>CM055827.1:31290622-31828122 GCA_029582265.1 Zoroaster sp. YZ-2022 | reverse complement strand
CTTAGATTGTGTAATTTCATTGGTCGAAAGCCTGTCACATGACAAATCACAAATCTTCATGTTACCCTCGTGACGTCACTCAAAAAGTGATGTTACCCTCGTGACGTCACTCAAAAAGTGATGTTAACCTCTCAAAAGTGGTACATCACCCTGATCGTCCCCGGGAGTATCATCCCCATTATATCTTTCACAAGTGCTACTTTTGATTGCAAGAAGTGAAAACAGCGACCGAGGTTGTTATATTGCTGGTACTCCGCAGAACACGCTATATTTCAATTTGATGCACTGTAGGGACCAGCTAAACAACTTGTCTGCTGTGTGTGAATTTTGTTCGCTTCGACCATGCAGTACGAATAGTTCGCGAATACTGCAACGAAACGGGACGAGATGACAGCAACTTCCAGACACTTCCAGTTACAGACTTAGACAGTTTACTGGAAGATTTCTTCGGTAACGTAATCTAATACCATGGTATAACAAAATAATTGTTGCCTGGCGTGATGGGGGTCCATGGGTTTTGTACACCCTCGGGGGCTGATGGCACCCTCGGCTTCGCCTCGGGTGCCATCAGCCCCCTCGGGTGTACAAAACGCCATGGACCCCATCACGCCAGACAACAATTATTAAATGGTATCCCAGCGGTATCCCAGCGAGACGCGTGGTACACGCACAACGCGGACGCAACTGCAACGTAACATTTGCTGTTTCTGGGGAGATTGGTCTTGTACACCACCGAATAGCCTTTGAGACTGTTACGAGAGAAATATTTGAAGAGTTTCTGGCTGACATAGCTCGTGAGTGCGAAAATATGTTCCCTGCAGATGAGCCAGTCTTTCTTGTGTACGACAATGCCAGACCCCATGTACGCGCCCAGCTCCCAGCAGGAATCAACCAGCAGATCCAGTTGAAGCGTCTACCACCCTACTCACCATTCCTGAACATGACAGAAATGGCCCATTCGTTATTCAAAGCTGGTGTCAAAAGAGATTTGGCCCTCCCAGAATGGCAGCTACGAGTAGGGGACAGGGACGCAGCACATGAAGCAGGAGTGAATCTTCATCAGTGGAGGGGTGATCTCATTCAAGAAGTGGCTCAACAGAATGTGGGACAAATAACTCATGAAAAGTGCGTGAGATGGTACAACAACAGCCAAACTTACATGCCCAGATGCCTAGCACGTCAAAACATTGAAGGTTAAAGAAACCAGTTTCAGATAAACGTAGAATTATAGACGAAATAAACAGAAAAAGAAAAGGACCTGTGAAAAAAATCCACAGGGAAACAACAACAATATTTAATTTTTATAACGATGCCCCCTTATAATTATAAGCTTTTGTTTATAAAAAAAATAATTTGTTAATTTGTAATTTGACATGGTCTGAACATAAACGAATAAAGAAGACGACCAAAAAAAAGAAAAGTAAAGACCAATGTAAGCAGTAACAAGGCAAGAGCAAATAATTGTGTATTAATTTCATACTTATGGGCCATACGTTTTGTAACTTTATTTAACTGCCTTTTAGAAACAATATTTAAAGTTTAGTCATGGGGTAACAAACGCAAAAGGAACAATTATTGCAATTAAGACAAACAACAAGAATTAAATCAAAACATGGAAACGCATAACACATGGAACAAAAACTGCCAGTAAAAGAACAATTGCTAACTTTAAACTCAGCCGTATCATACTCATGTTGAATTTGAACGCTCAAATGTTGAAATGCATTGCCCATAAACGAAAAAGAAAAGAAACAACAGCTACAAAATCCTGTGCGCTTCGATGACTCTGAATTTGATTGCACCTATTGCGAAAATGTGGTAGATATTCAACATAAGAATGGTGATCTTGTAGTTTTGAATGCCTATAAACGAAATAGAATGAAAAGAAAGACATCATGTGTGCACGAAAACGAAATTGAATGCAGTAATATCGAAAGAGAAACGCTAGTTGGATTGAATTATCAAAATCGCGTGAATTTGAAAGCGTGTTGATGAAATTGAATGATTTTTTGTTGAAATTGGCCGGGAAAACCTATATTAAAAACAAACTTACCCAACTTTGAAGGTCACAGATAATAACTTCTGTCACTGCCCAACTTTGCCAGCAAACAATCCTTTTAGATGATATGATGTATATACATTTACTAACCTAAATATATAATTGTCTTAATTGAGTTAAAACCCATCAACCATGTCAACAAACAACGAACAGCTGATTAGTAACCATTCTAGATTATTATGTGTGGTACATAATCACATACACAGTCTGGTAACCACCATTATGTATGTCTCTATAGTGCATATGGAGTCAGGGAACCTTTACGTTAAACTGACAACAGAGGGCGCCCTTCAAGCAAATCTTTCAGGGGGCACGTACAGGGGGTTAGAAATATCAAATTTTTATTTTAATGATTTATTCTTGTTTCTAATAGGCCTGTACATGTTTTGAGAGGGGCAGAATATAAAAAAGTCAAAAAAAGTGAAATAATACCCCCCTACTTAAACATTGTTTCGTCCTTATATATTTTATGGCAATTTCATGTCTGTACCGCCATACTTTACAGTCAAACGAAAATCACTGTAAATATTGAGTGAATATACATCGCTGTAATGTTCAATGTAATTAGCACCATTCTTAATATCCATGTCATGCTTCCCCTGGCTGTGTCAATTCTTGGCTTGTTTACATCATACCGCCCTCCCTCTATTGGTGAACACCGGTAATCGGCCCTTTTTCCAACATGGCCTCCTAGTAACGGAGAACAGTGCATATCATGAACTGCATAATAAATCTGTATAATCTGAGCATAAAACAACCCATCCATTGTTTTATTAATGTTACATAACAACATTATAATCGCTATATAGAAATTTTAGGAAGCTCTCAAATAGCACATGGACAGTAGAAAATAAAGCGCACAAACCACTTGGAGTTAGTTGTTTTCCTCGACAAATACCTCCCTTTATGTATCCGACTAAACCGAAAGACAACATTATTTGTTTTTATAGAGTTTATATTTTAAGTGTATAAAAGAAGGTGGAAGTCGAAAAAGGCGGAATGAGTTTTAAATTTTCTTTTAAAAAAAAAGGCCTACTTACAAAAAGATAACTTAATAGGAGATGTACCTAATTTGACGCTAGACTGTATACCACTCAGCCGAACGTAAAACACCGCACGGGATGGGGTATAGGCCTATTCCACAGACTTTAATTTATAAATAATCCATATAGAATCACACCTTCCATATTTTGTGTTCTGGATATTTTTGTGTGACGTTTCTGCACTGTAAACAAATATTGGGCAAACACGGTTGATATGTTGCTCAACACTGGTCAACATATCAACAGGTTACACAGTTGGTTTACTATTGCCCAACTTGGAAAAAAAATTGCCAAAATATGTGAACAGTTGTGGTAAATACTGACCAATTCTGGGAGAAATAACCTTATCCAACCCCATGTTGCCCAATGTTTTTATAGTGTGGTAAATACTTGTTACCAATAACAAACCTAAAATCAGTCGTCTGTCGGAATCGGGGTGAGTCGGATTTGAGATGGTTGAAGTAATATAGGGAATGGATGTGGGCGCTCATTTGAGATTGACATCAACTGTACGCCAGCCTTGTGCTGAACTGGACCTTTTTTGTGGCAAAGCTGCAGTGATTTGAATTGGATTTGTTTGCGTTTGAGACAAAGATAATTGAATCGAAATAATACTTTGAATCTAATGTTCAATATCTAACAGAACACAAAAATAAGTTCTTCCGAATGGACTGTGCGGACCATAATCAGTGTGTACATACCGTTGTCAGGTGTTGTACAAGTCAGACTTGACGATGATGCTAAACACTTACACGTAGTCGTCGTGTCTTCATCACTGAAAAAGTTAAATGGTTACATTAAATACGGCCAACGACTCATCCGTATTTAAAGGCGGGCGAGAGGGTAATTTTCACTTATTTGTAAGTGTCTAAGTTTCAAACATTTCTTGACGAGTTTCCATGGCGCCCTCCAAGGCAAAGCTATCAACAATTTATGAGGCGACTGTCCAGCCATTCAGTGGCGTATCTATGGGGGCACGTGCCCCCCAGTCGAGGTCCGTGCCCCCCCCCCCTTCTGGATTCCCCCATTCAGAATTTTGAAAAATAGGTCCCTATTTGAGACTGCATGATTGACATTTCCCCCCTGAAAATTGGACCTTAGTTACGTCACTGCAGCCATTTTCAGGTTTGGAACATGAGTTTAAGCCCACACGTTTTATTTCATTTCATTTATAGGTTTTCCCGGCCAATTTCGGAACAAAATCATTCAATTTGATACCCGGCTCATTCAATTTCGTTTGAAAATAAATGCTCAGCTACATCAGCATTCAACAGTTAAAAAGAGTCATTCAATTTCAACACCTGAGCATTCACTCGACAAATAAGATAATTCAATTTCAACACTTGAGCATTCACTCGACAAATAAGATCATTCAATTTCAAATGGTCGCTAAGTTCATTCAATTTCGTCAAAGCCAGCAGCAACAGGCTGGTGCGCTTCGATGACTCTGAATTTGATTGCACCTATTGCGAAAATGTGGTAGATATTCAACATAAGAATCTTGTTGATCTTGTAGTTTTGAATGTCTGTAAACGAAATAGAATGAAAAGAAAGAAATCATGTGTGCACGAAAACGAAATTGAATGCAATAATATCGAAAGAGAAACCCTAGTTGGATTGAATTATCAAAATCGCGTGAATTTGAAAGCGTGTTGATGAAATTGAATAATTTTTTGTTGAAATTGGCCGGGAAAACCTATATTTATCATTTATTATCACATTTATTTCAATGCAGCCCTTGCATTGCAATTTATGAACATAATTTATATCAAATTGTGGTTAAGTATAAATTAAACAAGTTAGATCAATAATGCAATGAAATAGATCTAAGGCATTATAGGAAAACATTTAGGCTCGGGTGAGGCAAAAGCTGTTGTGCCTTAACCTATATAGACACGGGCCTACCGCGTAATACACTAATTTGCACGATGTGACAAACTAGTGGTGATTCCATAAGGCTATTTTTACCCCAACCCCTTCCCGTCCGCCCAGATGCGACACATCTATAGTAGTACTATTAGAGTTGATCAACCTCTTCATGGTTGCGAGTAGTATATGCTCAATTTGACTACTTTAACCAATCCCAAACTCTTTCACCTTACCTGTCCCTGTCTTGTCGGCGCTGCCTGGCCCTGGCTTCACCGCCGATGTTTCCCTCACATGCCACCGAGAGGATATGTACAAATATCACAACCAACGGCACAGACATGACTACGCCAATCTTCATACGGTTTCCAGAAGTCATGATAAAGCTGGCATCCAAAAATTCATATAAACTCGTACGAGATGATAGTCTCAAAATTAACGATGCGCCTGCACTGTTCAGAATGGATAAACAGACCCGTATAATCGGATTTATTTACAGAAGTATTATTGCTATTACACAATCCTTCATGCACCTTGTAAATCTACATCATGTGACCACAACACTCTTTTGTGTTAAATGTTTTGTGTAGAGAGTTCACAACAGTTTCGCAATACTCAAATAGTGGTAGTTACCATTGCGCATTTTATTTCCGCCTTTTATGTTTTGTTTTCCCAATAGCCGTGTTTGAATACTATACATGCCCAAGTTAAAAGGTCACACCCTCACGGTTGAAAGAACAGAAATAATACTCTAAATTTCATGTGAATGAATTTTATTCAGTTCTGTAAGCTACAAATCTGGTGTCATTCTGAAAAATACAAAATACTAATTTAAATAAATGTAGGCCTATGGAGAATTAGCTGTTGCAAACTGCTTACCAACCTAAAGGACCTGTAGTATAAATGCAAAATATAGTTACTGGCCTTATACGTATTTAAGTATGTATACATACGTGAGGCCAATAACTATTATAGGTTTTCCCGGCCAATTTCGGAAAAAAATCATTCAATTTGATACCCGGCTCATTCAATTTCGTTTGAAAATAAATGCTCAGCTACATCAGCATTTAACAGTTAAAAAGAGTCATTCAATTTCAACACCTGAACATTCACTCGACAAATAAGATCATTCAATTTCAACACTTGAGCATTCACTCGACAAATAAGATCATTCAATTTCAAATGGTCGCTAAGTTCATTCAATTTCGTCAAAGCCAGCAGCAACAGGCTGGTGCGCTTCAATGACTCTGAATTTGATCGCACCTATTGCGAAAATGTGGTAGATATTCAACATAAGAATGGTGATCTTGTAGTTTTGAATGCCTATAAATTAAATAGAATGAAAAGAAAGAAATCATGTGTGCACGAAAACGAAATTGAATGCAATAATATCGAAAGAGAAACCCTAGTTGGATTGAATTATCAAAATCGCGTGAATTTGAAAGCGTGTTGATGAAATTGAATGATTTTGTGTTGAAATTGGCCGGGAAAACCTATAGTATTACCTACATCTAAATGTACGTGTTTTGGTGTTAAGTAATATGTGTGTCAAGTTTCGTGCTTTTACCACAAAGCTACGGTAGCTTATATACAATGACTTCATTATATAAAAAACGGAACAGCACTGATGGCAAACATGCTGCGGCCGAAAATGCATGTGATTTGTATGTGGAAAAGCTGTTTGATTTATCTGCACCGTGTATGAACTGTAGAGGGCGCGTTTTTCACTACTAATCGATAGGGCAGCGATAGTGCATCGTGTTTTGCGTATTTTGCAATTGATGTTCTTAAGCGTGTTATATATCTCCAGTGGTCATTGGCTGGCTGAAGTATGCGCGCGCGTAGTATTGTATTACATACGCGCGTACTGACGCCAAAGTGACCAATCATCAAGACAATGCCTGGATGGATTTTCAGCTCTACAGGACTGAAATTTGTGAACAGGGCGGATTGTGTGCACACTTTGGCAAGAACCTGTTAGCTAATTTCTCGGATTTTACAAACTATATTTTGATTTACAATAACTGACTGTTGATCATCTCCGGTCGATATAACCTTAAGCAAACGCTTGATTCACGTTGAAAGGAAAGCAATCATCTTACAAGTTTAGACTTGGTAATAATAGTTTATTGCGTGAGCGATGGAGAGCTCTGATCTTTGGACTTGGGTTGCTTGGCTTTTGACTATGTCTCAGCAGTGAGTTGATAAAGCGATTCCAAGCAAGAATAAAAAAATAAATGTGAACAAAATTACAGCACGAAACAATTTGTTTCTGAATAGTTGACGAAAGCTGATAATTAATGGTTCAAGAAGGTCACAATTTAGTATTTCCACAAGGTTCGCTGACCTATCTGCGTGTATATCTTCGTAAAGGTTTCTGAAATACCTTAGATCATTGCCTTAGTAGGCTATAAATCATGCGGGAAAATGTAATAAAATACATTACCTTTATATCCGCATCCATGGCTTGAAATATTGATGTACGGTGTTGTTCATTTCCTGTTTGTTTGTTTTTTGTTTGTTTGTTGGGGGGGTGTTTGTTTGTTTGTTTGTTTTTTTATCACTTTTTTGTTTAAAGGGACAATATCGCCAGGATCAGAGCAGACTTTCAACGGGTCATGGAATCGGTGTCCTGGTTTTAGAAAACAGTGCGTGATGGGCGTGGCTGTTGCATGAATAATGAATCAGTGGCTGCATAACAATAATAATAATAATATAGCAGCCATAAATAATCTTATAGCTCCCTGGTATCACTTTGCGTGACCTGTGGAGTACCAGTGTGATTTGCAGGGCAAAAGTATATGTATCTGAATGCAGAGTTTGTACATTTTGTACTTCTCAGATGAATAAGATTTGAGATTTAAAGTTAGTGCCTTATTAAAAAATAAATCAAATTAAGAATTATTCTGCCGATATCTCAAAATATCAGATTTTATGGTTTCTTGTCATAGACCAGTGTACATTTTTGTGCCCGTTTGACCTTTGGGTCTCTTTTGTAAACATGTGATGTCATAGATTACATCGTTTACAGTTTCAGATTTAATCATTTTAAATTAATTGGACAATATGGCTTTAAGGACTAACAACAACGCGTATCCGGTTTGTGGTACTAGAAACCGTTACCAAAACCGGATACGTTTTGTTTTTCTCCTCATTCAGCGAAATTTCCCTTTTTAGAGGAAATAAATATATGCACGCATACTGGTGATGTGGCTTTTAAAAGTCACAATCAGAGCAGACTTTCAACAGGGCATGGAATCGGTGTCAAAGTTTAAGATCAACAACGTGACTGAAAATTACTGGCTTATTTATGAAGCAACAACAGTAATATGACCTTATCATGTGGGAATTATTTTCTCAGTCACTGGGTTAATCTAAAACTAGCACTCCGATTCCATTCCCTGTTGATCGTGACGATATTGTCCCTTTAAAGGAAGTTAAAGACAAAACATTGGTAATGTTGACAAAACATCTTCAAACTGTTCATCTTATTATGTAAGTTTTGTTAACGAGCAATTTATACTCGTTAACAAAGAAACATACATTCTAACGTGGAATTTTCATCTCATGAACACGAACATTAAGTTTAGAAATAATTTTACTAGAATGATAGCACCCCAGACGAACAACAAATTAAAGGAAATTAAAACCATCCTCAATAATTGTACACCGAGTTCGTTTTATGTACAAATTTTGATCATTTATTTCTGATATCAAATCTGATCATTATATACTTTGAAGTTCAAAGTGCGTTAATCTATTATATGAAAACAAGCAAAACAAAACCTTCCCTTGTTGATGCATCCATGCGTGAACTAATGACATTCAACTGTAAAGGTACAGAAAGTTCATCGCCCGTAGCTTATAACGTCTTGGATTGAGAGATTACTATAGGTTTTCCCGGCCAATTTCAACAAAAAATCATTAACTTTCATCAACACGCTTTCAAATTCACGCGATTTTGATAATTCAATCTAACTAGGGTTTCTCTTTCGATATTATTGCATTCAATTTCGTTTTTGTGCACACATGATATCTTTCTTTTCATTCTATTTCGTTTATAGGCATTCAAAACTACAAGATCACCATTCTTATGTTGAATATCTACCACATTTTCGCAATAGGTGCAATCAAATTCAGAGTCATCGAAGCGCACCAGCCTGTTGCTGTTGGCTTTGACGAAATTGAATGAACTTAGCGACCATTTGAAATTGAATGATCTTATTTGTCGAGTGAATGCTCAAGTGTTGAAATTGAATGATCTTATTTGTCGAGTGAATGCTCAGGTGTTGAAACTGAATGACTCTTTTTAACTGTTGAATGTTGATGTAGCTGAGTATTTATTTTCAAACGAAATTGAATGAGCCGGGTATCAAATTGAATGATTTTTTTTCCGAAATTGGCCGGGAAGACCTATATTATAGGCATATTCTATGTTTAGCTATGCTATCCGTTTCGTGCATGAACATTTGAGGGCGCATGTTTTTAGATCACCGCTGAAGGCAATGGCAGCGCGTCGCGTTTAATTTATTTTGCATATGCAGTGGATGTGCAGTCGCGCCAAAGAAATGACGCGTGCGTATTTTTCAACGCGCGAGCAAAAAGTGCGGATTTTAACGCGCGACAAATGCAAGTGTTATCGAAAGCTAGCTGTTTGAGCATACTATGTACGGTATGCACACATTGCCAAGAATGTGTTAGGTTTCTGTTTTTTACAGTCTATATTTTGATTTCGATAAATGAATGACTGTTCATTGAGCATCTCCGTAAGATTCGCGTTGAAACGAATGCAGTCATTTTCCAAATTTAAATGAGACTTGGCATAACATTTTGTTGCGTGAAGAAGAGCTGATCCCAGGTCCTTAGGAACTTTGGGAGAATGAATTTCCGATTGATTTGGATAATCACACTGGCGATTGTGTCCCTTGGTCTCGGATTAGGTCTCAGCGGTGAGTTGATAATTAAAGAGACTCAATAATAAAATAAAGGTGAAAAACAGTTAGTAGTTGTATTACTTTGAAGAATATGAAATCTTCATAAAGATTACATTAATTTTACTTCATGAAAATCTCTATACAGGTAATACAACTCGTTGTATTGTTGACTTCCTGTGTTTAAATCTTAGGCCCTACTTGATAAAGTTTTATGAAGTTTGGCTTGATTATATAGATGGTATGCCTATTTGATGATGACGACGATGACGACGATGACGACGATGACGACGATGACGACGATGACGATGGTAATTTCAAAAACACTGAAATTTTCCTAGATTTTTTTCGTAAACCATAAATATAAGGCCTTTTTGGTGTAAAATAAGTGGCCTCTTAAAACAAAATGCAAAATGCATTTTGATGAAAAGCTGCTGTAATCTATCGCTATTCAAAATAATAAAATTATAACATACAAAAATAGTGCTCCTCATAGAGCAGTGGTAAAAATGGCTTGGAACAACAGTGTATCGTGAAATGGAACAACGTATACATTTCTTATTTCTTATCTGAATCTTCTTAGCCTCAGCAAAACCAATGGGAGAATCTATACGCAGCCATTTGGTGGGTGACATCTTCTTAGCAAGTAAACGAGGAGCTACACTAGGCGACATGAGAGGCACCACAGGTGATGCTATGGGAGGCGACCTTAGAGGCGAGTTACAGGAAGATGCAGTCACCGACGACAATCATGCATACATGCATGCAAACGACATCCCGCATCAACCGAGGATCGTCAGAAGAAAGCGAGATGCCGAGGAGCAGTACGGCAGACAAATTGGTGATCAGCTTACACATCATGGAAAAAAGGTATGTTTTATTATAGGTTTTCCCGGCCAATTTCGGAACAAAATCATTCAATTTGATACCCGGCTCATTCAATTTTGTTTGAAAATAAATACTCAGCTACATCAGCATTCAACAGTTAAAAAGAGTCATTCAATTTCAACACCTGAGCATTCACTCGACAAATAAGATCATTCAATTTCAACACTTGAGCATTCACTCGACAAATAAGATCATTCAATTTCAAATGGTCGCTAAGTTCATTCAATTTCGTCAAAGCCAGCAGCAACAGGCTGGTGCGCTTCGATGACTCTGAATTTGATTGCACCTATTGCGAAAATGTGGTAGATATTCAACATAAGAATGGTGATCTTGTAGTTTTGAAATGCCTATAAACGAAATAGAATGAAAAGAAAGAAATCATGTGTGCACGAAAACGAAATTGAATGCAATAATATCGAAAGAGAAACCCTAGTTGGATTGAATTATCAAAATCGCGTGAATTTGAAAGCGTGTTGATGAAATTGAATGATTTTTTGTTGAAATTGGCCGGAAAAACCTATATTAAAATATTAAATTCTCTTAAATTAATGGAATTACATGAAATTGCGCAGGTCCTTTCGCTTCCCGATCTCATTCTATATGCCATGGAACAGAACAGAAAATAATTTCTGATCATAAAATCAAAATGCACCCAAAAAAACCGTTTATGGACAAATGTATAAATACACTTCAGTGCAAAACAGGTAGCATCTGCGAATAATGAGACCGCGGGCGTATTGCCCAGGGAACGCAGTCTGAATTTTATAGTTACCATGGCCGATGGACAAATACAGTCACCGTCTGTCTTTCCCGGTAACTATCCATAATATATTTGGGTTTTGGGAGTGGCTACGTTCTACTTAAGTTGGGCCAACCTTCTCAACAAAAACAACAACAACAAATTCATAATCTAAATTTTTTTAAATCACGTTCTCAAAGAACCATACCGTATTCAAACCATTGTTCATCACAGCTCCCTTACTTTATTATTTTTTTTACGTAAGTGGGGAATTGATCCATTTGGAGATTGGTCATATCGTCCCTAATTTGCCATAATGACCAATCCCAAATTAAGTTGGCATAGTGACCAATGCGGTATTGGTCACTTTGCCAAATTACAAAAATAGCCAGTTTAGAGCATTCGTCATTTGAATGCATGCTCTATCTCCAAAACTATAAGGAATACATGCATGTGGATTAGATACAATGGTAGGTCTCTTCTTTAATGTACTAATGGGCGGGAAAACTTAAAATTGAAAAAAAAGGTCGGATTGGTCACTCTGGCAAATTGGGGACGATATCCAGGGTAGCGGGTTCACGTCCTGTTTAAGGTATTTTGTCTTTGACTAATTCATTGGTCAGAAACTGTCCATTATGTTTTCGACATGCAGACAATATGAGAACACAGGAAACGACAGGGAGAGGAGTCGGCGTCGTCAATGCAGAAAACAACACTCATCTGCCTCGGTGTAATGGGCGGCTGTTTCATGTGCACGGTCTGCTGCGTCAAAAAAAAACTATGTTCATCCGGTGACGATTTAAAAAAAAACGCAGGAAGATTTAGAGTAAACAAAAAAATTCGAAATGTTGTGTAATAATTTCGTAATTTATAACAGGCTGGGGCATTTTATGGCGTTTTTTGTTTGTTTGGAGAATGGGAAGAATTGAACAGGGATCGGGATCGGCTTGAGGTAGAATGGTCCATCAGGGATGCATCTTAGGAGAAGAGAATGAAAGGAACTCTGATGTTAATATTTTACACTATGTTCAACGAACTTTCCCATGTGTTTAAGTTAAAATAATTTTAATTAGGCTACCACATATCAGGTGTGTGATTTGACAAAAGTAAAACAAATCCTGATAAATGGGTAGCGGGGTTGGTTCTCCCTTTCATCTGGAAGACAAAGCCCCCTGAATCTCCTAGATGTTTAATTTTTCAGGATTTACAGACTCTCCACATCCCCACAAACAAGAAACTAGAGGTTTGGACACAATACAGGCTACTTCTTTCTTTCTTTGGTGGCTACTTCTCTTCTTTTAAAATAATTTTGAGGCAAAGAGAGATTTGTAAAAAATTTAAAAAAAAATCAGGAAAAATCCTGAGAATATAGCCACCGTCATTGGCGGATCTAAGGGAAGGCAAGGGGGCATGTGTCCTCATTTTATTGCCGTACATCTAAATTGACCACACGTTCATGTGCGGTCCCCATTTTGGTCGAGTACCCCGACCTCCCCCTTTTTGAGATCCTAGATCTACCCCTAGCCACCGTTACTGCAGACTAATGATGGCTCGTCATGAACATTATTATACGCGGAACTTTCCCTTAGGCCAAAAAAAAAAAGATGTTGAGTTGCCCTCCACCGACCGACCCAAAAGTGCTGAAATCTCGGGTCGGGTTTTTTTTTTTTTTTTTTTTTCCCGTCATTTATAGGCCTATTTATTAATGAAACTTACCAATTTTCTTTGTATAAAACATAATACGTTTGATTTGTGAAATTTCCACCTTTTTTACCGGTAAATTTACCGGTACCCAAGACTCTACATGTTTTCAAATCGAATGGCCCCGGCCCTCACATGGTGCACTGCCTTCGCACACACTGTGTGCCAACGATTGCGACTCAAATCTACACGTTTTCCAATCGAATGGCCCCTCACATGTTTTCCACTGGCTTCGCGCACTGTTTTGTATGTCAACGATTGCGACTCAATCTACACGTTTTCAAATCAAATGGCCCTCACACGTTGTGCACTGGCTCCCCGCACTGTACGTGTGTCAACGATTGCGACTCAATCTACACGTTTTCAAATCGAATGGCCACTCACATGTTGCATGTTGAGCATTGCACGCAATATGGATGAATTTGCTGTGTCAATCACAGCGAAAAGTACAACAAAAATGCTTGGGATACTTTTATTCTGAAGCAAAATTCCTTGCTGATAGGTATACAAATGAAAATCATGGTATGTGGTTTCAGTTCCAATGCATTTCAATCTTAAAATGACAGTCGAGAAAAAAAAAAGAAAAAAAAAGAAGAAAAAAAAATCCCGACCGACCGACCCCTTCAAATATTTTCACTGGAGGGCAACTCAACAATTTTTTTTTTTTGGCCTTATGAAAAAACCATACATATCATTCGGTATGTGTACTAGCACCATTTATTACCATTCATTACCATAGACTACCAATGGTAGGCCTATACTATTGGACTTGATTTATATGGGTTGATATGAGCATATATAATGTGACCAGAGCTGTAATATATAATTGTATTTAAGGTTCCCCCCCCCCCACTTCCCACCCCTAAGGAGTGCCATATTTTGAGTACAAACACCCCCAACAAACAAACAAACAAAAACAACATTACATTTTATTGTTTTTAAACGGGCCCAAGGGGTTTCGCTCCCGTGACACTTAATACAATAAATATAATAAACAAAAACAGTCATGGATATTCAAGTATTATCTTTACACAAGTTTAGTAATTAAAGATTACTTGAAGGGACAATAGGACTAAAGAGGGGGAGGAAAGGTGCATATGACATAAAACACAATAAAGGGGGCCACTTTGCATCCGTCACGTTAGCAGTTTTTCCAATGGTTGTTATTTATTTTTAAGTACCTGAAACCGACCAAAAAGTGTTTCAACATGTGAATGGACATGCAGGCTTATACTAGAACTAATTTGAGTTGATTTATTTTATTTTTAATTTTTTAATTTATTTTTTTACCCTCAAATTTCCATAAAAATTGGACGGAAAAAGTTACCTCACTTTTCCGTCCATTTGTTGATGGAAATTTTAGGGTAATTAAAAAAATAATAGTAATAATCAACTCAAATTATCTTTAGGATAAGCATGCATGTCTTTTCAAATATTGAAGTTCTTTTTAGGTGGTTTCAGATATTTAAAAAAAAAAATTACAACCATAAGAAAAACTGCTAACGTGACGGTAGGAAAGTGGCCCCCTTTATTGTGTTTTATGTCATATACGCGTAGCGTTGAATGCCATTATAGAAGAGAGACAGTGAACTTTATTAAAAATTTCTTGAAGGATGCATAAGTACTAAAACGGTATGACTATTCACAATGACCACACTTGATTTGTTTAATTAGCCCATTTAAAACAAAACCTGACCAGTAATATATCTTTCATCATTATAGTATAATATTTCAACCATTGAATCAGATAACAGGATATTTGTTGTATAGGTTTCACTCTCAGTAGGACTAAACAAATATAATCCGGAGATGACAAAACCTTCTGGAAAAAACACTGGCTTCTTTGCATATTTCCTAAAAACAAAATAAAGAGCTAACTTACAGATAGTCATTATTAACGGAATTCACTTCGGTTTTCTCTGGGTTTTTTTTCTTCAGATGTACAACTCGAATGAATGAAAGTTCAATAACGTGCACATAACAAAGATATCCCATCAGACAGAGAGGGATACTTGATACCATATTTTACTTAACACCAAATAAGTTTCATGTAAATCTGAGATCATTATGTTTTTCGAGAATACCAGTGTATAGTGGCTTTAACCCTTTCATTACCAGCCAGTTATGTCAGAGAGTACCCTTCTTTACCACAGTAATTAGGAGCCCAATGTCACTTCAGCACCAGTGGGTTTTTCACAATTTCATTGAAGTGCGCCCTCACACGGCAGGAATAGACACTTTTTTAACTTTCTCAATTGTATGTAAAAATGATGGTAAAAATGAGTATACAAAAGGGAGGAAAACATTGTGGAAAAGCGAAATAATTAGATCAGTATTTACACTAAAGAAAAGTAATACAAATGGGTGATATTTCATGCAAATACGGTACAGGTATAAGATTTTTTTTCCATGTGAAAAACAATAACTTGGATGAGATTTTTGGGGATTTTTTGTTTGTTTTCTACTTGGAAATGAACCATTTACTTGTATTCAGTGTAAATACATCACAATCCATGCTAACACCCCACCCCCCACCCCCCACCCCCCAATTCAATGTTGGTTTGGACTGTAATCTGCGGCTTGTCTGACCTTTCCCAACATTGAACGGGGGGGGGGGGTTTGAAGGCAAATAGTATAGATTTACAATCAAGTGATGTGGTATTTCTCAAAGCAAGGAACTATGCACATAGGTTGTGTACATTGTTTACAGATCATCTTTGTTTGTTTTCGCCTGCCTAATTTTCGGTTACTGCAAACAATGCAGTCGCGTTTCTTGGGTTTGTGGCCTGGGGTATTCCCTGTGTAGTGTAACGAACAGTTCCACAACATCCGAATCCTAGTTTAGCAAGTTTAGCTACAAGAGCTGGGCTAGTATAGTAATTATCACAATATATTACGTGTCCCTTATTCTCAAGTCCATGGACCAGATCAATGACGACTTTTCCTGCAACTGTTGGGTTTGGTGGATGGCAGTCTGATGACTTGGAATCTACATCTGCATCATAAACAATTTGGGTGTCGTCGGCTCCTGTGTACAGTTTCCAAGCACACGTGTATCCTGTTTTGGACTCGTTCAGGGAGAAGGCTTTAATACCCCGTTTGAAAGGTTTTTTAGGCATGTACTGAATAAAACTTAAGCGTCCCTTGAATTTCAACATACTCTCGTCTGGAGACAGATTCTGCGCAGGGTTATACAGGTTGAGAAACTTCGGGACGAGGACTTCTATCAAGGGCCGAACTTTGGAAAGTTTGTCCCGTTTAGCCAAGGCTCTACGAGGAATTTGGTTATTTGAGATGTGGAGGAACCGAAGAATTGAACTGAACCGATTACGGGACATGATCGACGGATAGAATAGGATGTGAAGAATTTCAGATGTCGACCAGTACATCTTGTATTGAGAGGATTTGTTTATGCCCATAGCAATGAGAAGTGCCACAAACGCCATCATTTCTGGAATGTTGGTTGGGTGCCAGGAGAATTGTTGATCAGGATTTTAGTCTATTGTTTGCTGCGCATAGCGATTAGTCTCGTCGACGAGCATATTCCACTCGTGTTGACAAAAATACAGCTTGAAGATCTCTACTGCCGACAGTGTGGCAAAGTCGCCGGTGGGGCCAGAATTTCCAGTGAACTGCACAGTCCCACACTCGTAATGGTCTCGTCGTTCCCAACCGGATCGGAAATCTAACTTTCCTGTCGTCCTCCTTGATCTCGGCCGGCTATCACCTTGGTAGGTAGGCTGCAACAGAAAAACAAGGCAAATGAGGATTAATCTCAGTCTTACATTTGTAAACACAATATCTCAATGCTACTTTGCTGCATGTGCACACAGGCCACAGGGGGTCATGCGCAAAATGAATATTGTGCTGAGAAAAGAAATATGGCGGCTTCCATCCACTCTCCAAAACTCGTTGCCGATAAATTTTTGTTTTAATGTGGGATTGTGAAAGTGAATTCCCCCAACTTCTTGTGTTATACGACTTATAAGGGCCTTTCGAATACGAGGCTATTCTTTTGGAAGCGTGAGACTAAGAGTGCATTTTCAGCTTGTTGACGCTAATTAAATAGCACGACCGGCTATGGGTGGATGCTAAAATTTCTATGCTATATCTATACTTCAACTTGCTGTTTCAATGAACACAAATAGGCCTATTACCCCAACAAACTACTAAAAATTGTACATTTTCACTTGAGTACTTTGTGCATGACTTTTTGGACCCAGTCCAGGGGGTGGGCATTTGGTCAATCCTATTCAAGGGATCCATTTTCTAAATTTACATTCCTCATCTCCAACAGTTGTAAACCCCTTGAGCATATACAAAAAAATGCATCCAATATTTACGCTATAGCCTAGGAAAATATGTGAATTACATTAATTTGCATTGGGCCCGGAAGAGTAACGACTAACGTTAACTGTTACTTATTCATTTTTACTGTGATTTAGCCTAGGCCTAACGTTACCTACCTCTTGAACATGTTGAACGAATTCCGCTGGAAGTTCTACTAAAGATAATGTGCTATCGTCATCCGTTACTTCGTCATCTGATTCTGAGCCACTGTCTGCCAAAATCTCAGCCAAAATGCCATCATTTATGTCCGTTTCCATCATGATTGCAACTAAAAACTGACCGTTGTGTAAAGCGAGTGGACGCTTGCAGGAAAAACCGCGTACCGCGAGTGGACGCTAGCAGCACGTATGTTCACCGATTGACAAAACAAAATCAAACCAAACGCAAAAAAACGCGTCACTACACCGATTTTGAAGCCCCCCTATGACCAGAAACCTTTTTTTATTTTATTTTGCCTTATTCTACGAAACTAAAAGACTCGTGGTGAAAATCCTCACCATAGCCATTTTTTTTATTATTCTTAGGCCGTGTTTAAGTCAGAAAAGTTCACTGACTCGTGTTGCCCTAGATATAGAACACGATTTTACCAAAGTGTATCATCGGCGCGGCCTGGGCTATAATCTTTTTGTCTACATAAAATCTTTTTGTCTACATAAAATGTGTATAATGTACGTGTTTTAGAAGCCGCCTGCGTGCCTTCGGTATTTTTTTTTTTTTTTTTTTTTAGCCCCGCATGATTTCGTGAGCTCGAAATTCCGTAATCCCGGTCATTTTTTTTTTTTTTTTTTTTTTTTTTTCCCCCGATCCCCGCTCATTTTTTGTAGCTTACAAATCCGTAATCCAAGTAATAAAAAAAAACCGGCCTAAGCTTGCAGTAAGCTTTGAAGTAAGCTTATAGTGTGTAAGCCTTGACAGGTTTATGAGAAGACTGGTTATCCTACGGTGTATGGACATCTTGTTTTTCGTCTTTACATTTTGTTTTTATTGATTGTGCTGTATTTTTTGTTGAATTACCAAATAAACCAAACAAACAAACAAACAAACAAACTAAATCATAACTTCTTATTTCGAACACCAGTACTTAATTTATTCATGCCAAAATATATTATGATGCGTCCTAATACATATGATACTCTATATGCGGCAGAGTGCCCCCCCCCCCCCATTGTGTTCCAGGAATCTTAGGAATTCTTTAGAGGGCTTTTTTTGGGGGGGGGGGAGGTCCGTTAACAATAGAACAACAGTGTGTTAGTGTATAGGAACATTTGGGGGAACTCTGCCACATATTAAGCATGTTATATCCTAATTGTACATGTCTGGTCTCTATTCTTCCCAGTGACAAACTGGGAGAGAAAAAATGCACACAATGAGTTACCAGACTATGTCGACTCTGAAGTAAGGGTATTCTGACCAAATATTGTTTTTTCACATCGGTAGATAACTTCCCCAAAATGTGACAGCTCAATATGAGCTAAAAGGAAAGAATTACATTTAATAATTACCAGATCATCTATAAAGTTATTTGGTGTTAAAATTTTCCATGTTTCAATCATCATGAGAAATTATTTCGTCTGAAGTGGTTTCATTTTAGAGAAAACAGGAATTTACAAAACATAAAATCAAACATGTACATGTAACAGTTTTTCGCGGTTTTCTCAAAAACGTGAGCACCGTTTGAAATGAAACCTTCAGAGGTTAGTTTTATTGTATATTATTGAAAACTGGAAGGTTGAGATAACACAAAATACATTAGCAATTTTGTACCTTCCCTGTAAAGTAATTATGGATGTCTTTAGAAACATGCAACGAAAGCACTATTAAAACAACACCTATTGTACTGTGTTTGTTGTAATTCAATTTTGCATCCAAGATATTGATGTGAGGTATTTTCTGCATTGTTATAAAATTATCTGCTAAGCCAGGGCGGGTTTAATAGGATAAGGTGGGGTGGGGTTGGGACGATACCCAACAATAACAACAGCAGCTATTGATGTGGCCCTCTATGTACATAGCAAGTCTAACAATACACAGCTGGAGAATAATTTATTAAAGATAAATCACACTTGTTTGGGTTTGGGGTTTTTTTTAACCAGTAATTTCAGGCAAATCAGTGTTTCCTAATCAAATGCTTCTACCCCAGTAATATTCATGGCCATATGCGCAGTTCACACACAATTTACTCCCGAAATACCATCTAACCAACCTCACTAACTCAATGTTGGCCCAAATGTGAACACATGCATGGGTATTTTTGACTGGTTTTTACTGTCATTTTGACCACCCTCGACAATACAAGACAATGCTTTTACCAGTCAAAAACGGTTGAATCATTTTGACCTGTGAATGTACTCACAACATGTAAGGTTTGAGAGTGTTCTACTTTTTAAGTGCACTGGATTATACCTTGGCAAGTACATCAACATTTTGACTGATTTTGATCCTTGCAGTCACAGAAGGGTTATGCTATCTTCAACACAATAATTATTCTTATGTTATTTCTTAATCAACAGGAGCCATTATTTCAGGTGGTAAATTCATCTTAAAGACTGTATATTCCAATGTGAATCCTTATTATATACTTTGTTCTTTGCATAGCCAGGCATCTATCAAGGGAGGGGAGAGGCAGACAAATTTTTTGAAAAAAAAACTGTCTGAGAAAATATTTTGATTGAGGTCACAGAACACCCCCCCCCCCCCTTTAAGGGTAAAAATTAGGTCAAATAGTTCGCTGTGGGGCAATTTTTTTTCAATTTATTTGTTTTTATAACGAGAGACAAAATGAATTTCCTGTATTTAGAAATCATTTTGCAAAATGATTGGCTGAGGCATGGTTACAGAGAAGTTTAAGGTAATGAATTCATGACACAGCGAAGGAATCTCATTGCTGGTCAACTTATGGCACATTTACCTAATATTCATGAGTCAGCCATATTATGTCTTATTCCCTGAACCCAAGAGGTTGTGTACCTGTACATGCTCATTATAGTAACCTGCCTAATTTTGTCTGTTTGCAGGAAACAACCTTCGCTTTGAAATGTCATTGAATTTTAAGTACATTAATGAACATAGCTCCATCCATTTATTTACATCTTATGTCAGGAATGAACTTGTCTTTGGAACTATCAGATTATTGTGCCTTCTCGCTGGTGCATACAGCATGTAAGCTAGAGTGTTGGGTGTGAGAATTACAGCCTCACTTTCTTATTCATCATGAATAAGCGAATAAAGGACTGTTTGACAATGCTTACAATATAGGTCAACATTTCTTTTTTTACTTTCTTCCAAATTAAGAGTGCAAATTCAAACAAAAAATTAAAATTGCCCATGAAATATTGAAACACTTGCAATATGCATCTTTTAAAGATTTATTATCTACAGAATTCCAAGATACAAAAGCATATCATTTATATTATGTACAAAATTTCAAACTAGAGTAAAATACACAACTTAATATAAATACAAATGTGCACAGGTCACACAGATTGTACAAAGTGTCACTGCATAGGAACAAGGAAATAAATATGTAATTTTCCAAAATTACTTGTATAATATTTGAATGAACTGTTTTAAGACGTAACAAATTCTAGTGCTGAGCTTGGTTCAGAATACAACTTCAGTAAAACATAAACTGTAGATTCAAATAGCAATTAAATTCCTACTTAAGATTATTTGCAGACAACAATATTACCAACATGAAGTGTGCTGGCCAGCTGTTGTCAAGTCCATGCAAAGCACAGCGACAAGTTTGGCTTCTCTATCTCTGGGCCTTAGGGGGTAAAGACGATCGAATCAACTCGTTAGTTCTAGACCTCGACATGAACTTAGACGTGTCTGGAGTGAATAACGAGTGTATGCACGTGTATTGAGAGTCATCTACTAATATTAACAGCACAGGGCATGCACAATGAACGTGCATGTTTAAAGAAGGGTGCAGAATGATCTCCCAGAATGCACTGCTTCTTGCGTGTCAGTGGCTAGAATACGACATCCCAAATGGCCCAAATTTGCTGGGTTTTTTTTGGGGGAGGGGGCAATGACATGGACTAAAAATAAAACATGGCTGCCACACTTTGTGTAGGTAATTCTGTTGGTCACTCCAACATACACCACACCCACTTCACACGTACTGGCTTCAACGATAATCAAAAGCCCATTGGAAATGCATTGACCACTCTTTTCTTTAAAATTAGAAAGCTCGGGACTTGCCTTTAATGTATGTGTTGTAAAGACTCAAAATCTTATGAACAAAGTGAAATTCCGCCTCAAGAATCGCTTTTGAATGTTAAAATCAAGGAATTTCGGTAAATTACACACAACGGTGTGCCAGTTTTGGAACCGGAAGTAGCGAAAAGAATGCACGTACTACCAATGCGCACGCATATTACGTATCGACTTCGAACAGGATAGACTTCTGTTTGACAGATGTGTCCACCTTTGGTAATTTCTGAATCACTGAATAATAATGGCGGCATTTTAAAGCACTCTTACACAAGGTATCACAGCGCTGTACATTATTACCCCTGCTCATCAGGCGCATAAATCATTCCTGAAACCATCTCAGCTCCCTGGGGAGTATACAGCTAAATTGCTGCCATTTCGGCGCATATGGGCTAATCAAACACAACAACCAACTCTGCCCTCACAGGTACCCATTTACTCCTGGGTAGAGAGAAGCAATTATGGTAAAGTGTCTTGCTCAAGGACACAAGCACCATGGTCGTGGTCGGGATTCGAACCCACATTCAGACGACTCAGCCATCAGAACACAAATCCGATGCACTAAACCGCTCGACCATGGCACTCCGTTAATGAATCACTGGAAGCATAACTGATGTGAAGTTATTGATGCAACCAAACTTTCTATCATTTTTGAAAATATGGTGAAATGCATTACAATTTGAAATGGATCAAAGCCATGATCCATTTTCCATGTTGGAATGCAAGCCGACAAATTTTTAATTCCTTTCTCACTAATTTTTGTTTTACTGTCTGTGGGTGCGGTGCTTAGTGGGCCAAATTTCAGCCTGGGCATAGGAGGGTTAAGTTATTAAAATATATTGATGGTTATCATTCAAGTTAACAGGATAAACAAGTCATCAATGTTTTGTTTTGTATTTTTGCACTGAGTTCAAAGATTTCACTTACCTGTCCTGAACTGGGGCCAATTAATGTCAGACATATGCACAACTAAAACAATATTTGTTCCATTTCAATAAACTTCTGCAAGTAATTATATCTTTGATAGATTCACTTGAATGTATCACTTCTCCAGAGGTTTCCATCATTATGAATTAAAAATGGGATTCAAACAAATGTCTGGAAATTGTAACAGCTTTGGTATTGTTTCCCTGGTTGACGTTATCCCCTCCGTGTATGCCCATAGCCCAGCATCTGCAACCAGCATATGACGATAGGGGTACGTTGAATGAGTGAGCCGAGTGCACGATGTTCGTAATACAGTTATGACCGCCAATGATATCAGAGATATTGCCCACCTATGCCCATAAAATGCACTTCGATACACTTGACATCACTACTAACGACGGCCTATCATTCAACAGCGATCACAAAACGTACGCCATATGACGCTTATGCTCGGAACAGACACGACAGGGCGAAAAAACTGAAATCTTATGCACATGTACTTTGCCAATGGTTTCAGAGAACCGCCGATTATTATATTTGTCGATTCGCCCGATCCCGGGATCGGGCGAAATAGTCTCCTATTTTGGAGTTAGCTCACACTAGAAGCGTGTGCTGAATGGCCTGATGTTCCCAGCAGGTGAACTCCAATCACTGACAGATGTCGTCGACTGATAGAATCGAGTCACTGCTCGGTTGTAGATTGGCAAAAGCTCATTGGCCTCACTTGACAATACCTAAACAATACAGGGGGGGGAGGAGGGGGGGGGGGAAACAAGGCTCAAAGGTTAAGACAGACACCAACCAGAATATAAGGAAATAGAGCGTCCAAATTTGTTACCGTTTGAAAAACAGGGTGTCCAAATTTTTAACTGTATATTAACAGAAGTCTATTACCTACATGAAGTGTGCCAGCCTGCCGTAACCCAGTCCATGTACCTACATGAAGTGTGCACGCCTGCTGTAACCCAGTCCATGTACCTACATGAAGTGTGCCAGCCTGCCGTAACCCAGTCCATGTACCTACATGAAGTGTGCCAGCCTGCCGTAACCCAGTCCATGTACCTACATGAAGTGTGCCAGCCTGCCGTAACCCAGTCCATGTACCTACATGAAGTGTGCCAGCCTGCCATAACCCAGTCCATGCACCTACATGAAGTGTGCCAGCCTGCCATAACCCAGTCCATGCACCTACATGAAGTGTGCCAGCCTGCCATAACCCAGTCCATGCACCTACATGAAGTGTGCCAGCCTGCCGTAACCCAGTCCATGTACCTACATGAAGTGTGCCAGCCTGCTGTAACCCAGTCCATGTACCTACATGAAGTGTGCCAGCCTGCCGTAACCCAGTCCATGCACCTACATGAAGTGTGCCAGCCTGCCGTAATGCAGTCCATGTACCTACATGAAGTGTGGCAGCTTGCTGTAACCCACACCACGGCATTGTACTCCAAATGCGCGCACGCACGACGAGCTTGGTTACGGGTTTTGCTCCCCCTGCCCGGCCTGCCGTGGGTTAGTAGCCAAACTCGTTAAGCAAGCTTGTCGTGTGTGCATGCATTTTGGAGTACAATGACATGAACTGGCACAGTTCATGTAGGCAATTGACTTATTTCTATAAAGGGATTGACTGAAGCTCTCCGCCTACAACAAGCAACCGATGAATGGTAACTATTAAATCTCACCTTGAGGTAGATAACAGCATCGGTGCCGTGGCCATCCATAGAGGATAGATTAAGGTCACCGTGGAAGTATTTGGCATAAAGTCTGGCAATCGGTAGACCATAGCCGTAACCAGCCTAAAAGAAAGACGAAACGAGAACATTTACATGATGATGTGACATGACGTGTGTACTGCAATAGCACCCTCTAAGGCTAAAGTAGAAAGTGTTTTCAATGGAAGTCATCGTAAAATCCATTTTTTGTTCTTCAGGTTTGTATTTTCAAGTATGTCAAATCATACTGTTAATTTCTACCATATCTGATGTTGACAAAGTACAGAATGAAAACAAAAATGAACTGTACGTATAAACATGCAGGCTTTTTGCCTGCCATGAAATTCATGATAATGACAGAGCGAAAAGTGTGTCATGCTCGTTATGATAATGACCAGCAAACCTGCAAGCGATCTAAAGCTATCAATAACATTTCCGTCAGGTTTCAGTCAGACGAAAACCACAACAAATAGCTCTTAAACACTCGTTCTATCTCAGCCCATGCCGAAAAATCAGCCAAACTTACAAAACTGTCAACACCCAACTGTTCGGACTCACTGGAAGAATAAACGCTATCACTTTTCGCACACCAGACATCAGGACCTTCCAGTTTCTGCAAAGCGGAAGATGTGTACGACCTCTCCTCAATGCGGGGCAAAGTTTGGGTCTTCGGAAAGTGAGAAACGGGGGGCAGTGGGAACCTAGACATTGATGGAATGGGTGACGGGTGTGTCCTTACCAGTGGCGCGATGGTGGTGGTGCCTGGCTTGGGTGGATGAGGAGCAGTGGAGTACATATAGTTGAAGAGCTTCTCGATTTGACTCCTGGGAATTCCACCTCCTTCATCACTCAGCTATTGAAAAATAATAATTAAATTTGATTCATTGTAAAAGCAAATGAAGGCAACATATACTTTTGACAAGCAAATCCATGCAGCAGATTCTAATTCACAACAACATGCAATTTTTTTTGGCACCGCAGATCGGAGAGCGTCTAAACACGCCATAGGAAACTCCGGAATATTTGTATGCATGCTCGGTTGAGCCACGCGTGTACGGTGACATGCTCGGAAGACGTGGCCACGCGCTGTGGAAGCTTCCATTAACGTGTGTGTGGGAAAAAGAAACCCGCACAGAGGCCCAGAAAAACTTTTTTATTCCCGACGCGAACTGGTTAAAGGGACATTATCAGCACAATCAACAGGGCATGGAATCGGAGTGCTCGTTTTAGATTAACTTAGTGACTGAAAAAAAATACCCCACATGATAAGTTCATATTGCCATTTCAGTCACGGTGTTCATCTTAAACTAAGACACCGATTCCATGCCCTGTTGAAAATCTGCTCTGATCGTGACAATAGTGTCCCTTTAAAGTCAGTGTCATCTTTCGGTAAAAATGTCTCTAAAAGTTAAGGTATGGGATTGGTCATTCAAAAATAACCAAGTGGTTAAATTGTAATGTGAATCTGGTATAAAGCTGATGATGGCGTCAATCTTCCCTAGAAATTATTTTGTCTGAAGTGCTGCCACTTTTAACAAAAAGTGAAACAATTTCCATTTCCGTTGGAGTGAATACTTATGCACATTCACTCTGTTCTTGTGAACCAACACAATGAAATATGCTGAAACTTTCACGGGTCAGTTGATTAGAGAACATCTTGATTCAAAGAGAATAATGAAGCAGCTTTGACGGTATTCAGCGATGTGATTTGAGAAAAGTAAAAAATCCTGAAAAATGAGTAGCGGGCCTCCCTTTGGTCTAGACGACAAAGCCCCTGAACCTCCTGGATGTTTAATTTTGGATGATTTACATACAGACTCTCGTCATCCCCACAAACAAGAAACTAGTGGTTTGGACACAATACAAGCTGCTTCTTTCTTTCCTTAGTGGCTACTTTGAGGCAAAGGGAGACTTCAAATCAAGAAAAATCCTGAGATATCATAGGCATGAGTATTCCCAATATTGTAACTTCCCTTCAATGTCGTCAGAATGTGGGTTCGACCGTGGTGCTTGTGTCCTTCGAGCAAGGCACTTTACCATAATTCAGAGCTGCCAACATATGATTTTGAAAATGAGGAAGATTTAATTTTCTAATCAGAAAGACTCAATTGAAGCGAACGCAGCGAGCGAGCGAGCCCTTGCGGGTGGGGTCCAGGGGTTTCAGGCTTTTTGGCACCAAAAGGAGAGGCCTCCTTGCATATATTTTAAGTAAGTAAATTACCGTCAAATACGGAAGTCTTCCGCAGAATCCGGAAGAGTTGGCAGCTCTGCATAATTGCTTCTCTCCACCCAGGGGTAAATGGGTACCTGTGAGGGCAGAGTTGGTTGTTTGTGTTTGATTAGCCCTATATGCGCCGAAATGGCAGCAATTGAGCTGTATACTCCCCAGGGTGCCGAGATGGTTTCAAGAATGATTTAAGAGCCTGATGAGCAGGGGTAATAATGTAATGCGCCTTGAGCACCAGTTTGGTGGATACGTGCGCCATATAAGTCCACATTATTATTATTATCTCTTCTCTCGAAAAATCAAGAGATATAGAAACAACCAGTGCAACTTTCAGCATATTTTATTAAAGTCGGTAACGAGTAAAAAAAAAATGCATTCATATTTATTTTATTCATTTTACCATGGAAATGGATCATCAGCCCATTTCAGAATTGTTTGAAATAATGTAAACATTTCAGACTTCTCAGAATTTGGGGTCATTCATTACCCTATCATCATAACCCTATCGAGGTAATGGTACTGTCCAAGCGGCTTACCTTTATTGTGACATCTTGCTTGCCCATGGTCACTAAGGCGTTGATTTTAGGGTAGTCTATAACAGAGGGGCCGTGATGTTCCATTACTGCACGCATGGCATTCTGGGTAACCAAAATAGATGCTAGTTACCAAAGATGTGCTCAAAATAACAATGCTTACAATCTCAAATGAAATGCAAGTGAATAAATGGTATTATTTATCCAACTAAAAATGATGCACCTTTTTATTTTGGAGGAAAAAAAAAGATAGAAAAAAAAAGTTTATCCAACCTTGTCAAAAAGTCTTGGCATGAAGTCCCATAAAACCTGCAATCAAAAAGTGTCCAACAACCACACGTTGTTCATATATACAGAGTTGGGGACTCGGGCCCAGATACACGGAATACAGTCGCATAATTTTGCGACTGAACTTGGTCAAAATGATTTGAGACTCGACTCTAGACTCTGTGACATCGGAATGACCCCAAACTAGACTCATATTTTCCATATGTTTTGTGTCCCCTCCCCCCCACCACCTTTTTGGCAGCGTGCTAGGGCTGTGCATTTTCGGATATTTTTGGAACCAGATACCCGAAATCAGGAAACTTCGGATACCCGGATACCCGTTTTCATTTTTGTTGAAAACATGCCTCCGGTGGTGTCAAATACATGTACTGTAAATGGTAACAAATTGACTTTTATAATACAGAGGATACCATACTTCAATCGATCTTTTCTTTATTGGATCGCAATCTCTTGAATTTAAAGATAATTGTCTGTTAAAGTGTAAACATTACAGTACATTGTTCAAGAGTCACAGATTTCTGTTCGCACCGCTCAAATGTTAAGTCCGAATTTGAAAAAGTCGTTTACGAGTAACTGGAACCACAAAATGGAACCAGGTAATGACCGTTTCGGTCGGGTATCCGGATACCCGGATACCCGGATACCCGGAACAGCCCTGCAGCGTGCCCCTCCCTTATTTCCTTAAAAATCCTGGATCCATAGCAACATTTCACTCACCTTGAACAGTTCAAATAAAATGTGGTACAAATGTGAAGGCACATATACTATTGTGATACCATCCTTGCTGTCCCGAGCTGAAAGAAAATAATATTATAATTTTGACTGATGATAACAGCACGGGTGCATTTTATTTCTTTGTGGGGGATTTCAAAGCGGTGTTAACGTGGCTTGTCCATTGTCCACACAACCAGACTTGTATGATTTATGACATTTTTAGTATCCATTTGCAGCCAAAATTGCTGGATCGATTGGAATTCTGCCGTGCTGTGTACTAAATGACTTTTTTCACATGTGAGTGTGAATGTTTGCAGCCTCTCTTAGCCACCATACTTTGTGTGTGGGAAATCTGGTCCGGTTCCAATAACCACGTATACATGTATCACTTCAAAGAAAAAGATTACCAAACAAAAGTACATCACCGAATTGATTTTGAAGCAGACCTATGACCAAAAAACGGGAGACTTTGTTTGGCCTAATTATGTACATCAAAACATGGATGTCTAGCACGCACATGACTTTGTTTATAGTGAAACCCGAAGACTTATAACAAAAAGGAAACAATGGGTTCTTGGCGGTTATCATTTGCAAAATTCCTCCTCAGCTGAAAACCGTGTACAAATCAAAAGGGAGACACCCTAAACAAGCATGATTGTAGCAGATTGCATTCACGTTGGGAATTCCCTTTGGAGAGTTTCTGGTAATTCCCGGTTTATGAGAGACTATTTCTATGAATTTCATGATGTCAGCGTTGAAATTATGGCCGAATCCAAGTCGAATCCAATTTGTTGATAAAAAGAACTAGCTCTCGGTACAAATAAAAAAATATTTTTTATAAAGGCATTTTCAACTGCTATGATTATTTTTGAGTGATCATTCACGCTAACACCAGTGACTCAACAGGTAGGTTATTAATATATAAATGAATGATAATAGTGCGATAATGGGGATAAGACTTAAGGATCTTTAAACTTGACAACTCCCACTCCCCCTCCGCCTCCCCCTCCCCTCAGCCAACCTCCAAGGAAAAGAGGCTACAGATATGAAAGATAACATTTGAAGTACTAAAAGACAACATATAAGGATAATTAGAACTCAGAGACACTTACCATTTATCCATTTAATGTTCATGTCAGGTGAACCCAGGTAGTACTGATCGCAGAGGTATTTAGCACCATCATATGCATCTGAATAATAAGCAAAAAGAATATTAACCGTAACTCCCTAGGCCCATTTGCTTACACATAACCTGAATCCTTCCTAACTCCCTAGGCCCATTTGCTTACACATAACCTGAATCCTTCCTAACTCCCTAGGCCCATTTGCTTACACATAACCTGAATCCTTCCTAACTCCCTCGGCCCATTTGCTTACACATAACCTGAATCCTCCCTAACTCCCTAGGCCCATTTGCTTACACATAACCTGAATCCTTCCTAACTCCCTAGGCCCATTTGCTTACACATAACCTGAATCCTTCCTAACTCCCTCGGCCCATTTGCTTACACATAACCTGAATCCTCCCTAACTCCCTAGGCCCATTTGCTTACACATAACCTGAATCCTCCCTAACTCCCTAGGCCCATTTGCTTACACATAACCTGAATCCTCCCTAACTCCCTAGGCCCATTTGCTTACACATAACCTGAATCCTTCCTAACTCCCTAGGCCCAAACACATAACCTGAATCCTTCCTAACTCATTTGCTTACACATAACCTGAATCCTTCCTAACTCCCTAGGCCCATTTGCTTACACATAACCTGAACCTTTCCTAACTCCGTAGGCCCATTTGCTTACACATAACCTGAATCCTCCAAAATCCTTCAGTAGTAAAGCAAGCACATGACATGTATGCACACATGTGTTTCTAATCTGTGATACATGTACATGGCCAGGGACCCTACCTGCATGCATGGAGCAATAAACAGTGTCCACTAACCCAAGCACTGACCTTGCAATCACTACAACAAACATGGATGTACATGTACCATGGAAAGGCAAGTATGCCTAATAACCTCAATCCTCCAAAATCCTTCACTTTAGCGAAGAGCATGTAGCATGTAACCTCAATCCTTCAAAATCCTTCACATTAGCAAAGAGGATTTTGGAGGATTTGGAAAGGTTAGGGTTAAAGTCAATTTCTCTACATTTATTTCAAAACAAATACAGCAAGACATTGTAATACAGAGATATTAATGGCGATGGAGGTGGGAATGTGATCAACTAAGCCACACCCCAAAGACAAATCAAATATTTATGAGGTTTTGTGTCTACTCTTAATGCCATTATATAGATTTCACTCATCAGTTTTTTTCACAGTAGCTTTTTTAGTGATTAGGTTGGATACCGTTTCATTTACCGAGTTCACACAGTAAGTCAATTGTCTCATCACGCTAATTTCTCACTTAAATATCTTTGACCAAAGATGACAAAGCATGATCGAGATTTACATCATAGGTAGGGACTTGTAAGATATCGGAACAGACATTGTTTCGTTGACCTGTCACGACAGGTCAACTGTGTGACATTGAACCGATGATTCAACGCCCTGAATTCTCGTCTTTGACCACAGCATGACCAAGGGTAACAGGATGGGTGAGAACTTGGGTCAAGGCAAAAAGGGTAGTACAATGACCTACAGTAAATGCACAGCGATAAAAGATATGCCCCTTCCCCCCCCCCCCCCCCAATCTACCAATGATGAGTTTACCTCTGATAACCGAGACGACATCGCAGTCTGGATTGATGCTTCCAATGTGCGTAACATGACTGTTTGGTGCACTGCCGAATATCAGCGCTAAATGTTACCAAAGAAGAAGAAAAGAACGTTCAAAATGTTGTACTTTGTAAGTATGTTGTTACTGATGGTTCAATAAAACTCATCTTGAAATACATCCATAATAAATTCACTGTCTTTGTATCTGTAATATTATTCTGAAATTCTGGAACCACACCACAAACCACAGGAGGGTTACATCAAGATATGAATTCAATAATAATAATTGTCGCATCGGAAAGGAGAGTTTACAGCAGAGCATACTCAGACATTTTCTAGCAATGTAAAATTACAGTAAAATTAATATAATTTATTCTGCTCTGTGTTACCCATATAATTCCTAATACTTTGTGTTCACTACGATAAACACAAGAGGTCAATGACTGGTTATGCTGGCATGAGCAGTATCTCTTAATTAATCTCTTCAAGTCAATACATCAATCAACCAACCTTTAACTTCAAGGGACAAAAATTGTCACGATCAGCAGGGCATGGAATCGGGAGTGCTAGTTTTAGATAAACTCAGTGACTAAAAATAATACCCTACATGATAAGGTCATATTACCGTTGCGGCTGCATAAATGAGCCAGTAATGTCCAGTCACTGCATTCATCTTAAACTATGACACCGATTCCATGCCCTGTTGAAAGTCTGCTCTGATCATGACGATACTGCCCCTTTAATATCATCACCGTTTTCACGAAGTGACAACTTGAAAAATATTGGTGAAAAAATTAAAATTGAATTTATTGCTGATTTTGAATAGGTTGATCAGCATCTACAAATTGACAAAGCAGCAAGTCTCAAACTTAATTAGTTTCTTAATTACACTAATTACTGAACGGCGAAAACCTCACAAACGGCGAAGTGACAAATATCTTTTTGTCACTTCGTGAAAACGTAAACGCGTTGATTACACGCAAATAAAAACTTCACAAAGAGACAAATTCACCTTGTTCCCGGGTATGTTAATTTTGTGTGTGCATGGTGCATGCAGTTACGAAGATATGATGTTGGCCAAACTTGGCGCGGTCCATATCATCAGGGAAGCATGAGATACAGCCATTTTGTTGCATATCATGCAATTTATAATACCACAAGATTGGACACACTATAAAACACTTCATCAGCACAAGTCAGCATAATGAAGATACATGTATGGGCTCGTTGGGGTACATATGTAGACCGATTACTGAAGTTTATGGTTATTTTTATAACCATGTATCCATATATACATACATGTACATGTTCAGTTACATGTACTCGATTAACCGAACCAAATTTTAAACAATTTGAAATTCCATGATGACAGCCATTATAGGCATTCTTAATACGAAAGTATTTAATTAAGGAAATCAATCCTGCGTTGCATGGTGACAATATACATGCACGAACACATGAAGGGACTAAATCATTTAGTATGTTTGAATAGCGTGTAAAACGTTCATATATGGGCATACAATCCCTTCTCAAATGGTGTAAACAGACTTATTGAGTCCCTCTAGACCCAAGAAAACAATTTCAAGCCAAAAAAAATTTTCATATGGGTGCCCAATATACAACCTCGCGCGCTTGAAGGCACTAAATCATTTAGTACATATGCCCAATATACAACCTCGCACGCTTGAAGGCACTAAATCATTTAGTAGGTATAAATAGCATGTAAAACGTTCATATAGGGGAACACAATCCCTTCTCAAATGGTGTAAACAGACTTATTGAGTCCCTCTAGACCCAAGAAAACAATTTCAAGCCAAATATAAAGTTTTATATGGGTGCCATCCCACAATCCCTTCAAAAAAAAAATTGTTACCCAAAACCAATTTTTTTTGCACATTTTTTGCACTGCTGACATTCTACAGAGAAACCAAGAGATTCTATTTGTCTGGCCATTCTAATGCCCACAACCAGACCTCAAAATAAACATCTCAGGTTGCCGGAATGTCTGGGTAATGTCAATTGATAACAGCTGTACTAGGCCCCCCCCCCCCTTACTTTGAAAGCTGCATACTGGGTCAATGGTTCACCCACCCCAGGTTGAATTTTTTTTTACCATGTTATCAGGCACTGTATCAATAGAGAACTTATGCAAAGTGGCTGAATTTGAGTTTTCCATGACGTAGTATTACAAACGGACTGAGAAAAATAGCACCACCATGAACCGCAGGGTTTTAAATATTATTTTATTATTTTTTTTTACAAATTCATGATGTATTGTACCTTTCATTTTAAGTATTGTACCTTCAATAATTAATATTTTATATGCATTTTGAATGCATTTTTCTTGTCAACAGACACAACACAATAAGCTGATAACACTAAAATAGCAGGTTGCATGTTGTTTCCTAAAGCAGCTCTGAACTTTGTTCCCCCATGGCTAATAACTAAAGGATTTGCCAAAACGTGAATCACTTGTTTTGACCTTAGTGCTTGTTATGACAAGACCATGGAAACAGGAAAATCAGGACGATTGTATGTAAAACGGATAATACTGAAGTGGTCGACCTCTGGTCCCATGACTGGACTATTATCTCACAATTAGGGTATCACAGGAAATCTTGTTTACGAATGTGTAAATATTTTGTACAAACTGTTCGTCTCTTTGTAACACAATCATGCATACAAACTCTTAAAAAAATTAATACAAATCTTTGTAAAATTCAAAGCTGTCCTCATAGACAAATACAACTTATTTCTATAACAATTATCCTTTAATTCAATTAATTTTCAACAAATAATTAAACAAATAATTAAAAGTGTAGGGAACGTTTTTAAGGCAGCATTTTTAAGGCAGAAATATTTGAGTGTATACAATACATGTTTGTAACACTAATTTTTTACAACAGATCTCGAATTTCGAGTACCAAATCGTGCATCTTGTGGAGAATTTTGCTAAGCGATATACTGTACATGTAAGCGAAATTGTTCATCACTGGAATGAGCACTTACTGTGTTGGTTGATGAGCATTCTGATGCTTATACGAGACAGATAGAAGCGATCAAGGAAGTACTGAATCGTGCTCTCCTCAAAATGCTCCACATCGTAACTCTGCCTCATCTCCAGCACACCCTGTTACCGTGGAAACAACAGAAAGGGCAAGATCGGTTTTAAGCATATTCTTTGTCAAAGATATTCTAGACTACATTGTCATACAATTGGTATACTTAAAAATTAGGTGGGAGAATAATAATAATAATAATAATGTGGACTTATATAGCGCACGTATCCACCAAATTGGTGCTCAAGGCGCATTATATTATTACCCCTGCTCATCAGGCTCATAAATCATTCCTGAAACCATCTCAGCTCCCTGGGATGTATACAGCTCAATTGCTGCCATTTCGGCGCATATTGGGCTAATCAAACACAACAACCAACTCCGCCCTCACAGGTACCCATGTACCCCTGGGTGGAGAGAAGCAATTTATGGTAAAGTGTCTTGCTCAAGGACACAAGCACCACGGTCGAATGAATGTTGGTTGAGTTTGTCAAATTGAAAGTTTTGAAGGTTTGCATGGTGGAGTATCGTTATCGGTTCAGTTTGCGTTAAAAATGTCAAACCAGTTGAACAAATTTAAAAGTTCCTTTTAATGATACCTCAATATTCTTCTGTCCCTTTACCAGCAATTTCCGTTATTCTAAATGGAGGTCAACATACCTGTGCCATCGTCTCCACAACATTTGCATGTCTGTTTCGTATCGTTATCAGCTGGTCTGTAAAACTATCAAGACAGATAACAACAGCATTTAAATAATGTGATATACTATGTAGTTGTCATATTTACATGGAGTGATTTAAGGCAGGCCACAAGGCCTTGCCTAGTGTTAATGTGTACACCAAGGTGAGATCCAAATGATCAGTCTTCAACTTTATTGCATAAACTCTGTGACTGATATGGTCCCAGGTCTAGTGGTTTTTCCTTACACTTTAAGAAAAACCATAAAAAGACACTCAAATGTGTTTCTTTTATTTATTTATTTTATTTACTTTTTTTGGGGGGGGGGGGGGGCAGTGGTCTTGTACAAATATTTCCGGTCCAGTAAAATTGTCACTCTATTGTCCAGCAGATTTTTTCTCTAAAGTTCAATTCCTGCTAATACTGAGCCCAGGGAATGATTTCACTTGAAAGTTTCGCATAACAAAATTAATGGGAAGAAATATTTGTTCCTATTTGTAATGCTAATAGTGAATTTTGATGAGCAAATGAAGAGTTTCATAGCAAAACGTGATAAACGCCATATTTAAATCTTTTGCACCACTCAGACATCGTTCACAGGTAGGCGGCAAACACAAGTTCCAACTCAGTTTTTAGCAAAACGCGATATAACCACTATATAAACTCAATCATTATACACATTTTATTCCAAACTGCGATAAACGCCACGCCAGCTTCTCTGCAATATATCCTCTCAGCCAAATGGATATATATAATTTTGCTATGAAACTCTTCAAATTATGATTTTTTTTTGTGTTGCATTTTGCTGTGTGATAGCAAGAGAAATCATTACTTGTGAGCTCTTATAATTGTACTTGTTTGTGCACTGGGAACCACGCCAAAGATGACCACAGCGTGATACTGATCTATATAGCCATGTATACAATCAATTATTCCTTAAATGCATGCAGAGGCTCTGCCAATGGCTTCTTTAAAGGTCAGTGAAGGTCGGATCGTGCATCCTGTTGTGAAACACAAATCAGCCGATTACAAGGAATTCCGATTAAAATGCAACCAGATGGATTGTGGATTTTGATTTGCGTGTGGTCTCACAGAAAGCAACGCCACATCAGCGTTGCATTTGCACTCAAGCTTGCATGGCCCAATGCTAAATTAATTTAGTATCAAACAATCTGCCAAGTTATATTCAATAGGCAAAGTCTTGGACAAACTAACACTTTTTTGAGATATATATAATTGTTTGATATTAGTATTCCTTGGTGGTTATTACATGTACATTGCACTGATGAAAAACTGAGAATACACTAATCCAGAATTGGCCATATTCCGACCCCGCTCTTAGCAATACTGGCAAGCTAGGGGTCAAGCACCTGTACAAAAGCCAAGCGTGTGACCTATATAGTTACAATTGTCATGGAAAGGCATGACCCTATGGTTTGATTGACAGGCTAGACAGGTGTATTTTACCAAGGGAATACTTACTGTTGCATTGTGGCAGAGTCAGCTTCACTTTCAACATAGTCCAAGAGGTCTTGCAGTGACTGTGTGTACCTGCAAGTTGAAGAAAATGAATCAGATCTGGTCATCATTGAATTAAACTTCCAGCAAGATCCAACAGATAATTTAAGGGAAGGTACGATATTGGTACATTTGGCAAAACCGCTTCTTTCTATTAATCAAGGTAAACCATGTAATAATATTTTACAGGATTATTGGTACATGTAGATTTCGGACAATAATTCAGTAACTTTAGTAAGGAGGCACGTGCCATTGTCGTACCTGACCTGTTTTTGCTGTTGGATTTTGTTGCAAACAGCAGGCTTCATGCACAGGTTGATGTTGGATTTTGTTGGATTTGGAAGGGTGCCCATGGAACCCCTTAAGAGGGTTAGTATATAGTCTGAGGGGTATTGTGTTTGTTTTTTGGTAAGTGATAATTTCCCTGAGGGAGGATGGGGGGGAGGGGTGTGAGAGAGGAGTTAAGGGTTGCTTAGATTAACCATCCTACTACTACAAGGGTCAAAATCAGTCAAAATGTTGATATACTTGCCAAGGTATATCTAGTGCACTTAAAAGTCAAACACTGTCAAACCTTACGTATAGTAAGTAGGTTTAGTAAGTAGTTTTTGACTGGTAAAAGCATTGTCTGGTATTGTTCCGGGTGGTCAAAATGACAGTAAAAACCTGTCAAAAAATGTCCCTGTGTGCACATTTGGGTCACCAGTCAAAACAGGCAGTTGACTGATTTTGACCTCTGTAGCATTTTGCCACTCAAGTGCAGCTATAGTAGGAGGGTTAATTTGTAACACATTAAGCGTACATGTATGTTACCCTGTCCCCCCATCTTGGCTAATTGCTTACCATCCTTTGACTGTCTTGCTGGAGGGCATTTGGAGTAGTTTCTCTGGTAGGAGATTGATCTCTTTCATGATGTTACAGATGCGGACGGGCAGCTCTTGCCGAAGGAAAAGGAAAGACTTCTTTTCATCTGCTCCATTTAAGCCTGAGGAGAACATTATTATTACATGTATGTTATTTTTATATGCATACAAATTTGGACCAGTATCTATGTGTTCTAGCACAATCAGAGTTTGTGTTCTTGGATGGTGGCTGGATAGTGGCTGGGCAGTGGCTGGGCAGTGGCTGGGCAGTGGCTGGGCAGTGGCTGGGCAGTGGCTGGGCAGTGGCTGGGCAGTGGCTGGGCAGTGGCTGGGCAGTGGCTGGGCAGTGGCTGGGCAGTGGCTGGGCAGTGGCTGGGCAGTGGCTGGGCAGTGGCTGGGCAGTGGCTGGGCAGTGGCTGGGCAGTGGCTGGACAGTGGCTGGACAGTGGCTGGACAGTGGCTGGACAGTGGCTGGACAGTGGCTGGACAGTGGCTGGACAGTGGCTGGACAGTGGCTGGACAGTGGCTGGGCAGTGGCTGGGCAGTGGCTGGGTAGTGGCTGGGTAGTGGCTGGGTAGTGGCTGGGTAGTGGCTGGGTAGTGGCTGGGTAGTGGCTGGGTAGTGGCTGGGTAGTGGCTGGGTAGTGGCTGGGTAGTGGCTGGGTAGTGGCTGGGTTGTGGGTACAACATCTTTCAAAAACTTACTCCATTATTATTATTAAATACATTTCTGGTAATGAAACCAAGGATGCCTCAAAAGCACACTTAAGCACTGTAGCTCAGAAGCCTGAGGAAACCTGTAAACAAGGGCACTTGTTACATGATCCAGAAACACCAGGGTAAACCCCTACTCTTCCACGATAAGTGTTCTGGGTTCTTTTACCTTAATCTGGTACACGGGACCTACCGCTTCACGTCCCATCCGAAGGACGAAGCAATTATGGTTAAGTGTCTTTGCTCAAGGACACAAGTGCCGTGACCAGCCATGCCGTGATTCGAACCCACATTCTGACAACACCATACTTGAGTCCGATGGACTAGACCGCTCGGCCACGACACTCCACATTATAAGCTTACTTGACGTGAATTTGATAAGGGTACCAATCATCCTCAAAGAAGGGATTCTGTCTGAAGTAAGGCTGTGCCGGGTACCCGGATACGCGACCGAAACTGTCATTACCCGGTTCCATTTTTCGGTTCCAATTACCCATAAACGACTTTCAAAAAATTTGACTGAACATTTAAGCCACACAAATGGAAGTCTCTGATTTTTTTGATTTTTTTGTGTGTGTGGGGAATGGGGTTGCTATACGAGTCATTTTTAATATAGAGGCAGGAAAATTATTACAGTCCACATGAATCTAGTAATTAACCCTCCTACTGTTTGACCATTTGAAACCATTCAAAATTTCCACTTACCAAAATGCCCATTGGTTTTGTACACACATGGTGATACCATTTGAACAGTGTTGGTAGCAAGCTTTACTACCATTCAAATCCATTCAAATGCATAAAGAGTCCATTGATTCACCACTTAGAAGTATCCAAACAAGGTTTTGTATTAGCTGTACTACCATTTAGAAAGATCCAAACAAGGTTTTGTATTAGCTGACCTACCATTCAAAACCATTTGGGGGAATCAATACTGTACACAGTTATTTCACCATTCAAAACCACAAAAGCGAATGGTTTCAAATGGTGGATCAACTTAGGAGGGTTAAATTAAACAAGAGAAACATATTGGTTATTTTATACATTCGGGAGTAAATGTGTTTATAAATACAAATTGTTTACGGGTACCCGGGTATCCGATGATTTCCAATTTCGAGTATCCAGTTCCCGAAATACATGTAACCAAAAACGCACAGCCTTAGTCTGAAGTGCTTTTTCAGCACAAAAGAAAAATTCATTATTTTGCACAAATTTTTTGCGTCAAGTGTTTCTTCTTTTTCACACGGTTCTCACGACTTAGACTCTGAAATGTGCTTGAAATTTCAAAATCACAGGTTGGTTGTTTACATGTAATTGTACAGTATGTAGCTTGATTCAAAGAAAGTAAGCATTTATATATAGACATAAAAAAGCAGTTTTTCCAACAAGACACTTAAAAATAAGGTTAAAGTATAGGATTGGTAATGCAAAAATAACCATTATATAAATGGTGAAGCATTACTACAATCAGTGCAATTTTTGAAACAACCCATTCAGGCCACTCTAGGGCTGTGCCGGGTATCCGGGTATCTGGATACCCGACCGAAACGGTCATTACCCGGTTCCATTTTTCGGTTCCAATTACCCGTCAACGACTTTTTAAAATTCGGACTTAACATTTGAGCGGTGCGAACAGAAATCTGTGACTCTTGAACAATGTAATGTTTACACTTTTACAGACAATTATTTTTAAATTCAAGAGATTGCACTCCAATAAAGAAAAGATATCAGAAATATCCGAAATCGCACAGCCCTAGGCCACTCCAAGCCATTAGCTGTTGCCAGTGGCCTCCTATGGTTAACCTTCTGTGCACTGTCACACCACCGAGATTGCAGGGTAAAGTGGTCTCCCATTGATACATGTACATTGCAGGCCATACTAATATATCTACAGTGGCCTTGGGTGGCACACGGTTGATTTTGTAAGATTTTGTACGATTTTGTACTTGGAAAGGACAGCAGGCTTGTACATGTATGTACTGAATGTTGGTGAAGAACATACATGTATTGAACATTTCGTGGATCGGAGTGGCCTCCATGTGTAGGAAGGAGGGTTTTAATGTAAAACTTACTTCTAGTGCAAAGGCAATGATGATATTAATCTGCCCTAGAAATATGTTCTCTGCAGTTCTGTAATTTTTAAGTTCAGTGAAATAATTTCCAGATTTTAAAATGTCAGGGTACCTTTTCCGAAATTCCACATTAGGCCCGAAAAAAGTCTCTGGTTTCTGGTCATATGTCGGCTTCATCGGTGCGGTTATCTTTTCTTTTCTTTTTTTGCCAATTAGGGAAATATGTGAAACACGTAAACGCGGTAATTGGAACCAGACCAAATTTCCCATGTTACATTATACACAAAGTATGGTGGCCAAGAGAGGCCTCACAAATCGGGCAAACGTTCGATACCCCTAGATGCGAAAAAGTCATTTAAAATACAGCACGGCAGAATTTCAATCGTTCCAGCAAATTTGACTGCAATTGGACATCGTTTCATTGCACACAAAAAATCAAAACTAAAAATGTTGACACGTGGGTCCAAGATGACATGTGCGGAGACCAGAAACCAGAGACTTTTTTTTTTTGGCCTTAGAATGATTGCAAAATATCTGAATGCAACTTCCCTTTTTTGTCGTGAATGACGCAACGTAAAAAGCTTAATTCAAAGAGTTAATTTAGGGAGAAGAAGCAGTTCTGCCAACATTACCAAAGCTGCACCATTAACCCTAACACTCCTCAATCCTCCAAAATCCTCATTGCAGTTTTGGAGGATTTTGGAGGATTGAGGATGAATGGTGTTTGAAAAACATGAGGATTTTGGAGGATTGAGGATGAATGGTGATTGAAGCATATATGAGGATTTTGGAGGATTGAGGATGAATAGTGTTTGAAAAACATGAGGATTCTCCCCCCCTTTCCTCTCTCTCCCCTTTCCTCCCTCCCCCCTTTCCTCCCTCCCCCTTTTCCTTCCTCCCTCCCCCTTTTCCTCCCTCCCCCTTTTCCTCCCTCCCCCTTTTCCTCCCACTGTTTTTATGTACCACTTATTTTGAACATAGTGCAAAATTTTGGAGGATTTTGGAGGATTGAGGATGAATGCATTTTTTGGGGTAGGGCAATCGGAGGATTTTGAAGGATTAAGGATGGTACCTAGCAACTAGGGTCTAGTGCGTTAGGGTTAAATCACACACTTTTTTCTTCTTCTATTCTCTGTGAAATTGTCAATCAGTAACTTGGTGTTTAAACCAAAAATCGATTTATAACCAAACATGATCAAAATTTCAAAGACAATATCAATAATCTCATTATGATACAACAACAAAATCTTTGAACACATGCTTAACCCACACGTATACACTAACATTTGATATAAAACATTAACTAATTATGCAGCATGTATGTACAGTATCAGGGGAACTGTCATGGAACAACCTACATGTATGATAATCTTTTCAACGCTTGCATTTAGCTGCTTGGTGACCGACTAAAACCAGTTCTCTGCCAAAGATCACTGACTAGCTACCCACAATAGATTCTGGTCCAATAGAAGATCCATTTACAAAGGGCAGCAGTTGTTGGAATCAGCAGCCAGCAATAATAACCTTGCATGTACATGTACTACATGTATGTACACCTAATGATGTACAGGTGCATAATGTACATGTACATGTATAATGGTTTATAAGGAAGCCATGTTTGTGTGGTAGTGATTCTGTGGGTGTTGTCCTGCAACTCGCGGCTATGATTGGCTGCACAGGGGGTGTGTGTGTGTGTTTGCATCAGAGCACGCAGATATATTGTGCAGTGGACAGAAGAATGGTGGTATTTCATCTGATAGTTTGAGTGGGCTGTGCTATGCACAAAATCGCACGTAGGCAGAAATCAGATACTTACCAGTACATTGAAACAAATAAATAAAAATTGAGAAGCTTCATATTACATGATACATGATGTACGGATGTACGTATGCAAATCACTATATGCCAATGAGTGAATTATAATCTAGAAATCGTTCAGCTTGAATTCAGAACCAATCCTTCGTGGTAATGATTTACAAATCAACCCAATCATTAGAAAGATAAGAACCGGTAGTGAGGATGGTTGCTAAGCAGAATGTATTGAGCAGAACATTTGTTTTGACATGAATAGTAATTTTGATTATATCATGAGTTTTGATTTATAGCAAATTCTGAATTCTGTGAACCATTTTGCTACATGCAATACAAGTATCACTCATAAGATTAAACATTCCTATTATTTTTAGAAAGGCAAAGTCTAACATTTATAAAGTCAAACACTCATGGATACTAGGTAGAATATCAGTTTCAGCCTTTTATACATATTTTTTAGTTTCTAATAATTGCAGTCATTGATGACTCAAATTATCTCAAGAATCTAAGCAGGGTCTTGATTTGACAAAAGTAAAAACATCCTGAAAATGGAAAGAATGTCGTATCTGACCGCCACTTTTTAAGGTTTTTTTAAAGAATTTTTTTGCAACCACTAACCAGTTAAAAAATAATTCTGTCGATTTTTGGGGGTACAGAAAGCGAAAACTATCTTTAAAATCCATGTTTATGATGGTTTTCAGACTTTATTTCCCTTTATTTCAAGAAAAAATCCTGAGAAATCACAAGCCTGTCTAAAGTTGAAGGTTCAAACAACCACAGCTGGCTTTGTTCAACCATTTTGTTATCATAACAATTTGCACTTAATCATCTTATTTTTACCATGTGACCTTGTGAAGTTGTGTGTCCAATGTTCAAGTTAAGGACTCGTAATGAGGTAACTTCATGATGCATCGCCCATGTAGTTTACAATTCCATCTGTGATTCCTGAATATTGTATTTTTTTTCACCTGAACTGAAATTTGCCAAGAAATATTGTTTAGAAGTACATGAATTTATGACAGGATGTCTAGGCCAGTCAACAGTTCATTTTCAAATTTTATTACTGTCAAAACATGTAATTCTTGTGAAATTTGTCATATTAAGGTATTTGTTTACTGTCTAACATTACAAGCAAAATAGTGATCTTCACTTTTCAGATCGAACAGAACATTGCTGGGAATCACCAATGAAATAGATTTAAGGCCTAGTCAAAAGCATCTTAAATAGGTGTACTGTCCTTTTAGGGCCAATTGAGCAATCATTAAATTGGCCAAAACTATTCATTAAGTTTGCTTCATTCATTTACCAGATTTAAAAGCAGTCCTTCTACATGGAAGGGCTTCTGGAAGCAGACAAAAGAAGTGATAATTGACAGTCAGAGTCCAAATACCTACAAAACAGCACTGCTAATCTTCACTAATCTTCACTAATCCTCCCTACACAATAGTAATCCCTTAAACTATCATCTCAATCATTTTGACCAATGAATGTCTTTCAATAGTTTAACCATTGCTCAATGGGCCATAATTATAAGGACCAGAGGCCTCAGCAAATGTTTCAGTTTATTTTGTATTAAATGAAAGATTAAAATTTACATTAAAGGGACAGTATTGTCATGATCAATAGGGCATGGAATCAGAGTGCTAGTTTTTAGATTAACTCAGTAATTGAATATAATAGTATACCCCACATGATAAGGTCATATAACCATTGTTGTTGCATATGAGCCAGTAATAAACCCTTTCACGGTAATATGCGGCATGTTTTTGGACGGGGCAAAATTGTTTATTTCAAACTTCACACATGCGTCTGGAATGTACGTGAAGTTCGAGTGCTGGGTCGCAGACGGCAACGAGTGTTCGAAATAAACAAATTTGCCCCGTCAAAAACATGGCACATATTACCGTAAAAGGGTTTATTTTCAGTCACTGTGTTTATCTTAAACTAGGACACCGATTCCATGCCCTTTGAATGTCTGCTCTGATGGTGATGATTATTATTATTTTTAATTTTTTATTATTTTATTATAATATATAATATAATATAATAATAATAATAGCATTTATATATAGCGCTCTTACACGACTGAAAGGTATCACAGCGCTTTACAAAATGGATCAACTTAATAATTTCTTAAATTAACAGTGAATAAAATGAGATGTAATTCTTAAATTAACAGTGAATAAAATAAGATGTACAACAAAGCTAAAATAAATGAGTCTTAAGTTTACTTTTAAATATCTGAAGTTCACTAGTATGACGAATATCTGATGGGAGATTGTTCCACAGATTTGGCGCAGAAGCAAAGAAACCCTTATTTGCAGAACAAAGATGAGTGCGGGGTTTAGAGAGCATCTTTTGGTCAGAACTAGAGCGAAGTCCACTACGGTTAGGTTGGTATAGCGAGATAAGCTCGCATAGATAAGATGGTGCATTATTAGAAAGGCAATTAAAAGTAATAGTCATAATTTTAAAATCGATACGTTTTTTGTATAGGTAGCCAATGAAGCTGTTGGAGGAGCGGAGATACATGGCCAGACTTTTTTGTCTTGAATATGAGTTTAGCAGCCCTATTTTGAAGTCGCTGAAGTCTTTTAATTTCTTTGGCTGATGAACCTATGAGAAGTGAGTTAGCGTAGTCAAGTCGAGCAGTTACTAAAGCACGGACTGCATGGTGGCATGTGGTATCATCAATGAACATTCTGATACGTGATAAATTACGAAGATGAAAATTAACAGACTTACAAATTGATGATACATGATGGGACATGTTCATTGCACTATCAAATTCTACTCCAAGATTCCTTATAGTTTTGGATGGTTTGATAATAGTTTTACCTATGGTAAAAGAGATATCTGAAAACTTATGCAAAATGTTGGGATTAGCAGCAATAAAAATTCGGTTTTGTCATCATTGAGGAGTAGCATATTTTAGACATCCATGATTTGATTTCAAATGCATTTAGATAAAGTGGAAATTGGCGCGATCTGATTCACCGGGTATTCGGGATCAACATTAATGTATAACTGAGTGTCATCTGCATAAAATGGGCTTTGATACCAGGGTAGCGTGTGATGATATCATACATAGGTTGAGTATAAAGAAGGAACATCTGAGGTCCGACACATGAGCCTTGGGGCAAACCGTGAAGAAGAACCTTAGGATCAGAAAATTCATTGGCGATCCTAACTCTACATGTTCGATTATTAAGGTAGGATTTGAACCAGGCAATAACGTTATTCTTGAAACCAAATACATGTGATAATCTATGTAACAAAACATCATAATCAATTGTGTCAAAAGCAGCAGACAGATCCAACAACACCACGAAAACAGCCTGCCGATTGTCAAAAGCTTCAGATAAAAATCAACAAGGACAATGGATGACATACTAATAATACAAAAATACAAAAATACAAAAAAACAAACAGAAAACAAAATTACAGTTGATTTCATCTGGGATAGCCCAAAAAGCCAATTACACAGGCTTATTTCCATTGGGGTCCCTTACTGAGGAACAAAACAATACAAGAATTGGACAATTTACAAAAATACTTAAAAATATTGCACAAATTACAACATTTAAAGGCATGATATTGCCCCTTTAATATGATTAAAATCTAAGTTTCTGATAATTTAGTCAAACTCAATTTCATTTTGATAATGATCATGATTGATCATGATGATGTGAACACCCTATGACTGAGTAATGACTTTGCATCTAACCTCTTTAAATTAAAAGAGTTTAAAATTAATAATACGTTTCCAAGTAAAATACATAAAAAAATAACTAACCAACTAAATATGATAAATTTATGAAATTGTTCATTAACCCTAACCCTCCAGGGTATTTTGGCTAGAAACCCTGCCAGACGCAACAGAGTGCATCGTTTATCAAAGTGACTTGGCTGCCAAGTGCAACAAGATCCATCTGTTAACAAATCTCAAGGCCGAACTGCCTCAGAGTCTGTGGTCACCAAATGCAGCAGAATACAACTCTGGCATTGTTTAATGGGACCAGCTCTCAATAGAAACAGGCTTGGCTGCTTATGCACTGCCACTGGTGTTGACAGCTGAATCCATCAAAGTGCATCAGACTTTTCCAGCTGATGCACTCTGCTGCGTCTGGCAGGGTTAGGGTTAAACGACAATTGTGTATTGTTATAATTTAAATTAATTGTATAAACAGATTTAAATTTACAAAATAACAATATACCATTTGCCATGTCATTCTTTTGTGTTTACTCACCAAAATCTAGAAACTGCTTCATCGACAACGGTGACGGCGAAAACTTCGAGAAATGTTCCATCCGCGAGGGAAGACTCTTTATACTTTTTATAGTGTTCAACAGTCGAATCGTTACCCAAACCATGTTGAATTGACGATATCCTCCACGGAATAATTATAATGAATGGATGCAGATAAGGTTTGCCGTGAAAATCGTCGACGGCACCGGGGACGAACGAGATGCTAACGTTAGGAATGGAAGCTTCCGTCAGTTGGCGCTGGCCGGGGACAGCTCTCTCTCTCTGCGAAAGGGATCTGTCGGTGTCAGTGTCGCTTTAATACACTACTTTTCACAGTCTACAGTCTAGCTCAAATTGTAAATTTGTATTGCTTCTTTGCTCTGGAACTAGTCCAAACTCCAAACCAGTGATCACCTGGTTTGTTTCAATCATTTAGGCGTAGTGCGATTTGATGTCATGTTTAGCTACATGAACCTGCTGATATCTCAGATGTCAACATTAGAATAGATCGATCGATACCCGTCCGGGCTGCATGCATGCAGCGCGCGCGGTATGGTACGGTGTACCCATATGTATGTACCCGGGTACATACGATACCGGCTGTAGAATTGTTATGGAAAATCACTGTGGAAAATCACCAACCACAGGCTAGGCCGGCCTTGACCCGAACGGAACTGCATTCATTAACTTTGAACCGGAAATGTACTAATGCATATTTATCAACTTTGACCTTTACAGGTGCATTTTGGGAATTATAAGTCATGCGCAATACATTTACACGGGAATCCTGTCGATGTTCATCACGTTTGTAATGTGTTGCAGCTGGTACGGAATTTCGGGGTTAAATTTCATCTTTCTGTAGATATTTTTCTTGTTCGAGGGACACACAGACTGAAAGCACCATGAGTGAGGAAAAGTCGTTAGAGGACTTCTTTGCGAAGAAAGATAAGAGTAAAAAAGGCAAGAGCAAAAATAAATTCGCGAAGAGCACAACGGATGAGATAGCAAAAAGACTCACCGAAGCTGATCTGAAGAAAGAGAGGAAAGAGAAGGAAAAAGAAACTAAGCCAGCACCCCCAAAAGAAACAGATGACAAAGCAGATAAAACAAAAGACATTATAGGGGTGAGATATATTTCTGAATTCGCATGATTCTACAAATTGTTCATTAATAATATTTAAACTAAAGTGAAAGTTTGGATTTCTGTTAGGCCAAGAGAATGAAAGTCATAGATTTGCGTCCGGGAAATTTCGAAAACGCATGAGGCTTTTTTTCATTATTCATTATTTCCATTGATCATTGATTAATAACAGCGCAATCACAAGATGTTTCTTCTAATTTGACGTATTCTTAATCTACATGCTTTCTACCTGTGAGAGAGAGAGGGAAGGGTGAAGGGTAAAAGGTACAGAGATTGCCCCACCAGTGTGGCACGGACCTGTATCCTTAGCCACAGGTTGGTCTCATTCCGCTAACGGCGGTTTTTCGAAATTCCAGGCGCTGAAATTGACGATATTTGCGACTATTTTGACAGACTAGATACGTTCCTTACATGTTTAACTATCTAGGCGCCCAAAAAAAATGGTGATTTTACTTACATTTTATATTTCGTGACATATAGGCCCTACTATAGGTAGGCATTTTAGGTGGTTTCTCAAAGCTATGAATGAGCATTCAGAAGTGTGCTTGGCTTAAAGAGCAACTCTTCCCATTTCAGAAACACTTGGAATTTTTAAAATCAGTCGTGCGGTTGCTGAGATATGCATGATTTTATATTGACAAACAATGCCATTTTTGGGCTCGAGGTCAAAGGTCATTCTTAAGTCTTTCTTTGTTTTTGCGACGGTACTGTTAATTTTAAGACAATTCAGTTAAATTTGCCCATTACTCAAAAACGAAGCAATGTATGCATATCAAACTTGGCACAAAGGTTGGTGATAGTTAGTACTTTAATATTGTGCATATTGCTGAGATGAACTACCTATAATTATGAAAATATGAATAATAAATCATAGAAAAACAGCATATTTTCAGTTTTTTGCTTGAACATGCATTGTACAAGCAATTTATTCAGCTATTTTGTGTTCAAGAAGTGTTGATATAAGGCAGTGTGAACGTTCCACTTTAAAAATTACAAAATATTAAGTAATTAATATGAAATTATGATTAATAATTAATATGAAATTATTATTAATAATAATTGAAAATATATTCACATTTTTGGCAAAATTTTTGTGTCTTGATTTTTATCGATAGTTCTTGACAAACACCAGTATGCGGGAAACTTTTGTTGGCATTGAACTGCTAAAAGTGTTCTTTGATAAACACTTATGTGCCTCACGTGGTAATTATGCATAACGCATAGTGGTGCTTTCAAAAATGGGTTGTCATTCCCCATAAAGATGGCCAATTTTACATTGTGTGACGTCAAGTGTGAAGTTTCTATAAAAAAATATTTTCAAAGCAAATATAGGTATTTGTATTAACATTGTTCACAATTTGACAAAAATAAGACTATGGCACGTCCTCTTCAGTTCTCTTCAGTCCCTGCCATCACCTCCAGTGAAGGTGCCGCAGTTGATGCTGTAGTAGGCCGTTCTTGTTGTCTTGGTTCTGAAACATAAATATGGGCAGGTAGGTAATAAATAAGAGTTAATAAAGGACAAGCAAAATGATACCATGGTACGAATATTGTTATACAAGGGGTCCATCCTGCTTCTTGCAAAATTGTTATCATAAATCACACCTCAATCTGCACTCAGTCTCCTCAGTCACATATTTCCATCGGCTATCAAATGATTATCACATTTATGGACATGGACAAGGCATATCTTGAGGTTTAATTACATAAATTTCACAAAACCCATCGTATTCGTAGTTCGTTGGAGAAAATTCCCGGTAAACAAGGTAAACAGATTCGCAAAAAAAAATCAGTACACGGCGCGAACACACTCGGACATCGTGTCAAAATTAGTTAGTTTTAAGACATAAATCACACATTAATCTGCACTTATACTCACAAATTTTGCCGGCTATCAAAAGAATATCAAATTTATGGACATGGATCAGACATATCTGCAGGTTTTAGTTGTACAAACTCCACTAACCCACCTATAAAACTCCCGACAGATTCATTCACAACATGTACAAACAACAGCTGATAACGCGTCGCGACCGTACCACTTTTTTGGAGGGTAACGTAACTTCACATATCTAATTCTACCAGTAATTACGCCAGTTGTTCCAAGTATTCTTGACTGAATTTTACCTTATTTTGTAGTTATGTACTAAGATTAATATACTACGATTTATTTCAAATCAGTTTAATAACAATTCAATATTCTTAATACACCCGTAAGCCAGATATAAAACAATAACTGTCCTGTGCTAAAATGGACGCTCCGTGGGTTACGGAGGGTCAGTGAGTCATTGTGAACACGATTGTCGCTGGGTTGAAGTGAAAACGTGGCAAGAAAGGGTCGTGAAAAAGTTGGGATAGCATTATTAATTTTCAGAATATTGTCATCAAACTTTGCACAATTATTATCAGATATTTAAGAAAGGTATTCACCTTTGTGCCATACGTGTCAGACGATGTTTTCATTTAGAAAAATTGATGGAAAGTCTTCATTTCATCTGAAGTCGTTGATCGTTTTCATTCCGGCTGTCGGCACAGGTTGGACATGATTTGGGCATTCATGTACTGTAATCTCGGTAATCTTTGGAAGGCTTACAACCAATGAAAAGGCTGCTAGAGCAAACGAAAAAGTGCGAATCGAACTCGGTCAGAGTGGCTTGAAACGGGCACTCGCTAAAATTGCCGTCCCACGCGTAGTGACCGTAGTGACCTCCGGTCTCTCCATTGGGTGAACGTGTCACGCATATACTTTGTACAGGGGGACTACGAGCAGCACTCTGTGTGCGAACGAAAGTGTCACGTGAGTGAAAACCCTAATATAGGCCCAAAAAAATTACAAGACGATCGTCATTGTGCAGGTTTCAACGAGGACGGCCATCTTGAATGTATGAAGAGTGTGAACGGGAAAACAACTTGCGCGTGCAACAATTTTACGACGGCTGTTTTATGTGTGCACATACTTGCTGTATTTTAGCGCGCGAAGTATTCCGTTTCAGGGTTGCACGTGTTGTCGGTAAACAGGGGTCTACACCGGTCTTACTAATTGCCAACCCCTGCCGACATCTACCGACAACTCTTAAAAACCTACCGACATCTCATTCCATATTCACTTGTAGTTGGCCGTTTAAGCTTAGCATAGTAGTAAATGTGTATAGAAGTCCTAGAAACCTTATAGTTGCTTCCTTGAACCCGGAGAAATAAGTAATTTTAATCACGGAAATCTGATTTTCGCGATGCAGTAGTATTGGCCGCCATGATAGTATTCAAGGAGATTGCTTAGTTGTGACAACAGAGGGCGCTTTGCGGCCAATACTACTGCATCGCGAAAATCAGATTTCCGTGATTAAAATTACTTATTTCTCCGGGTTCAAGGAAGCAACTATAAGGTTTCTAGGACTTCTATACACATTTACTACTATGCTAAGCTTAAACGGACAACTACAAGTGAATATGGAATGAGATGTCGGTAGGTTTTTAAGAGTTGTCGGTAGATGTCGGCAGGGGTCGGCAATTAGTAGGACCCGTCTACACAGCTTAATTTAAGACAGTGAAATAACCAGGGGGAAGACTCTTATTAGAAAATAAACCACCTTGGTACTGGAAGTTACCTCCTTTATATTCTCACAAAACAGATAAACATGAAAAATTGTAAAAATATTACCTGTACAATATTACATAGATTTTTTTAATTTTTTTTTTATGGATTTACAAAAATGGTGGAACCATATAATATTGTTATTATTTATAGTAATAGTAACGTAACACTATAATATTTCATATATTTAAATTATTAGTGAAATTTTTATGTTGTTTAAAATTACTATTTAAAATTAGTATTAAACTATTGTAATTAATAATAGACTATTTATTACATTATTTTATTTTAATGAACATTCTCTCTTGTTTTATGTACAATGCAAGTACAGGTACAGTTAAATAACCTGGTATATACATGTACATGTAATAGTTTAAAGGGGATGAACTTAACATGCAGTACGGTTAATTTGATGAAACTGCTCGATGTTAGTTTCTTGAAAGTTTATATCGGCGACATCACGTGGTCATATCTCTGCGCGCTAAAATACAGCAAGTATGTGCACACATAAAACAGCCGCCGTAAAATTGTTGCGCGCACAATACAGTTGTTTTCCCGTTCAACGTTAACACTCTTCATACATTCAAGATGGCCGTCCTCGTTGAAACCTGCACAATGACGATCGTCTTGTAATTTTTCGGGCCTATATGTCACGAAATTTTAATGTAAGTGAAACCACCATTTTTGGGGGGGGGGCGCCTAGAGAGTTAAACATGTAAGGAACGTATCTAGTCTATCAAAATGGTTGCAAATCACAGCGAAAAATTTCCCATTAGACATGTACCACGGATAGCCACTGTACGCCACGAAACGTAGCGCGGTGCTGATTGGTCGGCTCCTCAGCTCGTGACGTCACAGACACGCGTTGGCAAGTGCATGCAAACTCGCATGCCGCACGCACAGTGATTTTCGGTGCCGCGGTAGTCAACATGGCAAGTACGCATGCGCAAACACCTATGCACACCACGGACGCGCGCATCAAAATCTCCATCCAGCTCATGACAATTCCATGCATAATCTCACGGCGCACTCAATCCATCCATCCCATACATATAATACATGTCGTCAATGATTATTTAATACATCCCGAACACATTTGGAGGGTGGCTCGGTTTCATACTAAAATGGTAACAAAAATATAACTTGCGAAACTCACAATATCACCAACGAATCCGCAAGTTGTTGATCCTTAGGTTGAAATCAAAGAAATTCCAGAAAAAATTGAAGAAAACGCCCAAATCGTAAGATTTTGGCACCATTGGAAAGATCGTCACGAGCTCTATCGAAGTAAAGACGCAGCGAGTGACTCATGGCAAGTATATGCGCATGAGCGGCAATTTCATTCATGAAAATTGCCATATGGCGAGTATCCGTGACGCGTATGACGTCATATAATGAGGTGCTGCGTGGCCCCCTCTCGCGGCCGCTCTGTGCCATTTCATGTAGGCCATTTTTCGTAGTGCAAATATAGTCAATTTCAGCGCCTGGAATTTAGAAGAAAACCGCCATTAGCCGAAGTACGACCAACGTGTGGCTAAGGATAGGCCAAGGGGGCGTGTCCGTGCCACACTGGTGGGGCAAGTACAGAGATAAACAGCTAAATAAATTTATGATATGATCGATTAGGCCTATTGCTATTCCTGTGCACGTGCGTGTTGCCGTACGTATGGTCGCCTGTGTACGTACGTGCATCATTATACGTGCGTGCATCATTATACGTGCGGGCCGCACACACAGGCATAAGATACAAAGGCTCAACAGCGAACGTGTTGTGCATGTGAAGGCGGTACAGTTGCAGGTGTGGATCGGACGGAGTTTACCATACAGTATTAGTGCGATGCGACCTTTTTTGTACGCGGGACTAAGACTGTATTAAGAGAACATGTGCTAATGATTATAGCGCACATACTGATGGAAATTTGGTAAAAACTTCGTTTTACTGATGTGGATGATTTGGAACTAAATTTGTTTGGTGGAAATACCTTTTTTGTGCAAATAATTATTTTTTTGGCAAATAATGACAAATTTAGGCGGTAGCTTTCGGGACATGCGGGCGGTGGACGCAAATCTATGACTTTCATTCTCATGGCCTTATCACAATCTAGCTATCATATCATAGCAGCTATGTGACAAAAAATTTCAAAATCAACAGATTGTAATACAACTGGTATCATTGTCAAGGTCTTGAAAAGACGATTACAATGATATAAGGATCATCTTCGTGTGACCAAAAATAAGGAAGTTATGACATGTTGAATCCGGCAATTTTAGGCCCGTAAATGTCAATTATTTTATAAGGAAAAACAAAAGAAATGTAAATTTGACTTGTGACCCGTTTCCTAGATTTTCTTGGATTCCATATCATAACTTTCTTAATTCTTGTCCGATTTTCAAAAGGTTGGTATCACTGGAATGCTTGGGAAAAGAGGAAGAATAATAACCTATTTCCAGGCTAATTCAATGATTAGTTTGTTTTGTAGTGCTGATTTACAAATAAGAAATACCAACAAAATGTGTTTAAAAAAAAAATAATAATAATTTAAAAAATAATGGAAATTTTTTTTTTACTCAAATCTGAGGATTATTTTCATATTTTTACATAGCCCTGATAGGACCCTATCTACAGTACACTTACGATAGAGTCCTGACCAAGAGTTCTTCCTGTTCGTATACCTGTAGTTTGCACTGAATTTTCTCCCTTTTTTACCTGTCTTCGTTGGCTGAACCGAGGAAATGCAGGCACTGTAACTTCTTAACTGCCTCTTGGAGAAATGATTTTGGCTGAAAGGTGTCTAAAAAAAAAGTTTCTCAGAGCAACGGCCAATTTGTGTGCAAACTTTTCATGCCATTCATGCTGAATAATGCGCATGAGCGATGACCTTGGGGTCAGAACATCGATTGCGCGGCAGAACACGTCTCATTAAATCGCCTGCACTGTAAGTAAAGTCCTGTCGCCCTTGCGCAATTGATGTTCTGCCACGCAATCGATGTACTGACCCCAAGGTCATCGCTCATGCGCACTATTCAGCATGAACGGCATGAAAAGTTTGTACACAGATTGGCCGTTGCTCTGAGAAATGTCTGGGAAATACTCTTTTTTTAGACACCTTTCAGCCAAAATCATTTCTCCAAGAGGCAGTTAAGAAATTACAGTGCCTGCATTTCCTCGGTTCAGCCAACGAAGACAGGTAAAAAAGGGAGAAAATTCAGTGCAAACTTTACAGGTAATACGAACAGGAAGAACTCTTGGTCAGGACCCTATCGTAAGTGTACTGTAGATAGGGTCCTATCAGGGCTAATTTTTACACTGAAATCTACGAAAGATTCTCATCCATGATTTAATTAAACATTAGAACAATTTATGAATTATATTGGACTGGAAAGATGAAACAAAATAATGAAAATAAATTTTTTTAAATAGGAAAAAAAATCACTGAAATCCGCGAGAAATTCTTATCTCTGATTTAATTAAACATAAAAATTAATAAATGATATTGGACTGGAAAGATGAAAAAAAAATGAAATAAGTTCATGAGAACTAATATTATTGTGTTACGCCGATGTATATTAGGTTTAAACGGACGATTTATCGGACTGAAAATTGGTAGGTCTATAGCGCACTGAACGCGGCACAATACATCGATGTTTGGGAATCCAAAAAACATAACTGGAAATCGTCCAATTGCCGTCAAAATTGGCCAAGAGGTAGAAAATAAGTATAGAAAAATTATTATTGTGGTTTGATAAGGTATTTTACTCAACTTTTGGTAAATCGTTGATGGTTTTGATGAGCAAGAGCGAACCCAAATTTCGAGAATTTCTTTTGGAAACTTCTAGATTCCGCATTCAGAAAATTCGAGAACGAGGTTGAAGTAGAATATGTGATCTACGTCTTCGAAAAAAAAGCTCCTGGGTACGTCAAAAAGAACGGCCTCAGCGAAACGTAACAAAGCGCTAGCTCCACGGTGTCTTCGCCACAGCGATTCAACCCGAGATTGAGGCCACGGCCAAAAAGATTTGTGGCAATGCGTGGGATACGCACATACCTACACAATCAGTTTTGACAGTCTGTCGTTTTTTAACTTGTTAGGCCTATATGTTTCTTGGGAAAGAATGTCGTATCCGACCGCCACTTTTTAAGGTTTTTTAAAAGTTTTTTTATGCAACCACTAACTAGTTAAAAAATGATTTTATCAATTTTTGGGGGTACAGAAAGCGAAAACTATCTTTAAAATCCACTTTTATGATGGTTTTTGGACTTTATTTCCCTTCTTAAAAAATCTTCCACTTCAGAAAATAGAAGGATCCTATTATAGTTGCCACTGCAGATGTACAATGACCGTGTTGGTCACTAACGGTGAGTTGACAAGATCAGACTGACATGACTGAGGAAATCATTGTATACCAAAAATAACTGATTTTTCATGAAATAAATATCCTGGAATAATTTGAAGTATATGTCCATCATCATCCATACGTTCTTCACCTTACTGGATAGGTAAGATTACATTATTGGTTATACTGAATGAAAAAAAGGGGCGGTTGGATACAACATTCTACCCGTTTCTTGACGAGAACATGTTGAGTTGACCTGTGAAGATTGCGCAATATCACTTATTACTGTAGGATGGGGGGTCTGACATGTCTACAATGAGCCTATGACTTATGTTCTGTCACTTTGGGGGAAAACACCTTGTGTGGGTTTGTGAAGGGATCGTTGGACCTGGGGCTGGGATTTTATCATTTTCTTTTTAACAAGGCCAAAGGCAAAGAAGGCCAAGGGTGTGCATGGCAGAAGGTGAGGATTTTTTGTCTGTCAAAATAGGCTTGTGACGGGTACCTGGGTTCACAGGTACCCAAATGTCGAGCTCAATACCCGGTTTCTTTTTACCGGTTCGGATACCCAAAACCCACTTTTTAAAATCTGATGTAACATTTCAGAAACCGATTACCAGTCTTTGATGAACACTTACTGAGCTTCCATGTTTATAATAAGGTTTCAGGTACTTTGTTTTATTTCATAAACTACATAATGGTAATAAATGATCAATTCTGTTTTTTATTATTTTCTTTTTGTATTATTGTCTTTTTTGTGCACTATAGCGGCCAGGTACCCAGTTTAAAAATTCCCTATAGATACACAGCACTAAATTGTGTTGTGTAGTTATACTTTTGTCTTAATTACATGTAGGTGTGATTCAGAATAGTAAAACAAATCGATGATTTGTCTTGTCTTGACTGGTTTGTATTAATATTTTGTCTTTCAGGATGAAGATGACTGGAGAGATAATGAAGAAAAAGAAACAGATTACAGTGGGTTAAAGATACAGCTACAGATAAGGTTTGCCAATACAAATTCATTGCATTTCAAAAATGTGCAGCCAACGGATGAAATGTTTACTGAAAAAATCCTCTTTACTGATATTCTCAATAAATATACATGTATGTACATATAAATGATCACAGATTTACATGCACACACATTTACTTGTACTTACTTAATGTAAAGTTAACCCTAACCACCCCAAATCCTGCAAAAATCCTCCAAGGGGCACTTTTTAGGAAAATTCAGCACTGTTGGAAACTGGTACTTTCACCTCTTCAAATGGGACAAAATTACTACCTGGCAAGAAGTACAGGCCATAAGTGCTAAATATGAAAGATCAACGAAAATGCATGGTGCTTTTTGAAGATAAGGGCATGTTTTTAAAAAGTGCACCGATGGATTTTGGAGGATTCAGGAAGGTTCCTAGCCAGAATACCTAGGGGTTAGGGTTACTTATGTATCAAACATCCCTAAAATATGTCTGATGTGCTATCATTTTAGTACAGTTGTGTGTGTGAGACACCTAAAAGTTCGGGTCTTAAATTTTGAAAACAAGTTGAATAGACCTTAATCACAGCGGAGCCATTTTGATTTTTCTTCAATACACGTCCACGTTACCAAACCGAGGCTGGATGGGGAAATAGTCTGGTCCCATTTCATGCATTGAGAATTGGCCCTATAATCTTACTAGCGTAAACAGGGAACCAGACAAAGATGGCCGTAGCGTGATAAAGGTCTAGCAAAATCCTCTTTGCTAAAGTGAAGGATTTTGAAGGATTGAGGTTACATGCTATATGCTCTTTGCTAAAGTGAAGGATTTTAGAGGATTGAGGTTATTACTTGGGCATACTTGCCTTTCCATGGTACATGTACATCCATGTTTGTTGTAGTGATTGCAAGGTCAGTGCTTGGGTCAGTGGACACTGTTTATTGCTCCATGCATGCAGGGAGGGTCCCTGGCCATATACATGTATCACAGATTAGAAACACATACGTGCATACATGTCATGTGCTTGCTTTACTACTGAATGATTTTGGAGGATTCAGGTTATGTGTAAGCAAATAGGCCTAGGGAGTTAGGAAGGATTCAGGTTATGTGTAAGCAAATAGGCCTAGGGAGTTAGGAAGGATTCAGGTTATGTGTAAGCAAATGGGCCCAGGGAGTTAGGAAGGATTCAGGTTATGTGTAAGCAAATGGGCCTAGGGAGTTAGGAAGGATTCAGGTTATGTGTAAGCAAATGGGCCCAGGGAGTTAGGAAGGATTCAGGTTATGTGTAAGCAAATGGGCCCAGGGAGTTAGGAAGGATTCAGGTTATGTGTAAGCAAATGGGCCTAGGGAGTTAGGAAGGATTCAGGTTATGTGTAAGCAAATGGGCCTAGGGAGTTAGGAAGGATTCAGGTTATGTGTAAGCAAATGGGCCTAGGGAGTTAGGAAGGATTCAGGTTATGTGTAAGCAAATGGGCCTAGGGAGTTAGGAAGGATTCAGGTTATGTGTAAGCAAATGGGCCTAGGGAGTTAGGAAGGATTCAGGTTATGTGTAAGCAAATGGGCCTAGGGAGTTAGGAAGGATTCAGGTTATGTGTAAGCAAATGGGCCTAGGGAGTTAGGAAGGATTCAGGTTATGTGTAAGCAAATGGGCCTAGGGAGTTAGGAAGGATTCAGGTTATGTGTAAGCAAATGGGCCTAGGGAGTTAGGAAGGATTCAGGTTATGTGTAAGCAAATGGGCCTAGGGAGTTAGGAAGGATTCAGGTTATGTGTAAGCAAATGGGCCTAGGGAGTTAGGAAGGATTCAGGTTATGTGTAAGCAAATGGGCCTAGGGAGTTAGGAAGGATTCAGGTTATGTGTAAGCAAATGGGCCTAGGGAGTTAGGAAGGATTCAGGTTATGTGTAAGCAAATGGGCCTAGGAGTTAAGAAGGATTCAGGTTATGTGTAAGCAAATGGGCCTAGGGAGTTAGGAAGGATTCAGGTTATGTGTAAGCAAATGGGCCTAGGGAGTTAGGAAGGATTCAGGTTATGTGTAAGCAAATGGGCCTAGGGAGTTAGGAAGGATTCAGGTTATGTGTAAGCAAATGGGCCTAGGGAGTTAGGAAGGATTCAGGTTATGTGTAAGCAAATGGGCCTAGGGAGTTAGGAAGGATTCAGGTTATGTGTAAGCAAATGGGCCTAGGGAGTTAGGAAGGATTCAGGTTATGTGTAAGCAAATGGGCCTAGGGAGTTAGGAAGGATTCAGGTTATGTGTAAGCAAATGGGCCTAGGGAGTTAGGAAGGATTCAGGTTATGTGTAAGCAAATGGGCCTAGGGAGTTAGGAAGGATTCAGGTTATGTGTAAGCAAATGGGCCTAGGGAGTTAGGAAGGATTCAGGTTATGTGTAAGCAAATGGGCCTAGGGAGTTAGGAAGGATTCAGGTTATGTGTAAGCAAATGGGCCTAGGGAGTTAGGAAGGATTCAGGTTATGTGTAAGCAAATGGGCCTAGGGAGTTAGGAAGGATTCAGGTTATGTGTAAGCAAATGGGCCTAGGGAGTTAGGAAGGATTCAGGTTATGTGTAAGCAAATGGGCCTAGGGAGTTAGGAAGGATTCAGGTTATGTGTAAGCAAATGGGCCTAGGGAGTTAGGAAGGATTCAGGTTATGTGTAAGCAAATGGGCCTAGGGAGTTAGGAAGGATTCAGGTTATGTGTAAGCAAATGGGCCTAGGGAGTTGGGCTTAATCCAGAATGTTTCATCTGTCTGGGCAACTGTTTCCCAGTGCATTTATACTTAGAATTCTTTTATTCTGAGGATCAGGATGTGCATGTAAAACCAACATGAGAAATGCAGTCATATCTTTGGTCAAGAAGTTAATACAGTAACCATGGTAACATCATAAATTGTCCGTCGATTTCAGCGCAAACCCTGATCAAGACGAAGAGGAAGAGGAAGAAGAAGAACTCGACGAGAATGGGGAACCAATCAAAAACAAGGGCTCTGTGCCCAGCGGTCCTTGGAATAAGCTAGAAACAGGTATGAATGTAGATTGCCTCGCAGGACATAAAAAAAGAAAACATTTCAAAAAATGGAGTGCCATGGTCGAGCAGTTTAGTGCATCGGATTTGTGTTCTGATGGCCGAGTCGTCAGAATGTGGGTTTGAATCCTGGCTGCGACCATGGTGCATGTGTTCTTCAGCAAGACACTTGACCATAATTGTTTCTCTCCACCCAGAAGTAAATGGGTACCTGTGAGGGCAGAGTTGGTTGTTGTGTTTGATTAGCCCTATATGCGCTGAAATGGCAGCAATTGAGCTGAATACTTCCCAGGGAGCCGAGATGGTTTCAGGAATGATTTATGTGCCTGATGAGCAGGGGTAATAATGTAATGCACCTTGATCTAGTCGCTAGGATATGTGTGCTTTATAACAATCGTGTATTATTATTTATTTTTGGTTTTTGTTGTAATTTTGAGTAATGGATACAAATTTTCAAAAAGTTGCATAACAAGTATTTTCTATAAATATTGGGTTTTTTTCCACATTTTTCTCATGATTTAGACCCCTCCCCCCAAACACTACACTGGCCTCACTTAACCATGATCAATGCAACAAGATGGAACAAATGTAAAAAGTTGAACTTTATCTTGTTGCCCTCAGCAGTAAACAAAAGAACCATTGTTCTAGCTGGTGGATCTTGTTGCATTCAGCAGGTTGCACAATTTTTCTGCTTATTACGTTGTGTTGCATTCAGCAGGGTGTCTGTGAAATACCTGGAGGGGGGTAGTGTTACAGTATGTTTTCGGATGAAAATAAATTGTGCAGTAAACTTCTTTCAATTTTTTGTTTTATTTATTTTTTTTTTTATTTTTTTTATTTTTTTTATTTTTTTTAAATTAATGTTGGCCATTTGGGCTCAATCAATTTGGTCAATCAACAAAGGAAATCTACTTTCAATATGCAACATTTTCAGGGTCAGATCTGTATTGGGTTCGAGGGTTGTAACAACAACAACAACAGCAACAAACAAACAAAAAAAACACAAAAAAAACACAAAACAAACACATACAAAAATGACCATAAACACGATTTTGTTTGCAAAAGTTGAGGTCTCTATGGTCTCGTTGATGTCTTCGTTTTTTAGATGCTGAAAAAGAGACAGAGACTGATGCCCCACCTCCAAAGGTCGTCGACCCAGTCGCCGCAACTAACAAAGTAGTCGGAGGAAAGTACGTACCGCCCAGTAAACGGGGCGAGGCCAGTAGTGGCCAATCAGGAATGATGCCCTTGAGCAGATCATCACTCAAGAACAAGACGGCTCCGCAGATCAACAGTCAACATGAGTTCCCGTCTTTAGCAGCCAGCTCTGATATAGCAAAACACACGTGAGTAATGAGACGGGTCCCGCCTTAATAGATGTGTCGCCCTTGTTTTCAACTTTTAATTTCATCGGAACATCAATAATTTCATTTTAGAAAGGAAAAGAAATATTTTGAAAAGAGATATTTCACAGAGCAATAGTTGGAAACTTATTTTTACAGTAAATAAGCGCTTAACCCTCCTACACATGGAGGCCACTCTGATCCACTAAATTTTCAGTATGTTTTTCACCAACCTTTAGTGCATACAAGCCTGCTGTCCTTTCCAAGTAATCTTACAAAATCAACTGTGTGCCACCCAAGGCCACTGTAAATGTTTGAACATATTAGTATGGCCTGCAGTGTATCAGTGGGAGACCACCTTACCCTGCAATCTCGGTGGTGTGACAGTGCACAGAAGGGTAACCATAGGAGGCCACTGGCAACGGCTAAATGGCTTGGAGTGGCCTGAATGGGTTGTTTCAAAAATTGCACTGATTGTAGGAGAGTTAAAGGGACACTATCGTCACAATCAGAGCAGACTTTGAACAGGGCATGGAATCGGTGTCCTTGTTTAAAATGAACAAGGTGACTGAAAATTACTGGCTCATTTATGCAGCAGCAACGGTAATATGACCTTATCATGTGGTGTATTATTTTCAGTCACTGAGTTACTCTAAAAAATAGCACTCCAATTCCATACCCTGTTGATCATGACGATATTGTCGCTTTAAATTAGTTTATGATGGGACCCACAAAAAATTAATTTTGGGACATATTTACTGTAAAACAATGTTTCTCTAGATTATATTTCAAAACATTTGTTGCCCTTCTCCTTGAGTAATGGCAGTGTTCCAATGAAATAGTGAAAAACATGGGCAAAACATATTTAAGTATCTGTAGTCATTAAATACACTATTGGTAATCTCGAAAAAAGGAATAAATGATCTGTCTGTCTGTGTGCCATCTCCTTCCAGGAGGTCAGCTGCCATGATTCTTCATCAGTTGATGTTGTGTGCTGCCCTCAGATATTCGGTGTACATGTACTGGTCCATTCTTTGATATTTTTTTGTCCACAAGCTTCGTGGACGTCCCCGTTTTCTAATTCCCTGCACTTTGCCATCTATGATATATGCCACTGTAATCCCCGGCTCTTACTAGATGTCCAAAAAACATGTTGCGATCTATCCTCCCCAACTGTTTGTAAAACTTCTTTCTTCGCTTTCCTCTCTGTATATGACAAATCTCAACATATTTACTCGGTGTGAAGTTGATGATGATATCAAACATCCTTTGAAATGTGTCTGCCTGTGTCTTTTAAGTGAAACTAATTTCCAAAATGATATTCTGTCTTCATGAAGACAGACATTCAACATTGGAATGAATAAAAAAAACTCTTAATGCATTTTCACTTTTTTCCTCGTTGACAACTCTTGTTGCCACCAAGTGCGTCATAAATTGCCTATACCACCAGTCACGACATGTCGTAAGCACTAGGAAGGTCAAAATAGTCAAATTATATATACTACTCAAAACAATTTGGGGAACACCGGATTTTTAACATCAAATAGGTTTGAAATGTTCCATGAACCGGGATTTTCATTTGCAACCCCCTCTCTCTTTCAGTAGTCATGTCATGAAATGTGTAATCACTACATGCATCCTTTATCATCTGTTTCATTGTGCAGTTGTTTCTCATCAATTCTGTGAAACATTGTGTTTATCTGAAATAAATGATCTTGCTTTAACTGAGATTATTCCGGTGTTCCCTAAATTGTTTTGAGTAGTATATTTGGCAAATCACCAAACGGGTCAAAGCCAGTCGACTAGACAAAAGATTACCCCCCAGGGCCCAGAGGCAAAGTTGGTCTAGCAGTCTGAACCAGGCTGTGGACTGTGTGGCAGCTTCGAGAGGAAGATATTTTATGCAAAATAACGGTTATTGGCCTTAAGTTGCGAACCTAGCAGCTTCTTTCTCAAAGGCAAAATGGGACAGAGTACATACATTTATACATGAACACAAGAGTGAGCGGAAGTTAGTCAGATGTGAAATGAACACAAAGGAAAAAGATACAACAAGCAGAGTCAGCTGCTGGATTACACATGAATAGATAGAGGTACAAGGAATAAAATATTTTAATTAACCCTAACTCCCTAGTATTTTTACTAGAAACCTTCCTCAACCTATCAAATCCCAACACCATGGTTGACTGTTGCTGGTTTACAGTACTCAGCCCATCAAACTCCAACAGTCCACTTGCCATAACAGTACTCAACCCGTCAAACTCCAACAGGCCCTTAGCTGTTGGATTTTGATTGAGTGGGGACACATGGCCCAAAGTAAAATTTGAACACTGGAGTCACACAGTACTCAACCCATCATAATCCAACATAATCCAACAATTGTTTTCATGCTAAAAAAAAATTAACTATACAAAAACTAAAACACCCTGTGGAATAAATGGTAGGTTCTAGTTGTATGATGTTAGACACAATGGAGTGTCGTGGCCGAGCGGTCTAGCGCACCGAACTCAAGTTCTGGTGTTGCCAGCAGCAGGGTGTGGGTTCGAGCCCCGGTCGTGACACTTGTGTCCTTGAGCAAGGTACTTAACCATAATTGCCGTCGCCGGATGGTACTTAAAGCCGTAGGTCCAGTGTGTTGTATAATGCACGTAAAGTGGATTGTCGTGCGGTCTAGCGCACTGAACTCAAGTTCTGGTGTTGCCAGCAGCAGGGTGTGGGTTCGAGCCCCGGCCGTGACACCTGTGTCCTTGAGCAAGACTCTTAACCATAATTGCTTCTCTCCACCCAGGGGTTAAATGGGTACCTGTGAAGGCAGAGATGGTTTGCTCTATATGCGCTAGAAATGGCAGCAATTGAGCTGTATACTCCCCAGGGAGCTGAGATGGTTTCAGGAATGATTTATGAGCCTTATGAGCCTTATGAGCAGGGATAATAATATAATGCGCCTTGAGCGCCACTTAGTTGGTGGATACGTGCGCTATATAAATCTATACATTATTATTATTAATGCCAAGCATACCTAAGTACAATATTTGCCTTTATCAGTTGTTTATTACAGCAGGTTGCATACACACACTCTCTCCACTCAAAGTCTAACAATGTTGCATGCAAGTAGAACCACCGTCCTCACTCAATCAAAATCCAACACTGTTACTGCACACATACAGTACTCATCCAGCCATATTCCAACACTTTACACATGCCATATCAGAAGTACACAGTACTCAACCCATCAAACTCCAACAATCCCTGGTGTTGGAGTTTGGCTGGATGGGGATCGTTAGGGTTTATAATGTATATCTTAATTCAAAGAAAGAAATCATTCCCTTCATTAGAACCTTTTTTGACATCGCAAATGTTGAACACACCTTGTAAGATAAAGTTTTATTTTTAATAATTATCATGTTGTCACTGTTTCTCCGTCTCAATTTGTTTTCTCTCTTGCAGTGACAAGAATTCAGACAAGAACTTTGAGAAGGTGACGAGAGGGGGCCCAAGCATGCCCAACCCAGGAAGTCAAGGACCAAGACTGGATCTAGAAAATCGCTTTGCTGCCCTCGGGCAAAACTGAACGGAAAGCTGAAAGCTGTCCAGAATCAAAATAGAAACAACTAACTTGTGTTCAATCACACACACACTGTGATAAAAACATCATGTATCTACAAAGTTTACAAACTTATAAAACAAGAAAATTTAAAGTCGAGTGGATGTTAGAAAGTTGAACCACCGAGTGACATGTCAGAGGAAGTTCTGCCGTTTGGAGATTATTTTTGGGATGTATGCAATTAATTTTTCGTGTAAAATGACTGCAAGAATGTCCCGAGAGATTAGAGTGGAGATTAGAGCGTGGATTTCCGGAAGGGATTGCTTAAGGAATAAAGGAGGAAGAATGCCTTATTTGGAATGACAGCTCCATTTACCTGATCCTGTAGAGTACTACCGACTAGCTGAGATTATTAACCCTAACCTTCCCAAATCCTCCAAAATCCTCTTTGCTAAAGTGAAGGATTTTGAAGGATAGAGGCTACATGCTAAAGTGTAGGATTTTGGAGGATTGCGGTTCATTAGGCATACTTGCCTTTCCATGGTACATGTACATCCATGTTTGTTGTAGTGATTGCAAGGTCAGTCCTTTGGTCAGTGGACACTGTTCATTGCTCCATGCATGCAGGGTCCCTGGCCATGTACATGTATCACAGATTAGAAACACATGCGTGCATACATGTCATGTGCTTGCTTTACTACTGAAGGATTTTGGAGGATTAGGTTATAGTGTAAGCAAATGGGCCTAGGGAGTTAGGAAGGATTCAGGTTATGTGTAAGCAAATGGGCCTAGGGAGTTAGGAAGGATTCAGGTTATGTGTAAGCAAATGGGCCTAGGGAGTTGGGGTTTTAATCTAAGATAAGGTTCATTGAACGTACTACAAAATCAGACATAATAGAGCTTATGCACCAATGAAATGATTAATGTTTTCCCATCCCATTAGCGTGACAACCACTCCATTCAGAAACAGTTTGATGCCCCTGTTGCATCTTGGTCTAGCTAACGATCATCATTCACGGTTACGTTATTGTGTCGTTTTTTTGTTTTTTTTAATGATCTACGTACTTTGCATTATTGAAGGGGCAGTATCGTCACGATCAGAGCAGACTTTCAACAGGGCATGGAATCGGTGTCCTAGTTTAAGATGAACACAGCGACTGGATATGACTGGCCCATTTATGCAGCAGCAACGGTAATATGGCCTTTATCACGTGGTATATTATTTTCAGTTACTGAGTTAATTTAAAACTAGCACTCCGATTCCATGCCCTGTTGATCATGACGATATTGTCCCTTTAAATTAGTTTATGATGGGACCCACAATAGATTAATTTTGGGACATATTTACTGTAAAACCTTGTTTCTCTTGATGATATTGTTCTTTAAACTGAAACCATTCGAAAATCAATGTCTGACTGTTGTTCGTGTTAGTTGTAACATTGATGGACAGTATCTGGGGAGGTATTGCAGTTTTGCAGTACTTTGATCTTTTAGTTAGACCAGTATGCACTACGCAAATTGCAATGTGGTGTTTGCGAAGAAGTCTGTAGACTGACCCAACTATATCTAAACAGTTTACTTTTGAAGTTACCCACACAGTCAGTCTGCTCCACCCTGCCTTTGAAAGTTAAAATCAATTAGGCCAAAAAAAATCTCCGGTTTCTGGTCATCGCACTACAACTTTTATTTATTTATTTATTTTTTTTGCCAACAGGGAAATACGTGATACATGTATATGCTGAGGCCGAATTTTGGTGGCCTCACAAATCAGGCGAACGTTCGTACCCCTATGTGAATCCAATCAATCCAGCAATTTTGGCTGCAATTGGACATCGTTTTATAGCAACAACAAAAAAGAAAATTGATGTGCGGGTCTGAGGCGACGCGCACGGAGACCAGAAACCGGAGACTTTTTTTTTTTTGGCCTTATGAAGATTCAGAGGAATATTTCAGAAAAATTCCTCGGCGATTAAAATAACTCATACATATTTGATGAAACCCTGTTATTTGGCGTGTCTGATTGTCTGACAACTTGCTGCCATGCACTTGAATGGATAGAATGCGCCATGTACATTGTTACATACATTTGAAGTATCATAACAGCCGAAAAAATATTTGGTTCGGTTTTGGAAAAAATGTTTCCTTTACAAACATCCTCATCACTAAACATCTGGAATGAGAAAAATGTTTGGAAATTATGTGAAAAGAGGGAGATTTGCTTTTAGCCTGTTAGAAAAAAATGTATGTGGTTATATAGTTACCGATAAAATGAAAAGTATAGCAGTAATGTATGTCCAGATTACATGCACCTTGACAACGTTCACATCAACAGGATCCTAGAATTGTGCGTACATTAATTTCATTTAAAACCGTATGTGAATAGTAATGACTCAGTCACGTCATTTTCCCTGCCAGAATGCACGCTAATGCGATTTCTCTACCATCAAAATTTAATGGGCGTCTTTTGAGATAGTGGTGGCAGCAGACTCGTCTGTCCATGAATGCGCATGATATGAAAGTATAAAATGGAATAAGGACTGGTGACTCTGCCGATGCCTCAATAGTCTCCTGTTGCTGGTTGTATTAATGGATTCAGTACTGTAAATAGCCCAGCCAATTTGGCATGAAGGCAGGCGAAACAATTCCATTAAAAGTCGGAAGGTTCCTTCAAAGGTTGGGTGGCTGTGTTACTACACGGGAATGGAATTTGACGAATTAAGAAAGGTACCCATAGTTTGCATTGGATGCCTGGGTTAAATGACATGTACATTGCAATGCAAGTCACATCCTAAATGTTACGTCAGGCAGGGGCATAGCGAAGGCATTTTCTTTGGGTGTGAAAGCCAATTTGCCGACTGGCATTACCCCCCAAACAACTCGGCAAATCTTCAGCGCTTAGAAACACGACACTAGGGCTGTGCTTTTTCGGATATTTTTGGAACCGGATACCCGAAATCGGGAAACTTAGGATACCTGTTTTCATTTTTGTTGAAAACGTGCCTCCGGTGGTGTACAAATACATGTACTGTAAATGGTAACAAACTGACTTTTATAATGCAGAGGATACCATACTATCGATCTTTTCTTTATTGGAGTGTAATCTGTTGAATTTAAAGATAATTATCTGTACAAGTGCATTGTTCAAGAGTCACAGATTTCTGTTTGCACCGCTCAAATGTTAAGTCCAAAGTTTAAAAAGTCATTTACATCGAACCGGGTAATGACCGTTTCGGTCGGGTATCCGGATACCCGGCACAGCCCTACACGACACATTTTCAGTTGGGCAAACCCATAATTCTAGGTTTGCCGACTGAAAATTTAGTCTGGACCAACCCTTGTTCTAGTACCTTTGATGCTTCATTTGCGGACGGAGGCTCTAAATGCCGACTGAGAAAAATTATTGGGGGGGTGCACATGAAGGTGTACTTTGCATAAATTTTTTACTCAAATGCAATGTGATTCACGTGTAAATTGTGCATAGAGAACACAAATAATGTACATAGACCAAGCTGTACACAGAAATAATGCCATCACACTAAGTACGTCTTAACATTGGCACAGTGGCCACTGGTACCCTGTAGCTAGGGAGACCAACCAATGCCGTCACACCAAGTACGTGTTAACATTGGCACAATGGCCACTGGTAACCTGTAGCTAGCTAGGTTGATTGACTGAATGCTGCCACATACATAATTTACTTTAGACGGGCCCCCACGTTAGTAGAGATGGTCTGTAATACACATGCTGACAAGTCTTGGGCCAAGACATCTGTGTGCAACTATTTACAGTGAATTTTTTTTTAGTGTTGCCTTTCACAGTCATGGAAATCTTGTATTTTAGGCCTTCAGGCATGTGTATGCGACAGTGGATTCACGCTGCTTGAAATGTGCACTTGACGTTTTATATTGCACTCATGCGCCCCAGCATGCATAAAACCTCGATCGCTGATTGGTTCCCAAGGAAACCGGTTGGAAAAACAATGTTGAGAAATGGATTACAAGATATTTGTGGAAGTCCTCAGTATTGTCAACATGCCCTCAGTCAAACAAAGCTGCCACAAACGTCTCGATTCAAGACTAACTGTTGACCTGGAGTCAAATGTGAACGTTAATGGCCATTGATCATGAAAAATAGATCATAGTCATTGACTACATGTAAATGTGTCTATGTGGTCTTCAAGGGAAGGTACATTATTGGTAAGACAATTACCAGATTGTCAAATTAACTTTGTCTTAAGGTGGTGTATTAACCCTAACCTTCCCAAATCCTCTTTGCTAAAGTGAAGGATTTTGAAGGATTGAGGTTATTAGGTATACTTGCCTTTTGATGGTACATCCATGTTTGTTGTCGTGATTGCAAGGTCAGTGGACACTGTTTATTGCTCCATGCAGGGAGGGTCCCTGGCCATGTATCACAGATTAGAAACACGTGTGCATACGTCATGTGCTTGCTTTAATACTTAAGGATTTTGGAGGATTCAGGTTATGTTCAAGCAAATGGGCCTAGGGAGTTAGGGTTAATCATCTTGCTTGGAATTCATTGCATAATTGTCCAGAGTCACTCATGACATAACCCCACATACTTTTCTTTTCTTTTATTGAGAAAACAATTATTAATCACTATGTTACAAATATATTGTGTTCTTTTTAAAAAAGTATATATTTAAAAATGGCAGCCAAAAGGTGGAGATCTGGAGCCAATTTCATATACCTGCTTAGCAGGAAAAAAATGCTTACCAGAAAATTTTGCTTAGCAAGTTTTATTGTTGTATAATGCTTAGCAAAATTCTCTACTTTGTTGTATGAAATTGACCCCAGGGTCACTCCTGAAATGTAACCATAAATTTGTCAATGTCTCTCCTTCTCAGTCGTCTATTTCTTCCTTGTCATTTAGAAAGACATACAAAACATTCTCCATGTAGGTATATTTTTGTTTAACTTTTTATCAAACAGTAAATATTTATGGCATTTACTCCATTTTTTTTTTGATGGGTGGGTGTTATTTTTGTTGGGGGAGGAAAAAGTTTGTTATGGGTGTATTCAACATAACTTTTTTGTTTAATTATTATAATTTAACATTTAATAATTCATGTCAGTGAGAATAATAAAGATTTCACATTTAATGGATTTTCATATCCTGACTACAATAATAATGTGGACTTATATAGCGCACATATCCACCAAACTGGTGCTCATCAGGCACATAAATCATTCCTGAGACCATCTCAGCTCCCTGGGAGTATACAGCTCAATTGCTGCCATTTCGGCGCATATATGGCTAATCAAACACAACAACCAACTCTGCCCTCACATTTACCCCTGGGTGGAGAGAAGCAATTATGGTAAAGTGTCTTGCTCAAGGTCACGGCCGGGATTCGAACCCACATTCTGACGACTCTGCCTTATTTAACAATGTACATTAACCCTCCTACTTCTAGGGCCTTTTTCAGACAAGTTGGTGCACCATTTGTTTTGTGAAACACCAAGGTGTAGTGTATCCACCACTCAATAACCATTTGAATGGTAGTAAAGCTTACTACCAACACTTTTCAAATGGTATCACTATGTGTGTACAAAACCAATGGCCATTTTGGTAAGTGGAAATTTTGAATGGTTTCAAATGGTCAAACAGTAGGAGGGTTAATAATTAATTACCCGAGGGATAGGGTTAGGGTTTTTCTGGAAAATGCCCTACACATTAATTGAAAAGAAAACGGTATTAGACTTCTGTAAGGTTACTATGCTTGTTCGAACCACGTGGCATAGCAACCATGTGTTGAGTCTGGGAAATTTTAAATTTAAATGCACTTGCCACCAACTTTAGTCAGTGAACCAGATGTCAACGGTTACACGCACAAGGTTTATTGATACAGGTTGCGCATTATTTGGGAAACTATTCTTTTGAACTTGGTCCAAACTTAATAGAACTATTATACACCTTTAATCCCTTATTATCTGTATCATTTAAAATTACAACACAAAATAAATCATTAGATTTTCCAACTTCAATTATTATGCATAAAATATCATAAGTAATTCCATATATAAATAGACCTTTATTTAAATTTGACACATAAAAACTTGATTATTAGATTTAACACAAAATTGTTATTTACTAAGACGTTTAAATCTTCACCAATGATATCATGATTTTATCTATTTTAACATTGTAAAACACAGCCCAAGTTAACAATTTCAAAAATACAATCCATGTATATCTCCTAAGTTATTTGAATTTTGAAAATAAATGTGCCCCCCCCCCCTCGTTTCACAATATCCTGAATTTACTAGATGAAACACTTTTGCAGATCCAGGGGGTTGAGGGCAACCAAAAAAACAAAAAGTTGTGCTAATTAGGACACACAAATAACCACTCTCAGACAAAATATATAACTGTGAAAAAGGAAAAATCTACAATTTCAGATTTTTTATGAGGTAGCCACTAAGCTTGGGCGATATCAATTTTTTTCATCCACGATATATCGGCAAACATGTATCGCAATTTTTTTTCATTTATGTATGATTGCTTTAGAGCCGATAACCACAGGTGTGTATGTACTTCTGAAGTAGTTCACTTTTGATTCTCACTTTCAAAAGCTGAAAAGACTGTCATAATTTTGTTTCAATGGAATTTCTGACTTGACTCACAATGGCGATATGCCGATATCTCGATATCGTAATCGAATAAAAAAGGTATCGCGATATTCGATATTATCGTGTTATCGCCCAAGCTTAGTAGCCATCAAGGAACATTAGTTCAGTGCAGTCGAAAAATCAGAATGCTACTGCAGTTCTTGTGAATTTCTTGAAGGTCTGACAGTACTTCGAGAGGCACTAGGGAAATAGTACCCTGTGTTTCAATGAATAACAATGTGTGGACTTATATAGCGCACGTATCCACCAACTGAGTGGTGCTCAAGGCGCATATTATTACCCCTGCTCATAAGGCTCATAAATCATTCCTGAAACCATCTCAACTCCCTGTGGAGTATACAGCTCAATTGCTGCCATTACAGCGCATATAGGGCTAATCAACCAACCAACTCTGCCCTCACAGGTACCCATTTAACCCCTGGATGGAGAGAAGCAATTATGGTTAAGTGTCTTGCTCAAGGACACAAGTGTCACGTCCGGGATCCGAACCCACATTCTGCTGCTAACACCAGAACTTGAGTCTGGTAAGCTAGACCGCTCGGCCACGACACTCCAAGCTCTAGGCCTTTGACTGTGAAGACAATGAAACCCTTAATCAAGAGCTTTGCGATAATGTCTTTGTCATCAAATACACATCCGATTTAAAATCGAGGAGATCACACGAACGTTCATGCCGTAAATTATACCTTAACCCGTGGGCCCCATTGGAATCGTAACACTCGTAACACGGCAGCTCAAGCAAGTACTCCTTGAATCCCCGTAGAATATACACCGAGACATCCTGGGCACTGTCCCCTACGACCTTTGACCCTGTACTGTCCTCTACGAGTTGCACTTGAATGGTCGTTCTCTGGTAAAAATCTGGACACTGTTCAAAGATGTCGCAATGCTGCAGCATTTTCTCATCGACTTCATAGATTTCACCAATAACGTGCTGTAAAAAAGTCAGTTTTGTTAGTCAAAATTTGATTTTGGTTACAGTGTAAAAGCTGTCATGGGAAAGTGGAAACGAGGATGTACTTTTATTTCAGCCTTCTAGGTTTCAAGAAATGTATCAGACAACTACAGGATCTAAATGAACGTACGCTACTAAATGTATCAGACAACTACAGGATCTAAATGAACGTACGCTACTAAATGTATCAGACAACTACAGGATCTAAATGAACGTACGCTACTAAATGTATCAGACAACTACAGGATCTAAATGAACGTACGTTACGAAATGTATCAGACAACTACAGGATCTAAATGAACGTACGTTACTAAATGTATCAGACAACTACAGGATCTAAATGAACGTACGTTACTAAATACCAATGTTTTAAATAATATCAACAGATTTGTGTATTGTTTATATTTATTAGGGTTTCGGCCTGGTAACCAAAAGCCTGTTGTTTTCAAGAGATTGTTTTTCTTCTTGTTTCCAACAAAATCTCAGAGGTTCAACACGTGAAATTTGTCAAGGGATCATGTCATACTTTTCACATAAATACATTTTCACATAACTACAAAACATGCACCATATGAAAGCCCGTAATGTGACTTACTGTAGTTTCTAAAACAAAATACGTCATCATTACGTCAGTAAATATCATTTTATTCACGTTTTACATCTCGACCCTTGTGACAACTCGACCCACGACACAACTCAAGCCTTGTGACAACTTGACCGAAACAAAACTTGACTCAGCACTTGGCACTTTCACATAAATACGAAACATGCACCATATGAAAGCCCGTAATGTGACTCAGTTTCTAAAACCAATTACATCATTTTTTTTTTTTTTGCTGACAGGGAAATGTGTGATACATGTATATGAAGGGACCAAATTTCCCATGTGTACAAAGTATGGTGGCTAAGAGAGGCCTCACAAACCAGGCAAATGTTCATATCCCTATGTTAAAAAAGTCGTTTAAAGCACAGCATGGCAAAATCCCAATGGATCCAGTAATTTGGGCTGCAATTAGACATCATTTCATGGCAAAAAAATAAATAATAATAATACCAACGCGCAGGTTTGAGACGACGCACGCCGGAGACTTTTGGGGGGGGGGGGGCTCAATAAAGGGGAAGGGGTGGGGGTAGGGAAAGGAATAAAAGCCCCGGCTTCTTTTCCTCAATGTTGACAAGCTTTTCGGGAATGACGTATGGAGTGTCGTGGCCGAGCGGTCTAGTGCACCGAACTCAAGTTCTGGTGTTGCCAGCAGCAGGGTGGGTTCGAGCCCCGGTCGTGACACTTGTGTCCTTGAGCAAGGTACTTAACCATAATTGCTTCGTCCTTCGGATGGGACGTAAAGCCGTAGGTCCCGTGTGTTGTGTAATGCACGTAAAAAAGAATGCGCCTTGAGCACCACTTAGTTGGTGGATACGTGCGCTATATAAGTCCACACATTATTATTATTATCCGACCACCACTTTTTTCTCACTCAATATAACCAATAATGTAATCTTACCTACCTAGTAAAGTGGAGAACATATGGATGATGATGGACATATACTTCAAATTATTCCAGGATATTTATTTCATGAAAAATCAGGCATTTTTGGTATACGATGACTTCCTCAGTCATGTCAGTCTGATCTTGTAAACTCCCCACTTAGTGACCAACACAGTCATTATACATGCGCAGTGGCAACTACAATAGGATCCTTCTATTTTCTGAAGGGGAGGATTTTTTAGAAGGGAAATAAAGTCTGAAAACCATCATAAAAGTGAATTTTAAAGATAGTTTTCGCTTTCTGTACCACCAACAATCGATAGAATCATTTTTTTTTAACTGGTTAGTGGTTGCAAAAAAATTCCAAAAACACCCTTAAAAAGTGGCGGTCGGATACAACATTCTTTCCAGCTTTTCTTATAAATAGTCTTTTCATGTTATTAATTTTGTCTTTGTATTTTGTACGACCTCTTTATATTGTGTAATTATTTGTAACAACATTCTTATTGTCAACATTGGAAGATGTGTTAATAAATGAATGAATAAACCTACATTTCCCATTCCTTCTCTGTCCAGCAGATACGGAACGTTGCATCGAGATGCTATAACAAGTGGCCACGTCTTCACTGTTCTTGCCTGGCCTATGTATTTTGCAATGCCGTATTCTGGGCCAAGTTGCTCATCGTTAGGCTGGGCCCGTTTGAGAGTTCCGTAGACAAAAATCCGATGGAATGCCATGGCTTTTGAGTTAACAAATTGAACTCTGTAAAGAAATTCAAAAACATTTACATGGAAAAAGTTGTTACTCAAATGTATTATAGCGCACGTATCCACCAAACTGGTGCTCAAGGCGCATTATATATTATTACCCCTGCTCATCAGGCTCATAAATCATTCCTGAAACCATCTCAGCTCCCTGAGGAGTATACAGCTCAATTGCTGCCATTACAGCGCATTATAGGGCTAATCAAACACAACAACCAACTCTGCCCTCACAGGTACCCATTTACTACTGGGTGGAGAGAAGCAATTATGGTAAAGTGTCTTGCTCAAGGACACAAGCACCATGGTCGCGGTTGGGATTCGAACCCACATTCTGACGACTCAGCCATCAGAACACAAATCCGATGCACCAAACCGCTCGACCATGGCACTCCATATAATTGTGTCATTGGCTTGGTTTAACGTTAACAGTAAAACTGCTTCTTATTTTGAAAAATGATCTGATGAAAAAAAAAAAAAAATGCGTTGTCAATTCGGTCTACACTCAATCCTTCCCGCAAAAAAGGGGTTGAGTTGTCACAAGGGTCAAGTTGTCACATAATTATAAAGGGTCGTGTTGTCTCATGGGTCGAGTTGTCACAAGGTCAAGTCGTCTCGTGGGTCGAGTTGTCCGTGTCGAGTTGTCACATGGGTCGAGTTGTCTTATGACCTTTTTTAGAAGGGAAATCAAGTCCGAAAACCATCATAAAAGTGGATTTTAAAGATAGTTTTCGCTTTCTGTACCCCCAAAAATTGATGGAACCATTTTTTAACTGGTTAGAACCGTTAACAGGCGTTAGTGGTTGCAAATTTTTTTTTTTTAAACCCTTAAAAAGTGGAGGTCGGATACGACATTCTTTCCCCTCCCCCTAGCTAGGCAGATTCACGCAAACTGCCGATGGTGGCTCTATTTTTCATATCCTTTCTTTCTGTCGAAGTTGTGACCCGCCGAAAGTTCGTTGACGCGCCCGATAGTACGTGTGAAAATGCATAGGCGCAATATCGCTAGCGCCTGGTTACGCTGATGAGGCCTGAGGCTTCAATGTTTTCCTGGACGCCATTTTTATGAGCACTAAATTATGCAGTCGATAAAAAATATTCAGCGACGGGAAACCTTTCGTTATGGAAATACAGGCAACTGAATTTCAGTTTTTATGATTTTCTTGTCCAACTTTCATGGTAAAATTCTAATATAAAGGGTAGTCTATGGATGTAGTCACTTCTAGTGTCGATAACTGGATACTATACATCGTGGTTATCTTAATTGGTCAGTCGATGCCAACTGTAACATTGGCGCAAAAACAGTGCAACTTGCGCAAAATGACCCGACAGCAAATAAAATTAAAAAATCACCGCTATCGGCGATTTGACACGCTGAATCGGGGTGTCACGCACGGGTGGATTTTGGTATTCAAATTTTCAATGTGATTTTTTTGTTATAAAAGGGGGACATGCTATATAGACACTTCTTTACAAGGATACATTGCAGGCAAATTCGGTCACAACCTTTTCAAAAGAAACTGGATGTTAAAAATGACCAAATATTTAAATCAACAAAAATTCGTAACTTTGCATTGGGTTAACCATGGAGGAAGGAAAACCTTCCTCCATGGGTTAACCTATCAAGTATCATGACCATTGACCCCTCATTTTCTTTCTAATTTTTTGCTCTATCCAGTGATATGACATTTAAAAGCATTCCATTGAAGCAACTTCAAATTTTCATGAATCTGCCTACCCTAACTACCTATCTCACAAAAGTGGACTTCATAAAATGCCAAAAGTGTCTGCTTGGCCCTGGTCTGGGCAAGCCATGACCATGGAGCATGGGCTTTACTATAAGCCTTTAGCCATGCCCATGGCTTTTAAATTATGCCTAGGCAAGCTTACCTCAGTTGACCTAACGTTAATCACATTCTGGTTCTGGTTCTGGTTCTGGTGAAATACTGCATAATCTCCACATATTGGGATGTACATATGCAGGTGACTGAGCAGCATGAATTAGTTAAAGTGAGCCCCCCTGATGATGTTTCCCATGTCCAGTGATTGAAGTTTCCCCTTAAAAATGTCTATGGTTGAACTTGAAGCTTGACGAGTGTCTGGTGGTAATTTATTCCATTCTGCAAAGGTTCTTGGGAAAAGGGAGAATTTGTAACAATCCTTATGTGCGGAAGGCTTGATGAAAGCAGTTGCAGACTGTTGTCTAGTCGAAACCCCTTCCCTGTTTATCTTGGTCTGGTATGAATCAGTGTCTAAAGCAGCGATCTTGTGGACAGATTTGGAGTGTTAAGCGTTGGGCATTTGTACAATTGTTGTAAAATTTAGCAAATCAAAAGTGGTCTCATCGTACCTCCTTATACACCGCTAATATTAGGCCTATATCGTTTCATCATGGGAGGAAGGAAACTCCATGGTTTCACAAAGTGCCTTTACCCCCACAAATTAACAGACATAACAGTGTAAATTACATACCGTTAATAGCGTTGTACAGATCGTTTCTGACAAATTGTTTTTCGTGTAACGTCAGAAGAACAGCTCAGATAGACGCTCGCCATCGCTTAGTAGTAGTACTAGCTTGTGCGTACTCCAAGTTTTTAAATAGCGCCCTCTTGGGCTTGGTTATATAAACGGGGCGTGTTTTCCGGTTTACTGCGATCATCAAGAACATAACAAGATCGCTCGCCAACCAGAAACACTATTCAAAGTGAGGGTTAATGGAACATCGTAAAACAAAAATTGCTCTGCATAAGTCATTATGACTTAGCATAAGTCAAATTATGACCGAGTAATTATTTTTTTATATTCTTTAGAGTCAGTTTGTGTTGTATGTGGACAATACATTTTATCTATCTATCTTAACGCTTTCGTATTAATTTAAGCTCTAACGATTACGATCGTGCTAGCTGTGCAATCATGTGACTTGCTATATTTCAGTAGTTTGAGACGACCTTTCAAATGAAATAAAGCTAAGAAGTTTTTTCAAATTCCATTTTTCAACTTTTTTCATCTTGCCATGGAGGTATAAAATACCTCCATGATCTTGCTTGATGTTGCTTTATTACTTAGCCCATGGAGGAAGGAAATACTTTGCTTATAAAGTGAACATGTTTTTGAACTGGGCCATAATTGGTGTCGAAGTATCACGATATATATAATAATAATGACAAGCAAACGCGTGCGTAGCCAATGGGGCTTATACAAGAATAAATTAAAACGGGCGTAAATCCTCCCCCCCCCCCCCCCCCACACACACACACACACTTTGGACCGGGTGGATTGTCCATAGCATCAAAATATGCCCCAGGATTTCAGGGGTAACTTTTGTACAGGCCTTTTTTCTTATGTTTTAGCCCCAACTATACCCCTCCTCTGTCCCTGTTTGCCAGCCAAAGGGTTCCACCATGGAGGAAGGAAACTTTTCCTTCCTCCATGGTTCCACGAAGGCCCGTCTCGAGCTTGGAAGCGTCTCTGAAACAGCGCCCTCTGTTGACCCAAACTAGTCAAGGGTTCAGTCTGGTACCAAAACTAGACGTTATAATGACCATTATCTTACCGTGCTTGATCCTAATTACCAGACCGCAGATTGGCTAATTGATTGGGTGCTTCGTTGGCATGCCACCTGTAAACATTCGGGATCGGTGAGATTCGGGGTTTTGTGAGGAACTGTTTATTATTATAGAACAAAATTTGATACAAACGTTTCACCCTTTCGGATTAAACAGTTCGTAGATTTGTTTTTAAAGATGCCGTTCACATCAGCCTCAATTTACGATGCAAATGGTGAGTTGTTGGGAACTCTCTCATTCTCTGTTTATAGTAAAAACGGTGAATTTCCTTCCTCCATGATATAATGTTGTAAAAACAATTTTACACAAATTGTTGACAAAACATGAACGTTGGTGGAAAATAATCATTTAAGAAACAGGTTTTTTTTAAAGGAAATTTTCGGTAAATATTCTGTCAGCCTTTTTACAATCATTGTTCCTTGTAATTTTATATTGCATTGTTCTTACCATGTATTTTGTTTTATTGTTTACTCTAATGTGTCACTGCGCCATGAGCGTCTCTTTTGACGGATACCGGCGCATTACAAATGTTCATTATTATTATTATTATTATTACAATGCAACCCATCCCACGGCTCGTATACGCCTAGCGCATTGCCCATTTTGTGGTCTGCTTAAAACCTTAAATTTGTGCTGGCAGTTTTGTTTTTTTATAATTGAGCATGTTTCAAACTAACACAAAATAAATCATTATGAAAAGTTATTTTCGACTTTCTTACACAAATGACGTCCTTTCTGATTCTCAGGTTTGATCTGTGATCGCAAGCTTCTCACAATCTCCACTTTGATTGGTCAGCGATATCCAGAGCTCGGCATCAGGCTGGGGATCACTGAAGAGCAACTGAGGGTGATCCGAGCGAGGGCACCAGACAACCTCCAGCACCAAGTATTCCACACCCTGGACTTGTGGAGAAAACAAGACAGGAGGGATGCCACGCTGGAGAAACTGAACCAAACCTTGAAGGACCTTGGATGGATCTCTGTGATGACGCAGATCAGAAATACACCGGACAATTTCTACGTCGTCCTCTGAAACTGTCCAAACTTATGAGCTGAACTGATCATGACATCATTCAGTGAGGATACACTCTTATGTACATGTGTCATGCATGTCAGCTAATGTCTCTTTGGCATACACCGTTAGCCTGTATATGTAACTATTAGCTCCATACACATCATAGCCCTCTATTGGTGAAAATGCACCCAGTGTCTTGACTATAGAGCTAGCTATTAAGCATCAAATGCGCATCTTGCACAGGTGCATAGACAAGAGAAGGGGGTGCCCCTCCCCCCTCCCTTTGCCCGTTTTTTAAATATTTTATAATAAAAAATGGTGGGAAAAAAATTCCACACAGCCAAATATTTGACCCGTTTTTTACCCTTAAAAGGGAGGGGGAAGTTCTGCTCAATCAAAATATTTTCTGGGTGAAAATATTCAGGGTGCCTACTTTTTTCCCATTTCACTGCCCCTCCCTTGATAAATTTCTGGCTACGCCCCTGTGCTGGCTCCCATAAGATGCAAGTTAATTTTGAATGTCCCTTGAACGACACAACACAGCTTAATAAACTACAACACGTAGGTTGTTCATTGTATCATTTTAGTTCAAAGATATTATAAGCATTCTCGTAGAAGCAGTTTTGCCAACATTATAAATGATGTTACTTTCCTTTTAAGGGAAAACAATAATATTGTCAAACTATATTTATTTTGTATTTTATTCAATAAAAAAACATATTCCTGGAAATAAATAGCAAAACAATGATATTACATGTGTTTTTATACAAAATGAGTATTTCCATTAAAGGGACAGTATTGTCATGCGAATACAGTGACTGAAAATTACTGGCTCATTTATGCAGCAGCAACGATAATATGACCATATCATGTGGGGTATTAATTTCAGTCAATGAGTTAATCTCAAACTAGCACTCCGATTCCATGCCCTGTTGATCGTGACAATATTGTCCCTTTAAGGGACCAAAAGTTCGACGCGCGATTTTTACAGCATTAAGTACAAAATATGTCCAAATATTTTCCTGTTTTTTTTATACTTTTAAACCTAAACAATTATCCACAATTATTTTTGCTATTATGGGAGAACAATAATATTTTCACAGTCAACAAGTTATATCCTATCCCTGATCACAGAACACATAAATAAAGCGTTAGATCGACGTGGTGAAGCTAGGCTTGCTGCCCTTGACATTTCAAAGGCCTTTGATAAAGTTTGGCACAGAGGGCTCATCCATAAATTGAAGTCATATGGCATCTCTGGTGAATTGCTAAATTTACTCTCTAGCTTTCTCAGTGAACGTCAGATCTCTGTTGTGCACGAGGGCCATTCCTCCTCCATCCGTCGTATTAATGCAGGTGTCCCGCAGGGTTCTATCCTGGGCCCGTCACTATTTTTACTATTTATCAATGACCTGCCTGACTCTGTCTCATCGCAGTTGGCCATGTATGCAGATGACTCAACAGTGTATACTGCATACCCTGGTCCCTTGTCTGCCACATCCTGTGCTCAAGCCAGTACTGTTCTCAACCTTGACCTAGAGAATGTCATTAACTGGGGTAACGACTGGCTTGTCACCTTCAATCAAAAGAAGACTCAATTGTTGTCTTTGTCCAGGTCCAGATCCCCACATTTTTCTACCTTGGCAATGAATTCAATACCATTGCAGGAGCTCACTGACATCCGGCTGCTTGGTCTTGATCTCACCTCCAACCTCTCCTGGGACAAGTACATTCGTAGTATTGCCAAAAGGGCTCGCAGCGCGTAGGCTGCTTATATCGTGCACGGCAATATCTTCCCCCAACTGTTATGCTCTACTTGTATAAGTCCACAATACGTCCTGTCATGGAATACTGCTGCCATATTTCTTCCCACGTACTGCCTTACTTTGGAATACACTACCCGTATCCTGCTTCCCTGCCACCTATAACCTGTCTCAATTCAAACGCAACATCAATAGTCATCTTTCTACTTTTTGATTTCCTCTTCTCTTACCCCCTTACCCCCTTTCCCACCTTGAGGTGTTTTTTTTAGGCTTTGCATGGTAGAGATAGATATTTTTTAGTTCTTTCTCTTGACGATGACAGAGCAGACTAGTCGAAACGTTGAGAACAAACCAACCGGCTCTTCTCAGAGCCATCACTTCTTCCAAAAAGAGATCATTACATGGTGTACCCGAAAGAACTCTAAAAACATATTTGTGCCTAGTTTTGAAAACGGAGGTGATTCAGTAACACGAGTGCTATTAGTGCCTTTCGCATTTCAAAAACTTTATTGGCTGACGGAAGTAGTTGTCGAAAATGTATCCCTATAAATAATGTAGTCATTGAGAGTGTCTGTCGCTCAAGTTTGTCACAAGTGATGATTCGAGGCAATGTAACACTCGCGCACGTCGTCATTGTATGACGTTGAAATGTTCATATGTTTTTTATTTCTATCGTATAAACTCAAAAACGTTTAGGCCTAGCTAGTTTCATTACATATTTTCCATCTGGTATTTCAGTAGCATAAAGTCTATCTTGTTGACGAGGTCTGTCAATTTTGGAATAATGCTTAATAAACCCCGTTGAAAGTTTCGCTCGTCCTCGCTCTCAAAATATTCCCCCGGCAGCTCGTCCACACGCGGGTGGTCCATCTTGGACAGGTCCGTGGCCGGATTGGTCAGATTGGACCACGTGGTCAGTATGACCTCCAGGTCCTCCCTGGTCCTCCGCTGTCGCTGGTTCTCCATCTCTTCGGGAAGCTGCTTCAACGTGAAGTGCACGTTCATCTTGACGTGTTGCCGGAGGATCCGGAAGTTGTTGAGATTCCGGAGGAACGTGTGGAGCAAGGAGCGGAGGTCAATGGCCGGGAGGTCGACAGTTTCGTCGAAAGTCCAAGAGGCAATGCAGTTTTCCAGCATTCTCAGAGAAGCGAAACATTCTACCTGATTCGGTGAAAGGATAAATGAATTATGTTTGGGATGTTTGAATTGTTTTGTCAGGTCTACTTTGCAGTCCTTCAAACATGGGCGTCAACAGGTGGGGGACGGGGGGGACATATCCCCCCCCACTTTTGAAAGTGGGGGGGATACCAATCGTTTGTCCCCCCCACTTTTCAGAACAATAATATAAAAAAATGGCAGGCATATGTTCGATTTTTTGTATCAATTGCTGACTCAAATAGAATCAAACTCGATATTAGTGAAAACAGCCATTTTTCGACTCATTATCAAAATCATCAAAAATTAGAGGCAGACGAACCGTTGCCGCCGTGTATGCCTACTAGGTAGACCTATAACGTTACTCACGGAGACAGAGGAGGTGGACGCTTAATATTCCTGTACCGTACAGTAGGAACATATTAGAAGCCAGCCGCGCAGGCATGTTTTCCAACGCTGCTCACTATGCACAAACGGCGTGCGGTGCAGAATGCCAGCGACACTTTTTTGAGACATGCGCACTGAAAGCCAAAGATCGTATTGCGTGCGTATGTATTTTCGCCCCCAGTTCATAGCGTTATACGGGGCGAGCAGGCGATTCGACGTCGCTTGTTTCTAACGTTACTCACGCATCGTGTACGCGCAAAGTGCACTGCGGATTGCCAGCGACACATTTCTCATTTCTGACGCGTATACGGGGTCGGAGGCTGCCCTAGCGCTGGTTTTCGCAAGTTCAGGAGCGGATGATCGCGGATCCAGGGGGGGGGGGGGCAGTTTTTTTTAGCATGATTAGTTTGAACAAATAGTATAAATTTCAATATTTTTTCTTCAAGAAATATACAATTATTTAACCATTTAGCACCTAAGCACCCTTAATTATGCAAACAATCTCTAAGGGCAAGGGGACACCCCCTCCCCTTAGATAACTCCCCAGGACACAGATCACTAATTGGGGCTCATGTCCCCCCCACTTTTCATAAGCTGTTGACGCCCATGCCTTCAAAGCCATACTTCTTGTTGTGGCCGGCAAAAATCATGTGTGTTTATAACTATTGTTACTTTGATATCCAACACTGTAAAAATGAAAGTGTTGAATCTATCTTTTAAGAATTCGGTCAGTGACAATTCTTGGGATGATATGAATGATCAATTAACATTTTTATTAAGTTGGATTAAATTTTACTGCACTAATGTTACTTCAACACTTTCTTCGAGTTAAATTTAACTTTATAAAGAGTCATCGCTGACCCCCTCCCCCTCCCTGCGGCACCCAAAGTCAGACCTAGGCATTTGCTCAACTTCTTGAAGGTCAAGGACGGATTATTTCGGTCTTGTGAAAACTTTCTTTGTAGATATTTTTCTATTGCTATTCTTTTTGTGTATCGGTACTATTTGGCCATGATTATGTGAGTGGATTATACAAAACGACTCTTTAGGATTTTTAAGTGTTAGATTTGTTTTTAGCTCAGTAAAACAAACATATCATCTTCAGTTTATTACCAAACATGCCAATATCTTGTTAACAATGAAAAATGTAATTTTATGGGGTGAAATAAAGTGACAATTGATTTGCTTCGTGTAAAATCATGTTTGAGGGCCTGTAACACAAACGTAGCTGTGGCTATACTTCAGAGACTCATTTTGTAACATTGGATCACATAAAAACAGACAATTATGAAGGCACTATACCTGTGAGGGCTTAATTCGTCGGAGCGCTTTGATGAAGTATCGAGTGGCCTTTTCGAATTTACTGTTGCACACTAACGTGGCATGAAGCTGTTCTTGGTAGTGTTTGTGGAGCTTCTGGATCAGTTGCAGAAATTTGGCCTTCTGCTCGGCAGCCTCTGTGATGATATAGATGGAAAAAATAATGTTCTGCTGATAAAGATATTGACAAATATCTGAAACCAAATCAGACAGAAATTATTTTTTAAGAAGAAAAAATGTTCAGGTTATAAACGGATAGCTTGAGGGTTCACCCATTCTTTGTCATTAAACCAAAGTTTAAAGGGACAATTTCGTCACGATCAACAGGGTATGGAATCGGAGTGCTAGTTTTAGATTAACTGAGTACCGTTGCTGCTGATTAAAGGAGCTTATAATTTTCAGTCACTGTGTTCATCATAAACTAGGACACTGATTCCATGCCCTATTGAAAGTCTGCTCTGATCGTGACAATACTGTCCATTTAAAGTGGAGCTTCTGGATCAGTTGCAAAAAATTTGGCCTTCTGCTCGGCAGCCTCTGTTACGTGATGATATAGATCAGTGAAAAAATGTTCTGCTGATAACGATATTGACAAAAATCTGAAACAAAATCAGACAGGTAAGGTATTTGATTGGTATATTGTATACTTTCCCCAGGGAAATTGACGAATGGGTCAGACAGCTGGCCTATTAGTGGACGGGGGGGGAAGGGGGAATGTGCCCCCCTTTCCCTTGTACATTTACCATACGATAACCCTGGATCCGCCCTTGAGAAGGTCGCTGTAGAAACGATGACATAATTATTGTTGTAGTGTACTACAGTCTAGAAGATTTTATTTTTCAAAGTGATGAAAAGCAGGATTGCAATGATGATCTCGGATGACTAAAACTTGATATATCGACCAACACAATCGCCCAAACAGTCGAGGCAAGTTTTTAAAAAGTTGTCAATTATTAAATCATTTTTACTGACCAATACTGAGTTGAATTTCACTATCGGGTTCGTCCTCCCACACGGATGCCGTTGAATGTGCCGCCATGCCGCAACGACGTATCATAAAATCATACAGTCATCACTGGTTTGTTTTTAATACAGGTAGGCCCTACCTCAAATTTATGAATCATAATCAAATTTCATGAGTCCTTAAACGGACACTATTATTCTGGTTCTCTCCGATTTGCAGGTCGTGAAGGTACAATTATGCCCAATCAGTTTTTTTACTGAGGTTAAACATGGACCGATCATTTTGGAAGCCAATGATGCCAGAATTCAACAATACACCGCTGTTTCAAACAACACAAATGCATTCCCTAAAACATCAGGCCAAAGCACTTGGAAACCCGCGCCGCGCACAGGCGTCCCAATATACTTTGAACTTTGTTGACATCGCTGTTGGTAGTGTTGACACCGACTGTATAGCACATCAGAATAGGTTTCTAAGCTCATCATTAGTGTAACGGGTTTCCGTACAAACGTCGTAATCCTTTGCACAGCACAAGCAATCAGCACAAGCACAAAGAGGTCGTTTTGTTTGATTTAGTGCTGTATCTATGCCCAAACTCCTATTTATCACTTGGCATCATTATCGAATAAAGCAAACGAACCGCCTTCCGGTTGTATTATCAAGTCTTGCGTGTTGATTAAACATTTTCATGTATGGATTAGTCGCTGTTTATTCAGGAACGCCGGAACAATGTCGCTCATTAATAGAAAGTTACACTTTTGGTAAACTGTTTCCAATCGAGTATGCATTCTTTTCTATGAATCAACAGCATATATGCCCGTGCATTAAAGGGAAGGTACAACATTGGTAATTAGCAGCTTTTCATATTAACGAATTATTATCTAATTAAAACCTGGTGTAAATTTGGTGTGAAGTTTATGCACATAGGCCCTATATCATTCATTCTGAGTAATCTCTTTTACATCTCCCTAAAACATTATAGAACATCCGCATTATGTGGTCGGAGTCATCTCTTGTTAGAACCTATAATCCCGGCCAAATCTCGCTGCCCACCCCCCTCCCCGCCCCCCCCCCCCCAGTCAATGTTGGCTCTCATTGCGCGGTCTGTGCTCCAGCTGGAGATAAAAACATCGGAGTGGGGGTAGCGGGGTGGGGGTGGGCAGTGGCGGATTAACCATATGGGCAATTGGGCACTTGCCCAGGGCCCCAAGGCTGGGGGGGCCCCAAGCAAAAAAAAAAAAAATGTTTTCCAAAAAAAAAAATCTTTTTTGCTTGGTGCCCCTGGTGCCCCCAGCCTTGGAATTTTACCTGCTGCCCCTCAAATTATTTTGTATGGAGCCCACAGAAAGCCTAAACACTATACTTCATGGGGGGGGGGGGCCCTGTGTGAAGTCTTGTCATGGGGGCCCAAAATCCCTAGTGACACCCCTGCAACAGTGATCTTGGTGTCCTCCCTAAAATAAAATATAACCCTAATTAAAACTTGTTTTTGCTAGGCACTCTGTGCTTGGTGCCCCTCGAATTATAATAATAGTTTGTATATATTTCTGATAAACGTTTGATTGGATGAATGAACGATGTTTGGATTAATGAACCAATGAATGCTGCTCCCGCACTTGATTTGAAAGAAGCGAGACAGTGAGCGTTGCGTTGCCGCCTAGCCATAAACGAGCTGCAAAAATGAAGAGAGTGCAACTGAGTGGAGCCGCAAAGAAGCGAAAAAGGGAAGAAAAGTAGTTACAAAATGCAGAAGCTTTAAAGAAGATCCGTCCAATTTATGAATTTTATCGCACAACAGCAGTCCCAGACCAAGAGGGATGCAGCAACACCAGCACCACAGACAGAAAATCGTTTAGCCTACCAATCTGTTTTTTTGTCTTTCATTCTTTTGCTGGTAACTGACACTTGAGACTGTTGTTTATTCATTTAAGTATGTTATAAACTGTAATAATTTCTAAAGTCCAAGTTTGAATCCATTTGTATTTTCTCTAGCCAACAGTTTGTTTGTAGTTAGCCTACAGTGGAGACCTTTTGTGGTATGACCATGGTGACCCTTACACTCTTGACTGGTGTGATTAATAAACAATCAAAAGGCCTACATTCTCTTCATTCTCTTTCCAGTAGCCTAGGCCTAGACTGTCAACTGAATAATGTGTAAAACAACCTCAGTAGTGTACTTCTAGTGCCACCTAGTGGCGACGCGTAGGTAGGCACCAGTCACTGGCGTGCCCAGGGCACCATGGATTCTTAATCCGCCCCTGATGGTGGGGGTGCGGGGAGCGGGGGACAGGGGAGAGTATGTTTATTGTCACGTGTCCCAACTATTTTGGCCGGGATTGTCTGAATTTTCTCTTATAGTTTATCTGTAAAGCCGTGACCAGACGTGAACAAACCGCAGTCTTTGTCTTAACAGGAACAATACATTGAAGTGGGGGATAGGGGAGGGTACGTTTATTGTCACACCTCCCAACTATTTTGGCTGGGATTGTAGGTTTATTTCAGCGTAATCTTACTTATTAAACAAACAATTTAATCTTTGTTTTCTTAATCTTATTTTTGTATTTACATCTAAGAGAATCAAAGCAGGAATTATTATAATTATGTTGAATTTAAAAAAAGTTGTACAATGGATGTACGTTAACAAATTCCAGTGATGTGCCTTCCCAGCAATCTATGAACGTTTTGGACTTCTTACGTACATTGCGTCAAATAAGACTTAAAGGGTTGCATGGTGAAAGTGAGTAGGTTTGCGGTAACACCATGTATAAAACTGTGCAAACATCATTGATAGACCCCATGGAGGAAGGTGAGAAAAACTGGTGTCCCTTTATCGGGCTTTATGGCGCCACTTCAGAAGAATAGGGGTAAATATTATTATTACATCTGACGTTTTTCAATGACCCCCATACTCAAAATATTTGAAAAGGTCACCATCCAGTCCCCCATTATTGCACGATACTCAATGTGAAACAACTTGGTTCGGGTATTTCTGATCTGGAAGTTCCTCCGCAAAGTCCGACCAAGCTGAGTCTCCCGATCCTGTGATCTATACAAGATTGCCTGCGATGACCCGTCACCGCTTGCTGCTACACCCCGTCTGGACAATAATATCATCCAGTACTTGCTTCTAATAATATTGCAACTGGATATAGTCAAGGCTACGATTGGTCAAAATTGCCACCTGGGAAACTACACGTATCGGCTTTTTAGATGCCAGTGGTTCATTTTGAATGCCATAAGTAAAATGCTTCCAAGCACCTTCGAACCTGGAGCTGCTGCACTGAAAACCTCGTATACACAGACCGTGGGTTCCTATGGTGACACGAAGCAAATACACACCCCATAATCCACACATTTAATACGCACTAGTACAATGTTCTCTTTGTTCACCGACATTCATGTATATCTGCAGGTCATGTAAAAAATGCGACATTCGTGTCAAGTAATACTCCTTCAAGCGCAAGTATTGCCACACTAGATATAGGCCACCACCGGATAATACGTTAACTTTACACCAACTTCACACAAACAGTGAGGTGTCAGATTATGATTCGGTAATTTTGTAATCAGGTAACAGCTACCAAAAGGGAATATATCTCAAAAGTGCCTTGTCCATTTTGCAATGTTAAAACCTTGCAAGTAAAAATCTCGGTTCCCTGGCAATATCATCTCATCTAATCTATCCTCTTCGTGCCCGTTGGCACATAAGGCCCTGATGCATTCATTACACCTCCCCCAGTGTCTTTCGCCACCGTCCTCACCACACCCCAACCTCTCCATCCCCAGTTTTTCCCTTTCTTTTTCTACAGTCCAGGTTGTTTTTGGCCTTCCTACACGTCGTTTTCCTTCAGGTTGCCAGGTCACAGATGTTGTGCAAATCCCGTTATCCATCCTTAAAATATGTCCAATCCATGCCCATCTTCTCTTTGTAACTGCGTAGCTCATTTTTGTAATGCCGGTTCTTTGATGTAACTCAACATTGGATATCCTTTGTGGCCATCTTATTCGCAAAATCTTTCTCAGGCACATATTCTGAAATTTTTCTAATTTCTTCTTGTCATTTTCATTCATTTTCCATGTTTTGCATCCATATAATGGCAATATAGTATCGAAATATTACTATGAGAACATGTGCAGTCCCACTCCCAACCCCCCCCCCCTCCACACACACACACACACACACACACACGCGGTCCCTCACCCCCCGTGCATTATGTTAGACGGTGATCCACGTTACCTGATTATATAGGAATATTCATAATGCTGAACAGCAAAAGAAACGCAAGTCCGAGGACAGCAAAAGAAACGCAAGTCCGAGGTCTTGTCAAGTTTTCAAACAGAAGACAAACCATTTTGATTCTAATCACTCATTTAATGAAAAATGCTTTTCAATTTGTGAGCTGAAAGTGACTGTTGAAATTGCATTGCAAGATTTTCACATTCAACAGTCACTTTCAGCTCACAAATCGAAAGCATTTTTCATTAAATGAGTGATTAGAATCAAAATGGTTTGTCTTCTGTTTGAAAACTTTACAAGACCTCGGACTTGCGTTTCTTTTGCTGTCCTCGGACTTGCGTTTCTTTTGCTGTTCAGTATATCTAGACCGATGATGAATAAGGTCGAGTTGTCCTTTAAAAAAAAACAATAACAGTTTGCATCAATTCAGTCTCATGTGGCTATTAGCTAAACCAAACCAAAAAAACAAGCACAGTTTGCATCAATTCGGTCTCATCAAACCAAAATAACAAGCACAGCTATCAACCATCACAGCTGTGCATATACATCTTGAATAGGCGTAAGTGTGATCCGTATACACTCTTGAACGTTCCATAATGAAGCAGTATTTGGTTAATCATTAAAATGGTGAAAAGCAATGTTTGCTAAAATCCTCTCTCACTGGATTTGGAAATTCATTTAATCTCGAAAAACATGAAACAGAATTCTACGGAATTTGGCACAGTGAACAATCACATTGCATACAATACAACTATGATTATGAATACAATCACCTGATTGAACCGGAAGTTACGGTTGGAAGAATGTGAACTTATATTTTAAAATCAATCAAATATTACAAAACGTCATAACTCCTGAACCAGGATCGTAATAATGATATATGTAACTTGTTTTTCAAAGATATCTAGTAATTCGGTCCCAACAGGAATTGAACATATTTTAATGCACAATTGATTGATAGTGTTATAGGCATAGTTTAAAGTGTACAACAAAGTCTCATGAGACTTTGAAGGGATATGATTTGATAAAAAATATACCACCGAATGTATTTTAACGAATAAAATCCAGACAAGTACAGTCATCTGGGAGTCTGGGTTTTACGCAGCTAGTTTCAGACATAAATCATGATTTTACGATACCTAGGTCTACAATTTAATCCCAGCAGGTTACTGAGGTTTTAAACGGCACTGGTCACTGTAGGTTCTTGACACAATTTGGGTTAATCCTACTTGTTTCTGCCTTTAAAAAAACACCAAAAACGGGTGTTTAAAGCTAAACATGTGGTGATCATTAATAGTCAACTCGCCCTATATTATTATGAATACAATGGACATATCGTGGACACCACAGGTCTTTTTCTTCTTCTTCTTCTTCCTTTGTTTTAACTGTCAATAAAATATGCAGAACAAGGATTTGTAAAACTCTTTTTGTCCTGAAATTAGAACAAATCACAGACTAGATCAAAGGCCTTAAAACCACTAGTTATCTTAAAAACATACTTGCTGTAAAGTTGACGAAGGTATCTAACATCCCTTGAAATATTTCTGTCTAAGGTTTAAATGAAATCATTTTCAAAAAGATTGATTGTCATTCGTATGCAGATATTCAACGTGGGAAAAAACGAACAATCTGAATGTATTTTCACTATTATAAGCTGAAACTTTCACAGATTGTTTTACTATAAAAACGTTGGGCAACATTGGGTTGGTAAGGTTATTTCTCCCAGAATTGGTCAGTATTTACCACAACTGTTCACATATTTTGGCAATTTTTTTTCCAACATTGGGCAATGGTAAACCAACTGTGTAACCTGTTGATATGTTGACTAGTGTTGGGCAACATACAGTGGCGTAGCTACGGGGGGGCCCCCCACGAAAAATCCTCATAGTGCCCCCAAAAAACAGAAAAGAAAAGAAAAGGGAAAAAACCCATACCCGGCCACTAAAAAGCAATGCCCCCTGTGCCCCCCCCCCCCCCCCCTGAAAAAGTCCTGGCTACGCCGCTGGCAACATATCAACCGTGTTTGCCCAATATTTCTTATACAGTGTATACATATCTCGTGATTCTTAAAAAGTATGGATACATTTACAAACTTGTTACCATGAGCGTACACTGGTTTTAAGACGCCGGTTTGGCCGAGTTACATACCCGTTGAAGCCGTTGCCTTTTTCGGTGGCGGGTAGAGACGATTCAGGTAATCCATCTTAATCATTTACTGGTAGGAAACTTCTAAAACGCAATTCTTGAGAAGCTGAAATGAAGCCACTACTCGGTCACGACCGCCTCGGCAGCTAAAGCGAGCTCTCGGGATCCCCGAACCGACGGGACACCCGGCCACGACACCGACCCCGCGCCGTCGTTGGCTGGCTATGATGGGCTTGTGGGTCTGTTTTGTGTGACAATGATATCATGGAAAAGTAGGCCTACCACCATGTTAAAAGTCGATCTTCTAGAGCTTGGATAATTAAGATGACTTATTTTTTTGTCTAAGCCAGAAGACAGATACAGTAGTTTAGTAGTCTGTAATACTCTTGTAAGTGATAAGAAGAACTAATTGTAGAACAACATATACAGCCGTATATCTGTGCGCTTATCTGGTTTATAAAACAGAATCACTTCTGGTATCTGACTCAGTACAAACAATTCTTGCCGTGGAGTTTCAAGCATTCTGACAAAATAAACCCATAAGCATGAAAAGTAAATCTGTCATCGTCCCTAAAGTTAAACTTAGCCCAAAGGATAAAAAATATACACCACGGGGTACACAACCCTGGCCATCAGACCAATCATCGCCTGCGGCAATCTGGTCGTTTTTTCCCCATTCGAGACCATAGAGCAATACGCCAACCATGTCTGACCTTTGCCGTTTTTCGTAAGTATTTTCTTTGAAGAAAAGAATGGATTTGGAATCTTTTGTGAGACTAATATTATTAAGAGCAAATCAAATCACGAAGTGGGTCGGCAGGAGATTACGGCGGCAACATGTGTATTTTGGGCGGAGTCGTAGCTGTCAATCATCTAAACGAAGGCCCAACCTGGAGTTGGTTAATTAAACAAGGTATTGTCACAAGGTGCGTGGTTTTGTCAAAATATTACACCACAAAAGAATAATTAACAAATATTAGCAACTTATTCACGGGGTGCTATCATTATAGTAAAATTATATTTTTAATGAAGTAAAATCTTATAGCAGATCAAAATTCTACAATCGTTTACCATAATTCGACATTGACGAGTGTGAGAATAGTAAAATAACTTTTGCACTATTCTCAGAAAATTGTATGCATAAATTTTTACCAAAGTTGTATTTGGGCCATGAAAAATGGTGTTCTCCCTTACCTTTGTTGGCAGTGTCCTCTCGCTTCCTTGCAGTATGCAGTGAGTTCAACACTCCTATTCTTGTAAGATTCATGTTAGGATTTATTCCTTTTCCTTCTGACATATAAGCCTTTTCTGATGGCCAAAGGGGAATTTTGTTGAAGGCAAGAAAGGTAAGTGCCTCTTTTTCATAATGCTTTTCAATTTATCATATATTTTTTTCGTAGGCCCTTTTTGTGGCAGAGTTCCTACCCCCCCCCCCTTTTCAGTCACATTGGATCCACCTCTTTCTTGGGGAAGTGACGTGTTCTACCGATTGGGCAGCCAGCTCGGAGCGATGAGAAATAGCCAAAACATTAATGCATATAAAACCCTCAATAAAGCAATATAAGGCAATATTATTCTTCTGTAAGCGGCCCGTTGCTAGGGAAAATGAAGTTACTTACTAAAATTATACCAAATGAAACTTGTGACTTTAAAGGGCACTAATTTCATTTTGAGTTTTCGTAAAGACAAATTAAACGATTACGTAATTCCGCTTTTGCACGTCCAATTAAAATAAGAAAGCTATCATTGTAAAGCTGAAGATCTCCCCTTTCATTATCAACAACCAACTTAATGTTGATGTCTTGCCCAAATGTGTCTGTTTTGGATAGAACACAATTGTACATGTACATGTACATGTACACTGTACGTATACAGTGTTTGCTTATTCGGGCTGAGGTCCCTAATCTTTGGTGGCGAGGATTTCGTTGTAAGGAGAGTCATGGTCGACACAAACTCCCCTGGGTTCCGGGCAACGGACTCGAGCGTGCTAGTGTATGATCAAGCAAACATCTCAATGAATGTCACAATTCCAAGCTTTAATGACCTCTTTGATTGGCTACGGGTCGAAGGTCAAGTTTACTCGCGGCTGAGTCCTATGATTGATGAGCGCGTCAGTATTGTGGCGTTTCCATGGGAACGTGTACACAGGGTGTTAATCACCGCAAGACCTATCGTTCGTGATTGATGATTCACTCATCATCGGATCATTATTTTTGATAAGATGTTAATAATTGTGGACATCTTATCGAACTGATAATGGCTGATAGAAAACAAATAATAATAATAATAATAATAATAATAATAATAATAATAATAATAATAATAATAATAATAATAATAATAATAATAATAATAATAATAATAATAATAATAATAATAATAATAATAATAATAATAATAATAATAATAATGTGGACTTATATAACGCACGTATCCACCAAACTGGTGCTCAAGGCGCATTACATTATTACCCCTGCTCATCAGGTGCATAAATCATTCCTGAAACCATCTCAGCTCCCTGGGGAGTATACAGCTCAATTGCTCCCATTTCGGCGCATATAGGGCTAACCAAACACAACAACCAACTCTGCCCTCACAGGTACCCATTTACCCCTGGGTGGAGAGAAGCAATTTATGGTAAAGTGTCTTGCTCAAGGACACAAGTACCACGGTCGTGGTTGGGATTCGAACCCACATTCTGACGATTCAGCCATCAGAACACAGATCCGATGCACTAAACCACTCAACCATGGCACTCCAAGAGGGTTGTCTAAATGTTCGTGTTTACCGAAGATCTGTTTGTTTCGACTTTATTGTAATAAACTAAACGTATTTATGTTAGCTTTCCCCTCCCCTCCAATTGCCTATTGGCCCATATAAGCCCCCACCCTGCTCCCTCGTCCCCAAATGGCTGGGGTTCTGCGTACTCGTCGTCAATTAGAATTTGGATATACATTGTATTCGAACGCGTGCAAAGCGCTAAGTCATAAAACAACATTTTTCCATACCCGTTCAAAGGACACTTTTCTCAATAACTGAATCAACCGAAAATGTCGGTCAGTGACAACTCGTTATAGAGTTGGATTTAAAGCTATGCATGTTTGGTATTTAAGATGTAAATACGGCCTATATAAAAACAAACTTTCAAGTTTTCAAAGTTTTAGCTTATTTCATTGTGTCGTTAATTAACGAGCACCAAGAAAATCATCCATCTGATTGTTCATGTTATTCATTCCAATGTGGAATTTCTGTTTTTGCATGACAGCAATTTATGATGGAAATTATTTCACTAATTTGACTGAAATTATAGCACCTGAAACAGAGATATTTCAAGGAATCGTTGTTGCCATCATCAAGTTTACACTGAGTTAGTTTTTGTGTTATAACGCTGCTGTGCTGTTTTTAAGTGTTAGCGTGTAGTAGCGTCAGCTGTGCAACAAAACATACTATTCAGCGGCTCAGCCAGGACTTTTTCAGTGGGGGGGGGGGGAGGGGGCACAGGGGGCATTGCTTTTCAGTGGGTGGGCCATTGCTTTTCGGTGGGGGGCCCAGGGTATGGTTTTTCCCCTTTTCTTTTTTTTTGGGGGGGGGGGAACTATTGGGATTTTTCGTGGGGGTCACCCGGGAGCGCTGGAAATTTGCGGGGGAACGTACCCCCCAAGACCCCCCGTGGCTACGCCGCTGATACCATTAAATTAGATTAATAACTTTACTTCTTTCCGTCGAGTAAAATTTAACATTATATAAGATGTGTCGATGACCAAACTTATTCTAATGTTGATTCAGCACTTAAATCTTTAAGAGTTGTACCTCCAGTTCTTTTCAGAACTAATTACTACTCAATTGAGAATTTCACATGGTGTCACCGCAATTAGTCCTACTTATCCTCCTCACCATGCAAAGCTACAAGTTTTATAAATCTTTAGAGTGGACGATTTCGTTTTACGATTATGGGTGACAACATTGAGGGCGCAACTGATATTCCTTTTCTCTGAAGGTGTGAATTTATCTCGGCATTCAAACTGAGGACTTATAACAAAAGGGACAATACGTCCTCGGTTGCTATCACAATAGAGGGGAACAATGGGATGTCCTCGGTTTACACCAAAAACAAAGCTGTGTGGGGGGATCGACATCCCATAATAAACGACCATAATTTACTTTGTAAATCTTGACCACAGAAAGATATTTGGACAAACCACCATGTTATTGAAATTTTATCCTTGTGTATTTAATGTTCCCTGTTTCTTTTAGCCTGCTCTCTGGCAGGGAAATTATTACAAAAGCTTAATATTGTTTTATTTACATTAAAATAAGCCTATAAACGCGATGAACAACTAGCGTTGACACTGGGTGTCGCAAAAGAAAATATAAACGAATTTTATACAACTATGGAAATCAAACCATTAAAAAATTGCAAACGATACAATAATTACCATTCAGTTCATTACATTAATTTTCAGATCAGCATGCATTATATCGTGATACAAATGCTGAAATAGAATTATATCAATCATCTACAAAATAAATCACTACACCTTTTTTTATAATATTGCTTTATATATACATAAACTAATAAATTTATAATATTGTTAATTTTTTTCACAAATTATATTTTTCAGCTGCCTGATGCCAGTTGCAGAAGAGTTATATAATAATAATTATAATAATAAACAGTTCGTATTTATATTTTATAACACATAATATAAACAGGTGAGTTTTAACTAGTGTTTTAAATTGTTTTAGTGTGCGACAGTTTATGATATAGTTAGGAAGATTGTTCCATAGTTCAGGTGAAGCAAACTGGAAGTCACGTTGACCGTGGATAATGTCAAGTCGCAAATCTAAAAGAATCCTAATAATGTATAATAAACGTTTTTTTTTTTTTTTTTTTTTTTTTTTTGCTGGGGCACGATTGGGCGATAAAAAGCGCTCTCGATTTCACAGCGTGATATGTATAATGCATGTGTAACGATGTGTAACAACTACAATGATCCATACATATATAGACCTTCATGGTTCAGCCATTTTGTTTTGCTTCCATTCAAATCAATGTAACCAAACCGAGGCTGGAAGGAAAATAGTCTGGCACTTTTAGTACTATCATTGTCATTGTGTATGCAGGGAATATGGCAGAAGACCGCAGTGTGCATGTGATGAAGGTCTATTAACAACAGTCAACGATTTGACAAAGAGAACACACACACACACACACACACATATATATATATATATATATATATATATATATATATATATATATATATATATATATATATATATATATATATATATATATATATATATATTTTTTTTTTAATGTCTACAGGCCTGATCTGACAACAGACTTTATAATTTTAATGGATATTTTAATTAATTAATTTTAATGTTTTATTTATTTCAGTCCTGGGTAATATTTCATTGACTTTATTACCAAATGTATTAATTATTTTAATAAAATACCATTAAGTATATAATTCCAGTTATTTCGGCATAACAGTGTCTTATTTCTTGCAATAATGTGCCAATAGAGGGTGCCATATTCATCAGTAATGGTTGTCATACCTATTTATTCAAGATAATTCGAAGAAACAATGTTTTCAAAGCTTTCAATTTGTATTGCACTTAAAAATGTCTAACTATTTACAAAGTCCGCACAAAAGTGGTTAAGCAGAGGCAACATATTACATGGAACAATACAAGTTGTACGGTTTAAACAAGCATATTGATCTAGGATGTATCGATCGTTGGTAACAATGTTTCCAACCGATAGTTACTGGTCTTTGTTTTGTCGAATTTACTATATAATTTGGCGGGAAAATAAAGCCTATTAAACATGTACATGTAACAGTTTTTTTGGTCGTTTCTCAACAACGCGAGCACCTACCATGCTGAAACAGTCATTTAATTTTATGATATATTTTCTTTAAAACTAGATGGTTGAAATAAACGAAATACCAATGTTGTACCTTCCCCAAATCCTAACAGATGAGAAGAGGTGGGACGTCACAGGACGGAGTTCCAAGCGCCATGTTATTACCGTAAAGTTCAAAACCCAAACTGACCTTTTTTGAAAACAGGAAATGAGGGATTGTAGAAATATGGCCCAATATTGTTGCCCTATAGGTTTGGGCTTGTGGTTTTCTTTTAGCAAATATGATCAACTAGCTCTTGAAATATAGGCCCTATTTGGCTATGGAAGCGGAGGGATACATCTTCAAAATGGCCGCACCAATATTCTGTGGTGGTTCTCTTTGGGTGTGAATAACCCAACATTTTCAGGGATGTGATTTGACAAAAGTAAAAAATCCTGAAAATGGGTAGCAGGCCTGGATCTCTCTTTGGTATTAGAGGACAAACCCCTTTGAACCTCCTGGGCGTTTAATTTTGGAAGATTTACAGACTCTCCACATCCCCACAAACAAGAAACTAGAGGTTTGGACACAATACAGGCTACTTCTTTCTTTCCTTGGTGGCTGCTTCTCTTCTTTCAAGAAAAATTTGAGGCACGAGGGAGATTTGTAAAAAAAAATATAAAAAAATCAGGAAATCAGGAAAAATCCTGAGAAATCATAGGCCTGCATTTTATTGGCGGACCCACCAATGAACAATTCAGATTTCGCCAATGATGTTCACTGTGTGTGTAACAACAACCGAACAATTCACGAAAACGGCACTTCAAGCGACTGCGAACTTCTTTGATTTTGCACTCTTGCCAATAGAGGAGCGAAATTATTATGGTGCATCCCCATGTCTATTTGTTGAGGTCAGTGGTGCATTTCAAAGGGCCTTCATGTTTTAAGTACACATCCTTCAAAGAACGTATTCCCATCGTATCCCCTTTTTGGGATCACCTTTTAGGTGGCGGATGGGGTCTGGATTGAAGGGGGTCAGAACCAGTTAAACCCCCTTAAGGATCAATATAGACCAGCGCTGACAAGGTTAACCCAATGCTTGATTAAGTACGGAAGGGTGAGAGAGACCGTAATAACCCATAATACACAGGTGCTTGATAGCCATTTTGCTCTTTATAGCCTTTATCATGATACCAAAGGGAGTAAATTTGCACAGGCGTCACTATAGGTGGGGTGCAAAAAGAAACCCTTAATGGTCCCCGTCGTTTCGTCCCTATCTGGGGAGAAGTATTGTATTTTATCCCTAAAATCATACAACTTCCAAGGACTTCTTCCTCGGGGGCCGACCAGCCCCACGAAATTACCTAGGCTCAGGCAATAAAACAGCTCCGTGAAAAGCGAGCCCTCTAAAAAACATTCAGAGTGCTCGTGAGAAAATGGTTTCAGGTCTGGTACCCTGACCCGGATTTACACCACAGTTATAGTGTATGTCTCATTATGACCAGGGTTCTGTTCGCCCTCGGCCCATGTGATGAGCTCCGTGAACCGAGCCTCGATGCAGTTTGCCGTCAGTCTGGCCTCGGGGTCGCCGTCCCAGCAGTCCTCCACCGTGCCTGCGATTAACTGCATGCCCTGCGTTGGAGAAACGCCAAAAATATACGGAAAGGGGATCAGTGAATTGTGGGTTTGCTCTTCATTTTATGCCTTTTGAAGCAATAGTTTGTCATTTTATATATCCTACATCATTGGTTGACTAATGACGGTCAAACTGTCATAACAAGTAGCTATCCCTACTTTTGGTGAATTCCTTGAAATAAAACATTAAAAAAATTGTGAACATTATAGGTCCATACGTTATGAGAATTGTGAAAATTATTCACAAGTGAAATTTCAAAATTCGAATACAAATGTGAAATGTCAGAACCGAAAAAAAAAATTCTCGTTTTTGTTTTTTTACTTTTTAAAATAGCGCCAACTTGCAAAAACCTTTACAACTTGTTTCTAAATATCAGTTCAAACTTGGGACCAGCGTGCCGCAACAAATTAATACTTATTCTTGTGTTTCTGCGAATTTAATTTGATTAAAAAAATATTTTGAAAACAGAAAATAACGGTGGTTTCAAAATTCGAGCGCACGCGACGGTTTTGATCTTACCGTGTTTTCATGCCACGGTGCGGGTATGGCTGGTCTCTCTTTCTGGATAGCTACCACCGTCTTCATGTCGTCAATGGTCGCCCGGCCGGGTACGATATCGCCAAACGGCAACCGATGTTCCTCTGATGCTTGTACTACTTGCAAGAAACAATGATAAACAGTGGCATAAATTTGTTTTCAAAGGTACGGGGTTGATTTAAAATTTAAATAACTGCCCCTGAAGACCGTCATTTAAAAAAAAAAAACTTAAATTGCCAGGAAAAGGAAGGGACAGCATTGGTAATTATCAAAATTGTCAAATTAATGAATAATTATCGAAAAACTAACTTTGTGTGAAAATTCTGCACGTATTAATTATTCGAAAACAATTAATTTGATTTAGCTTTTCTTCATTGTAGAGAAAACATTTATAAATAGTTTACCGTCGGGCAATTTTTTGTTGAAAACTTTCACTGGTTAGTTGGATGACGTAATCCTTGTAGACTAGAGTGTTTAAATGAATGTACATTACTATCTACCAATGTTGTACAATCCGTTTAATAATTATGGCATTTAAAAATGACTCCCCATGCGGGAATAAGTTGAGTCATGTAAGCCTTTTTCCCTGCCAGTCTGCTGTACAAGTTTCCCTCGTGCTCAACCCGGACCTTTGAAAAAACATCAATATCGAAACTAACTTTTGTTCCCCTTTTTCGCAATCGATTTACAAAACATCTTCAATTATTTATATTGCGTGATGTTTTGGCTCCCCGATCTGGCTTGTTTCCGCGTTCATTACAGATCTACTTCCTCTCGGACGGAACAACGCGAAGGTCAGGGCCAATGTAAGGGTTAACTAAATAGTTCGATGTGGTCCTGATCCACATGGTACGACCAGTGAATCCATGTGGGGCAGGTTGTTGGTGTACATAATTTGTCTGAGACTGGTCTAGAAATATATTTTCGTAGTCGTCGTGGGTAGGCCTATTTTTATAGCGAGGCCGCCAACTGTCTGAGCGATTCCACTGAATAACTGTAAAATGTTGAAAGCCCGTAGGTCCTCCTGACTCATGACACATTGTCAAGTCACTTGTAATTTTAGATGTCAGGCTGTCTCCACGTATTTCCCATGCTTTGTTTTCCAATTGTCTCGAATGAGAGAAGCAAATAGACTGGTTGTCAAGTCTTCAGAGCGTGAGTCGCAATCGTCAATGTTCGGTTGGTTGCGAGGCCAAGTCATGAGTTGCCGATGTTCAGTAGCGAGTCTAAAGTCTAGAGTCACAAATATTCGGTTGCGAGTTCAAGTGTGCGTTCAAGTCACGAGACTCGCTATTCGGTTGCAAGCGCATGCTGCAAGTCGCCGATGTTCAGAGGCCATGTCACGAGTTACGCCATATGCTCAGTTGCGAGTCCAAGTCACGAGTCGCCAAATATTCGGTTACAAGTCCAACGTGACGTGTATGACGAGTTGTGACGAGTACCTAGTCCAGGGACCATGTCAATAATATTCGGTTTCGAGTCAAACTCACGAACCCTTTAGTCCCGAGTCAGACCGAGTAGTCGGTGTTTGTCAGACACGCTCAAGTGAAAAGTTAAAGGGAAAGTTCAATATTTGCATGATTACAAAATGTGAAATTTGTAAAGGTACCAATCGTTCTTTCTACAGTGCTCTCATTTCAGAGAACAAACGAAACAACATTATACAAGAAAGTTGACGATGACAACGTTTTGCACCAAGTGTTTTCCGTAAACATTGTGAATACGTTTTCTCATAACTTAGATCCCGCAATGTGAGCTAAAACATTTAAAGGTTTTTTTTTTTAAATATATTATCTTGAGTCAAAGTAAGCATACACATAGAAGCAGATTTGCCAACATTATCAATGTTATATCTTCCCCAAACGATGGTCCCGCCACAAGTTAATTATTTTGGCAATAGGCCCTAAACCAAGCTTATGATTATTTATTTTTTATTAATTATTTTTTGAAATATCTCAGTGGACAAAGTACTTGTGTTCCTTCTAACAGAATATAAGCAACAATACCGCTTCATTAAATGCATGTGAATCAGTTATTACCATTTGCCACGTGACACCTCGATGCTATCTCCCATACAATGAGGCCGAGTGAGTACACGTCCATTTGTTTGAAGGATTCGATGTCGTGAAGGTTCACTTTACTCTCAAGTGCCTCGGGGGACATGTAACGCGGGGTACCAGCCTGTATTCAATCACAAGTGTACACTCGTGTTACAATTTGGATTAATAACTTTATATGGAAATCAATTTGTAATGAATCCATAGATTACCTGTAATCGATAATGTAAATCGATAATCGATAGCGCTGATTGTTAATGCTTGCAGGATCGATGTCAACAATACTGTCCGTATTGGGATATTATTTGATCCTGATTGAAACTCTATTCTCCCAATTAGGATACCAACAGACCCCAACCTTGGGTGGCAACCACACCTTCTGCATTATGAATACACAAAAGGCCTGTCTGTTTTGTTTTCCTTCAAGCCTCGGTTTGATCCCGAGGGCGAAAAACATATCTATGTCGATTTCAGAAAACCGCATTATCCATGACATAATCAGGTTTGGAAGAACTTGTGGGTAAACCGTTAATGGAAACAAGTAGGAGCAACCTCATTAATATTGATGATCCTCATAAAGAGTGCTAGTGGTCAACGAGTCCACCGTCGATCGTGACGATTTACCTCATTAATATTGATGATCCTCATGAGGAGAGCTAGAGGTCAACGAGTCTACCGTCGATAGTGACGATTTACCTCATTAATATTGATGATCCTCATAAAGAGTGCTAGTGGTCAACGAGTCCACCGTCGATAGTGACGATTTACCTCATTAATATTGATGATCCTCATAAAGAGTGCTAGTGGTCAACGAGTCCACCGTCGATCGTGACGATATACCTCATTAATATTGATGATCCTCATGAGGAGAGCTAGAGGTCAACAAGTCTACCGTCAATCGTGACGATATACCTCATGATCCTCATATAAGGAGAGGTCAATGAGTCTACCGTCAATCGTGACGGAATATGGATCATCAATATTGATTAAATCACTCCTACTTTATTCCCTTTGGAGTCTACCAAAATGCGTGCGTGACTCAACGCTACTGGCTCATAATCACTTTGACTTACCTGTCCGCTGTTTGCTAGCTGGTCAATGGACAGTGTCGGATCAAGATGTATGGACAAGCCGAAGTCTGCTACGGCACACGTTCCGTCATCTTTCACCAGGATATTGGAGCTCTTCAGATCTCTGTGAGCCACCGGGATCTTGTGGAGACCGTGTGGGCCGTACACGTCTGCGTGCAGGTGCGCGACACCCCGGGCTGTGGTACCCGCCAGACGGCACATCTCCTGCCAACTCACCGTATGGTGCTTCAGATACTGGTAGAGGCAACCTTTGGGGTAGTACCGTGTCACCAGCCAGAATTGGCGCTGGGAATCGTAGCTACGCTGCCGCACCTCAGCCGCGATGAACTCCACCACGTTGTCGTGTTTCAGCATCACCTTCTCGTCGGTGAAGAGCTCTTTCTCCACGCTCCAAGAACCCGAGTCAATCTCGTGGAAGATTTTCACTGCTACGGCCAGCTCCGTGTGCTCGTCGCCATGCTTCAAATCAGCCTTCCAAACGGCGCCAAAACGCCCTCTGCCAATAACATTGCTGAGCGAAATAGGTAGGTAGTTACCGCGCATGTGGACGGGACTCTCCGGTGGTGTGTCTTGACCTATGACCTTGATGTCACTATCATCAGTTGTCAGATCGAGGCTGGTGCTCTCTGTGTTGCTGGTGGGAGGGTTTACCTTGCGGTCCTGTTTCATCTTCTGCAAACACCGGAAGACGTAGAAACCGGTGACCCCAAGAAAAGCTATGAGTATCACTGGTAGACAGGACGCCAGTATGATGGTCAAGGTTAGGCTCCATTCACTTACATCTGCATTTTAACAAAAACACACCCCAAAAATACAACCAAATGGAAACCAAGATAAAAGTTAGAGCAAGTTGTCCAAATGTATCAGCTGAATATTTATACTAACATGTGCGAGTGTGCCATCCCTATAATGAGCATACAAAATGACTAAAGTACAACACATGCAAAACATGCTCAGGGTTAAATGAAGAAGATTAACTACTATTCTGTTCATTAGTTAATCAGTATTTGTTAGTCATTATGGTATGTTATACAAATGTTAGTTAAACACAAGCAATGAATCAATCTGGTCCAGTTACGTAACATTGAATTTAAAAAAAAAATGTAATTCGCACAGATTTGATTGCCGTTATGACGGGACTTATCAATGTTGGATATTTTGTTGGATCTTTTGGCGGGACATATTGTTTGATCTTTTCAAGCCTTTCCTCCCATGTGGCTTTACTGGCCCACAAAGCATACCTGGGTCCTTTGTACCCTCGTTCGTATTAGAGGGCGTTTTGGATGGAGTCTTTTGCACCGAGACCGGAGAGGTTGGGTTCACCGTGCCCCCAGTCCCTTCTGCGGCAGGGAACGTCGGCGCCTTGGCCCCTGGCAGGTAGATGGCGTCGTTGCAGTAGTCATGGGCACAGATGCAAGTGTGATAGGGAAAATAATTCGATTCCTCATCTACCGTTCCGCAGAAATGAGGAGTGATGTCGATCTCATTGACTTGCAAGGAAGTGAAACACGTCAGGGTAGCGAGCACTTGGACACTGTCGACAGTGGTGTCATTTGTCGAGGGGGACTGGTACGTGGCCACCGTACAGTATGCGTTCTCATCTTCACACGGCAGTTTCTTCTCGCACTGGCTACGGCAGACCTTGCTGTCCATGTTGCAGTCCATAATGGTGTCTATGCAGCTGAAGCAGTGACTGGCGCCATTGGCTGAGCCGCCGAACCAAACGCAAACAATTACTGAAAATATTCACAGAGACAAAAACGGAGAATTATTTGTTGCATACCCACAAATGTATGGTCATAAACTGACCACGGCTATCTTTAAAACCAAAGTTGAGAAACTATAATGACACCAAGTAATTAATTTGCAACCTGAATCTGTTTCTAGCGTTTTTGTAATTTTGCATGGTTTTTTTTTTGCTATTTTTTTTGTTGGTTTTGGGGGGGTTTTTGGGTGTGTTTTTTTTTGGGGGGGGGGGGGGGTTTACGGAATATTTAAATATTTTGTACAACATGAAAACGGAAGAAAACTTAAATAACTTACGGCACCATTTCCATTGCTAGGCCTATCACTACACGAAAAAGCAATTTAATTAAGCTTGCTTTATAGCAACAATAACATCAATATTCCCTCAGACGGTGATTGATGTTGGGAAGGGTGGTGGTGGGGATGAGGGTGTTACACTGTGGCCAGTGTTACATTGTGGCCAGTAGCCATGAGGTACAGCAAATACCAAATGACAAATACTTAGAGGGAACAAACAGGCACTCAGCATCATTTGCCTGAAATATGCAAATCAAACGACAGGAGCCCCCATTCGAAGATTGGCAAGTGGCCAAGTGGGCTGTCATGTCACTTATATTATATTCCAATTTCTTTATGAATGTGTTAAAATCTAGGTCAGAGAGAGGAAACTGTGGCCCAGAAAGATATGGATTTTGCACATGAACTGATAAAACGAGATCAGGAAACCGCATAGTTTCCGAAGGCTCCACGTATTTGTTTTTGGTTTCATATCTGGTAAAGATATATCTAGTAAATAACATAACATTATTTTTTTATTTATTATTAACATGTATACGCCTTTTTTTAACAGCTCATGGCAATTCAGGACTGTATATTGGCCCCGTCCGTGACATATGAGGGCGCCATCAGCGACCAAACATTTTAAACATGGTTAGCATGAGATTCTGCACAAATTATGTTTATTTTATCAGTGTTTTTCACTAATTACAGTATTTTAAACAAACACTGAATTTCCGGTTTTATTTTGCAGTGGCAGCCGCCCATAGTTTGGCAACCGTAACTATGGCTGTGACGTAGAAAGTTAGTATATCACTGGTTAACTGTTGGCGTGCGCTACTGGCTCCATTCTAGTATTAACGGTTACCAGGGAAAAGTTTTCACTTTGAAAATTTCTAACAAAATGGCCGCTGAGATCTCCATTCATTCTTCATACTTAATGATAAGTGCTGCAAGAGGTTAAAAAACATAGGAAAAGGTATGAGATTTGGAAAGTAATGGATGAGAGGGTGGAATTCAGCGGTGAGAATTTCCAGTTTGCATATAAAATGACTTTATTTAATCATTCAAGCGACGCCGCCGCCGCGACCGTACTGACAGTAAAGAAGATGTAAATGGTACCGCGTAAAGCCCAGAGCTAGAGCTAGCAAGCTCGCTCGCAGCTAGCTGAAGTACATTTCGCCGCTAGAGGGCTACGATACGCACAAGGCGAATAAAAGTATAGACTGGTCCCCTGTCTATATCCTATCAAGGATATAGACAGGCTCCAGGCATACCACTCAAAGAATTTCATTGGATATGTTAACGCATTGTGCTGAAGATCTGACGTCACGCTTGAGGCTTGCGTGAGCTAGCTACCAACCAAGGTAAGTTCAGCATCGGGAAAAATATGGCGGCTGCACGGCCAAGATCTGGCGTAATTCATGCGCCTCCAAGTCAAAGCGTGACGTCAGATCTTCATGCTAATAAAAGTCATGATCGCATGCGGGATTTGTGCACCCCATAAAACGGCACCTTGTAATGCCTGATTTTGTGAGACTGTGTGCATTTTCACCGATAGAGGGCTACGCTATACACGGTGTGCGTATTTGTTTTACACCGCAGCGACGGGTTTTGTGCAGTAAAAGTGCCAATTCCGGTCTTGAGAGAGAGACTACGAAACCCTAGGCGCGCGACGATAGAAAACTCCAAGCTGCAGTCGACCATGGCGCTCTGCAGTGGAACTCATGGAGCCATTCCCTCTCCGTTGATGGTAGGTTTTTTTTGCGTGTCGAAATTCCCTTCGCGCGCATGCGTGCTGAATGGGTTCATAGTCTTGACACAAGGGCGAAATGCGCACAAAACCCGTCGCTGCGGTGTAAAAAACAAATACGCACACGGCGTAGTCAATCATACAGTGGAGCATGGAGGAGGAACCAAACGTTTTGTGTATGTCTCCGGTCCGATCTTTGATCATAGGTTGGCCTCAAAATCAGTGCGGTGACGCGCTATTTTATTTATTTTGGGGGGTAATTTTTTTGTCAAAAATAACTTGATACATTGTATACGCGGTTTGGAACCAGACCAAATTGCCCATACACAAAGTATGGTGGCTAAGAGAGGCCTCACAAATCGGGCAAACGCTCATACCCTTATGTGAAAAGTCGTTTAAAACACAGCACGCGGCAGACTTCAAATCAATCAGGCAATTTTGGCTGCAATTGGACATCGTTTCATAGCAAAAAAACAAACGAAACCAATCAAAAACAAGAAAACTAACAATGCCTACGCGCGGGTCCGAGGCGACGCGCGCGGAGACCAGAAATGTTGTTGTCCTCTTTCGGCTGCTCCCGTTAGGGGTCGCCACAGCGGATCATAATCCGCATATTTGATTTGGCATAGGTTTTACGCCGGATGCCCTTCCTGACGCAACCCTCCCATTTATCCGGGCTTGGGACCGGTACTAAGCACGCACTGGCTTGTACATCCCCAGTGGCTGGGTTCAATTCGGCCCTCGCAGCAATTATGGTAAAGTGTCTTGCTCAAGGACACAAGCACCATGGTCGCGGCAAGGCTTCGAACCCACACACTCTGACGACTCAGCCATCAGAACACAAATCCGATGGCGCGGAGACCAGAAATAAAGCCTAATAAAGCAAACACGGTAATTTCCTAAACTTGCCACTGAAAAATTAACATGGGAGGCACTGAGAGCTCCCACTGAGCTGATCGACTTTTCGAGTTTAATGGTCCAGGTGGTACCTATTGCCCTCATACTCCTAAAGATTAACATTGCCTAATAAAGGCCTCTTAATTTGGGATCAGGAACATCCCCCTCGTGTAAAATACATCTGTCTTGAAAGTTCTGCATTCTGATTGGTGCACCTGCATCCACGTGTTTCGCGTGGAATCTTTCACAGCTGTCCAATTTGACAGTCAATTGAAAGTCACGCCCCCGTGAGCCAGGCCCCAGCCAATCGGAAATCGTATTCGGCATGACTGTTTACCACCGTCAGAAACATACTGTCAACATCAGAAAACAATATGGAATATGATCCGTGGCAAAAATAAATTTAAAGCAAGTATATGAACAACATGATTTAATAAGGTAATTTTAGTCCCTAGCTTGAGCATTCCTTCCTTCTGACAATTTAACATATCCGATCCCAACGGGTGTTCTCTTCTGTGAACATCCTGTTTGTCACTGCAGCCGACACAGTGGGTAGATATTAGTAGATTTGGGGCAGGTGTGCGCTACAAGACAGAATAATAATATTGCGTGTCATTGCATGCATCCATGCCATGCTTTATGAAAATCAAAAAAATCATTTATGTATAACAACTGATATGTCAAAGTTTTCAGCTTAATTTGCTTACAATGTTATGAGACAATGTCAACATTCTTGTACAGTTTTGCCCGTTATTACGGAACAGTTATCCGTTAAAATGGATGAATCGGTTATAACGAATTAGTTGTCAGTCATAACAGGTATCCATTGTTACGGATTTGTTATCCGTTATATATCTGATGATCCATTATCCGTAATAACAAATTATTAATCCGTTATTACGGATAAGCTATCCGTAATTACGGAAAAGTAGCACCACCTAATACGGTGGCACTGGGCTTAAAAATGTGCAACACTTCTTTAATTTTTTTTAAAATAGATACATAATTAATATGCATTATGCTTATTTTATCATCTAATTGGACTCGGTCACGTGCAATAGGCATAACGTCTGACGCTATATAACATGCCTAAATATTATTGGATTTTGAGTGTTAGATCGTTATGCCTCATTTACTCTTTCATTACTGTGATAACCCACTTCGGTCGCCCTAATTTTTTTCTAAATTACATTTTGGAGAAACCGAAAGGTCATGTCGGGTCACGCTCCTATACTGTCTGCTGGCGTGGTGTAATTCCGCCCAGTTAGACAAAAAAAACCTACGCACGCATCATAGTCAGGATACGAGCCCGTTGTATTCAAGATGGTTTTTTTCTATGCGTCTATGGAAAAGTGGTTAGCCCTATTCCTTCCGCAATGGGTCTTACCTGTCCTGTCGACCTCGACATGTGTGTTCTAAGGTGAAGAAAGCAACGCCCGAAGTGGTCCGGCGTCGTGTGCGTGTGTGCACGGTTTTCGAGAAAAGTTGGGAATTTCAGGTGGTGATTTCTTTTTGCGAATGTGTGTGTGGGGGGGGGGGGGGGTGAGGGTTGTAGGGAAAAGCACCAATGAACACCCCTTGCCCCCAAACCCACACCAAATAATACCCGTTGAATTTTGTTTTGTATAACGCTACCGGGTGCCATAAATTATTAATGGGGGGGGGGGGCACATTGCCATAATACTGTTCTGGAAATATTGCAATTATAGTCACTGATAAAAAAATTATATAACCATTTTTTTTTTGGGGGGGGGGAGAACATGTCCCCACACCCTCCAAGTGATTATCATCGATGCGCTATGACATCATTGCATTCCAAGTTAACGTCAGTACACGCTCCATATACGGTATAGGTCTACTTCGTATGACGTATTATAGCGACCCTGTGTGTGGAACTTGTCCAATTTCTACCCACTTCGTATTGTGTCTGGCGAACTTGCCAGACTTGACTCAGTCTCGCGTTTCACCTCCTGGCCTTATAACTTGGGGGGACTCCACCCCAGTATGATGAACCACGAACCGTCAGTTTTGCATGGAGTTAAAAATGTTGGAATTGAACCCATGGTGAACCCAGACGGCATCTTGTACGTGCGGGGGACACCTGTCAGCACAGACACGGGTCGGGCGCGATGACGGATTGTAGGCCGGATTTAGTCATTGATGGATTCAGTTGTGGAATGATTTGAATCATTGGTTGATTTGTGCTGATTGATGGAGTGAAGTGGGGCGTAACTGACCGTGCCGACGGATCTTCAACACAACACAAGATCTGTTCTAACACAATTGGCAGACACCGTAATATGTTTTGTTTGTTTGTTGGGGTAAGGACACCACGGATTTAAACGTATAACAATATAACATGGTCCATAGATAATGTGACACATGACGTCACTTGTTTACAAATACAACCCCAAGGTCAATGATGAGAGGTCAGCAGACAAATTTGTCCGTAATTTCGACAAATGTTTATATAAAATGCGAACAGAAACATTTTGTCCTAATTGGGTTTTGAAATAATAAGTCGTTTTTTAATAAATAAACTTTAAATTTTCCCCCAAAAAAGAGGCAAACTAAGTAAGGGATGGCAATTGGCACCCGTTATAAACCTCCTTCTTAACAAAACAGAGTTAAATTTGGTTGCTCTACAAATAAAACATTGGTTTTTTTTGGTCAAGATTAAACTGAATGGTTGTTGGCAGGAGTCTTGTGGATGTGAAATTTATTTGAGAATCGTAACTTCCAAAATGTTTCCAGTTGCGTTATAAGTGGATAAATGGAACGGCTGCACATGGGTGCCTGTCATGGAGAAAGGGAAAAAACCAAATACACTACTCTCTTAATGTAAAAGAGTGAAAACCACTCTTTTAAAGAGCTATAGGTCTATGGCGGACAAGTCTTTTTGGAGTGAAACCCACTCTGATTCGAGTGAAAAATACAGTAAACTGCTACCAATTCACTCTTTATACACTGCTGATTTTACTCTTTATCCACTCCAAAAAGACTTGTCCGCCATATAGCTCTTTGAAAGAGTGGTTTTCACTCTTTTATATTATACGTCACCTGAACACACGTGACATGGTCTATAAAGCATTAACCAGCTAAACAATCATAATAGTCATGAGGGGTCTGTGGTTGACATGACAACCATTTATGGATTTACCCTGCAGTCCCCGTTTAAAAAAGTGTTTACGTGTTGGGCAAAATGTATTTCTTTTTACATTTCATAACAATATACCCATTTTTATCACATGACACAATGACCGAGTTAGTTTGAAGGAAACAATTAACAGCATCACCTTACAATCGACTGTTGCAATGTGTATAGTAGGGTAAATTCCGAAAAAACATACGATGCTTTTAAATTCGTGAAAATTAACTAAGTCACTTCCTTGAACCTTTGAACGGTGCCGTTCGGAATGGCTGTTGTTGCAATTTGGAATTTCCCTTTTTGTACCGAAATATAGGCCTACAAATAATTATTTTGAGCTGTAAAGGAGTACAAGGAAATGGCATGTACTACAATAACCTGTAAGCTATATATCATAGAATAACACAACAGTAATGACAGCCTTATTCTGAGTTTTCCGGCTGGGGATTTCCGGAAGGTGTTTTCGTTACGTGCTCTGCCTCATTTGATCAATAAGGCAATTCAGAACAATGGGCAATGACAAAATTGTGTTTGGTAGGCCTATATACGAATTGTAGATGAATATAATAGGAAAGTTGTTTAATTGGATAATCAATTGTTATTATTATAAGCATTCGACCGTAACAAACAGTTACTAATTGCAGAACGCAAACAAACATAAAATTTAAGTACAGTAACAAATGGAGAAATAAATAAACCAAGAAAACCGGCAAAACAACTTATAGAAAAAACAACTTATAAATGGCGCCAGAAGGGGTTGCAGTGAGCAGGGGCTCGTCACACGAGAACAAAATACATTTGCAACAAGAGAAGATGCAATTATAGTTTTACCGGTTTGGGACCAAGAAAGTGAAATAAAAGACTATTATACTCGGAAGTATACAAACAAATAATTGAAAGAGAATTTTTTTCGTTCATAATGAAATTGAATATATATATATATATATATATATATATATATATATATACAGTGCGTATCAAAAAAAAGGTAATCCGAATTCAGGGGGTTAATATGCCAAGGTTATTTAGTTTGACAATTTACATGTAGTTTACCAAAGAAGAGGAACTCCTCAGCTTTCCATTGATACCTTTATTGACCCATTGCTGTCACACATGACCGAGTACATTGTTATTGAAAATGACAAATTCAAATCGCATTTTTGCAAGTTTGGCTAATCAGTGCAAGGCAGGATAATCAGTGAAAGTCAGTATGATAAACCCGATTTTCTTTAGGAATGACTGGACATTATTCAAGAAGAATCTCTTCTAACATTGCCCTTTTATGCACCCACACCTTCAACATGTCCACCTCCCCTTTCGACACAAAGCTGGCAGCGACGGAGCATGTCCTGCACTGCTCGTCTCACCATAGCCAGAACATTGCGTAAAGCATCCACTTCATTTCGAATACAGCCCTGCAATTCATCAAGATCACGGGGAGGAGTTGCAAACACCTTGTTCTTCAAATGTCCCCAAAGGAAATAATCACATGGTGTGAGGTCAGGTTATCTTGGTGGCCGTTGACGGCGATGACTCGTTCGCCAAAGACTTCCCTCAGACGATCTCGGACAGCGATAAGGCGATGTGCTGGGGCGCCGTCTTGGGCCCACCCTTAACTTGACTAATTTTCTTGCTAGCCCTCACCTTGAGTGGCCTTTTGGCCTTGTGATGGGCGACTTACATAAAAAAAATTAAAAAACAGAGCTGCCTGATGAACCCACGAACCTGTCGCTCAAAGTGTTCCTGCAGCTGCGGTAAAACGTTATCATTGAGCATCTGCAGATACATGTTACCATTGACATTCCTTTGAAAGAAAAACGGTCCGATCAGCTGACCACTTCCACAAAGTCCTAACCAAACAGTCCACTTTTGTCGACTCATGTTAACCTCAAAATTGAATTCTGGGGGTGTCTTGCTGGTGCATATTCAAGAACATTATGTTTATTGACCTTGCCGTTCATGGAGAAAGCAGCTTCGTCGCCGATTACGAGATTCCGCAGAAAATTGATATCTCTCGGTACCGGCTATCAACCATCTGGCAAACGCCAGCCTTCTAGCAAAATCTCCTGGCGTAAGTTGATGTCGGATGTGAATCCGATATGGATGCTGGTGGAGGTCCAATCTCGTGATTCTGTTGAATGTCGCCGAAGGCAATCCCAGCCCATTTCGCCTTGTGCTGGTGTCCATAGGATGCTCCAAAAGTTGCTGCCTTACTGCTGAAATGTTCCCTTCTGATCGCCCTGTGCGCCTCTTGCCAGAATTCCCCTTGTTGCGGTTGAGGCTACTGCCATACTCTTGATATTTTCTAACATTCGCCCAGATGGTTTTGGCTGCTGGGGGCTCCCGTTCTGGGAAACATTCCCTGAAAGCATCGCGAGTTTGCTGAAATGTTGTAACCACGAAAGTTCGCTGTTCAGTCGTTAGTTGTACCATCTTTCCAACTACCTGTCCCTAAACCCAGGCCCTTCTTAAATACCCAACTTGAAGAAAAGGATGTCGTAACGGACGATTACCGCACCAGTTTAAAAATCTTAGATAATCAACTAGGTAGTCAAGTGATGCGTCCATTTCAGACTGCCTTGAACTGATTACCCAAACTTGCAAAAATGCGATTTGAATTTGCCATTTTCAATAACAATGTACTCGGTCATGTGTGACAGCAATAGGTCAATAAAGGTATCAATGGAAAGCTGAGGAGTTCCTCTTCTTTGGTAAACTACATGTAAATTGTCAAACTAAATAACCTTGGCATATCAACCCCCTGAATTCGGATTACCTTTTTTTTGATACGCACTGTATATATATATATATATATATATATATATATATATATATATATAAATTAAATCGGGAGGGTGGCCTTAGCTTTCGATCCAGTCCGGACCTTCATCAGAGGCTTTGACAAAGTACAACATAAAAACTCATCCATATATATATATATATATATATATATACTTGTAGTAAAACTAGTGGAACGCTGGTAGTTGTAACTCCGAGTTTCACGCGTTATGCGATCATCAGACAACTAACATCAGACAAGATTAGTTGTCTGATGATCGCATAACGCGTGAAACTCGGAGTTACAACTACCAGCGTTCCACTAGTTTTACTACAAGTATAATATGCTCTGTCTATGTGGCATTGAGCACTCTACTTCTAGATAGACCGCTACATACATATATATATATATATATATATATATATATATATATATATATCTGGGGAAAAATCCCTGTTCATGATTCTCTGGTCCTGTTTTCGATTATCTCATCATGCAGTTAGTTGTACTGATAATAGTGATATCAATCCACACGTGATGGGCCTATAGTAATATAGGGCTATTTGAAAATGGCTGACGCGAAACACTTTGTAAAGGAATGTACATCTATAGGCTTGGGCGATAACACGATAATATCGAATATCGCGATACCTTTTTTATTCGATTACGAGTTCGAGAACCTTTTAAGTTATCGAGATATCGGCAAATCGTGAGTCAAATCAGAAATTCCTTGGAAACAAAATTAGAACAGTCTTTTCAGCTTCTGGAAGTGAGAAACAAAAGCGAACTACTTCTGAAGTACATACACGCTCTGCAAACGAATTAGTGATTAATTGTGACGCTTGTAAAGGGGTACATACCTGTGGTTATCGGCTCTAAAGCAATCATGCATGAATGAACAAATAATCGCAATATTATCGAAAATCGCGATATATGTTTGCCGATATATCGTGGATGAAAAAAAATCGATATCGCCCACGGTTAGGTACATCATTAGTGATGTTGCCACTTGCCAAAACTGCATACGAGTACCCGGGACACTTTATACTCGTTTGGCGGGAATCGAGATAAACAGTAAACAAACAAAGCGAAAGTTTTTTCACTTTTCTTAAAACCTCCAAAAAATTATTTATTTTAACATGAAACTTTTATTTTATTCTATAACTCACCTTCAAAGCCAATTATACACTATTATTGGTTATCTCGAAAAACAAATGATCACACTTTTACATTAAAGGGACACTATCGTCACGATCAGAGCAGAATTTCAACAGGGCATGGAATCGGTGTACTGTAGTTTAAGACGAACACAGTGACTGGCTCATTACTGGCTCATCTATGCAGCAGCAACTGGCTCGTATATGCAGCAGCAACAGTAATATGACCTTATCATGTGGGGTATTATTTTCAGTCACTGAGCTGATTCCATGCCCTATTGATCGTGACGATATTGTCCCTTTAAACTTGCTTTAGTGTAAAGTTGATGATGTTATCAAGCATCCCTTGAAATATTTCTGTCTCGGGTGCTGCGTCCCTCGAAGGCAGAAATCCCATGCACGTAATTGGACTGAATACGAACAACTGCATCTGAATGATCTTTCAACACGTTCTCGTTATAACGACAGAATGAAATAAGCTTTAAATAATTATCCACGTCCCATTACAAAGCAATTATGGAAAAACAGTTAATGGATTGTCGCGGGGGGTGTATTGGTCATCGGGGAACCATTTTATTAGGGGAATTAGCCCTTTATGTGTCACCTTCGCCTGCGATGCTGGTCATCATGAGTTCCAAGTTTCAAGTTTTATTCCTCCACATGAGAATCACAAAATAAAGAACAAGTACATTTTACCATAATACTGTTATTAACAAAGGAGTGATCCGCAGAAAGGGGCCCATTGAAAGCGAAGCGCGTAGGTGTATGGGTCCCTAAACACAAGCATGTGCGGAAATTAACAATGACAATGACAACACTTACAAAAGGTTTATACGATAAGTTACCACTCATGCTGCATTTTACAAAAATGTTACATAAGAAGACACGTACTAAGACGAAAACAAACATGACAAAACAGAGGCAAGAATGGACATTGTTAGTTTATATGTCGACGTGTAGTGTTTAGAGCGCCCTCTGTCCGTCCCATGACTTTCGTGGCAGGCAAGAGTGTGTTTGTTATGATTAAATGGAAATTATACCATTGGTAAACTTAAATTATTCTGGGGGTGTGTCTCACTTCATCTGAATAAAGATTATTTTAAACATTGTTATAATTAGGTCTACATATCATATATAAGTGTATAGAAATTAACAAATAATGATTTTTGAGATATTTTTTTCTGCTGACATCTCAGGATCAATATGGAATATTTTATGATGACTTCCACTGATAATCCTTTTTTTAGTAAGCATGTCGCTGTCACTGTTACGATGTCATGTGTCACATCGTCTATAATAGCTCGGATCCCTTGATGAAACTAACAATTTGCGGCAGTGCCGATCATGAGTGGAGTGCCCCTTTAAGATGACGTCATTAAACTAAAGAATCCGTGATTCACCGTACGGTAAAAAAAACAATTCCGTTTGTAGTGGCAAATTGCCATGCATATGTCACACCGGGCCATTGAGAATAAACATTACTTTTGGACTCAGGGTCTAATACAAAGAGCAGTGTAACTACATTGGAAGGGGGTGGGTTCGGTCCTGGTGTTACACCGCACAACCTCGCTTATAACAAGCGAGTTCGATCCACTTGTCACAAATAATAAACGAAAGGTATGTCGTTGATAGGCCTACATGTTTAGATAGCTGCGGTGAAGAAAGAAAACAAAACCAGTATACCCTTCCTCAAGTGTTGCTCTAGTCCAGATCTGTTCTATAGGGGCTAGGGCCAACCAATCACTCATGTATTTTTGGCTCAAGCCCCACAACAACTTTTGTATGATTTCAATCTCAAAAAGCATGTTTTTATACCATTTAATGTTTAGTGTTTATACTCACCCAAGAATACACCATGTACATGTACACTTATGATCCATAATTGTATACGATTACTCACCGGCAAAACAATCTTATCGAGAAACTCTTCTGGCACGGAAAACAAATTAGGATGACTTTTTTCGTATAAAGTGAGACATCCGTAGTTTAAAATATTTAGGGCTATAAAAGTCTCACGTCAACACCATTTGTTAACTCAAGGATCCTTGTGAATATTTAAGGTCAAAATATTAATATAAAAGTGTTGAAACTTACCAAACACACGAAGTAGCATAGACATTCTGGCTTGAGTTTTGTTTGACCTCTGTATTGACTCCGGATACAAATGACCCATTGTTTTTTTGCAATGATCGTGAATCTGGTGACCTAAAAAGAAGAAGTATTTTTCAAGTTCAATTTTGTATTATGTTCAGCACTGTCGAACCACTGATTTATTGCAGATTTGTGTTGATTAAGTGATGAGCTAATGTTCTTGGCAACATAATATGGCAACAAATGACTTGAAGCCTTCGGTCGTACTATATTTGACTTGCCCACCAGTAGTAAAACTCGTCAACATAATATCAGTACCGACAAAAAATTCGCTCTGTGACAAGTTTCCAAAACTTTATGCCGTCATAACAACATAAAGAAGCCCCGCAGACGTTGTCGACATTCAGTTCGAGTCACAGCTGGATACTGTGTGAGAAACGGACGAATTTCAACTAGAAGTTATGTTTTCCACTGGATCGCATCACAGTCCGAGCCCCTAAGTACCAAATTGTCCTAAGTGACTTGGGCCTCAGTTGGCGAAATATTCCAGGAATCGAGTGGTCAACCGCAGACCGTTTAGACCATAGAGAAAGGACTCTATGTTTAGACCAAACACGCTGGATAACATGAACTTGAAGACCCGTTAAGTTTCGCATCTATTATTTATGCACGTACTCGTAAATTGTATGGTTATTGAATGGAACATGTTCCTGAAGTATTCATACACGTATGTAGTCATAGAGGAAGGAATGTACCAACCTCACCAGAGTAGGGCTATACACTGCTCTGAAGTTTGACGCTGATTCACGAAAGCAGGGTCAGGGAAGTTTGTCAAAACGAAATCACCGCAAATTTTTGTACAGCTGATGGTGATATTAGGGTCGTACCATTCAGAACAATAGGTAACACTGATTTCGTGTGGGGCTTTTTGTCTATAATATTAGGAATGATTCACAGTAAAATTCCATTTTACTTAATGTCAAAATTTAAAAATAATGTCAATGATAACAAATTGTTTCAAAAAGTAAAAGATCCCACTTTACTCAATAAATTAGTGGGTGATAAAACCGCGCTACCCCCGATTAGACCTACATGTTCACTGCGCCATCATTCGCATGTCAAGAGAGTGTGTAATCCCATTCTTCTGACATCATATCCGTTCATTGAGTTGAGGACGTTGTTCGATGATCTGAACATTACATTTCAATGAATTATGAATGTCAATTGTATAATAAAAGTCGCATTAGTGCCTTGCTTTGTCGTGCGCGCTCTTGGTTTGCAAGAGATTCTTGGTTTGCAATAATAAAACAAGCACATGGGCAAAAAAGAGGGACATAATGCAAAAAAAGGGGGTGGGCTTGGGGAACCCCAAAAACTTATGGTATAAAATATGCATGCCATTCGCCTTATTCGAGTACGAAAGTGAGACTGAATTGCTACAACCACTCCATACATGCTGCATGCACCAGCGAGAAGGCCCAATAATCTGATAGTTCCAATGGAAAAAAATCATTCCTGACATAAGGAATAAATAAATGACAATGACATTTGAAAGCGCGGTTGCCCCTGCCAACGGACAAAATTCGGCAGGTTACACATACTAATGAGCAGATACAGGTACACAGCCTCTTGTATTCAGGGAATCACATGCGTAAATCCCGGGGGATGGGAGGGGGTATATCCCTCACTTTTTGGACTGGGGTATGGTCCATAGGACGATCAACAGGGCATGGAATCGGAGTGCTAGTTTTAGATTAACTCAGTGACTGAAAATAACACCCACATGATAAGGTCGTATTAACGTTGCTGCTGCATAAATGAGCCTGTAATTTTCAGTCACTGTGTTCATCTTAAACTAGGAGACTGATTCCATGCCCTGTTAGTCTGCTCTGATCGTGACGATACCGTCTCTTTAAAGTAGTTGAAGCGGGTAGTACAGCACTAGCAGCATGATGTCATCAACATGTACCTTCAATGGTTCCAAACTGTTTCCGGTGCTGCTAGCTATGATGAGCGGGGAACCATCTACCACAGAATCAAGATGGCGGACGTAAGTGAAGGTTCGTCCGCTCCCAACTACGATTCTGATTTGCTTTCCGAGCAAGCCGAAAACCGGTCCCCTGAACCCACCTCAATCGGTGAATTAGCAAAGATTGCAGCTAAGGTATATTTGTGTTTCATTTCTTTTGCTTGGGTATGCAAGTAAAATTTACTTATTTTGCGAAAGTAAAAAAGGCCCAATCAATGTCGTGTTAACTGGAGTGTTAGTGTTTACAACAGTTACTGTTACTAGTGTTAGGCCTAACGTTAACGTTTTGTCGTTTACGTAAATTTGTAATTTGCTGGCAGATCATTCAGTATGACATACGAAACGCAAGGATCATGCCATGCTAGCAATCCCCCATTAGGGCCAGTCACTTTGGAAAGAATGTCGTATCCGACCTCCACTTTTAAGTTTTTTTTTTAAATTTGCAACCACTATTAAGTAGCCTATTATTATGCTAACGAGTTAAAAAAAAATGATTCCATCGATTTTTGGGGGTACAGAAAGCAAAAACTATCGTTAAAATCCACTTTTATGATGGTTTTCGGACTTGATTTCCCTTCTAAAAATATCCTCTCCTTCACTTCAGAAAATAGAAGGATCCTATTAATATAGTTGCCACTGCGCATGTAGCCTAGATGTACAATGACTGTGTTGGTCACTTATGGGGGAGTTGACAAGATCAAACTGACATGACTGAGGAAGTCATCGTATACCAAAAATGCCTGATTTTTCATGAAATAAATATCCTGGAATAATTTGAAGTATATGTCCATCATCATCCATATGTTCTCCACCTAACTAGGTAGGTAAGATTACATTTTTATTGGTTATATTTAATGAGAAAAAGTGGCGGTCGGATACGACATTCTACCCGTCACTTTTTGTGCAGGTGGGGCTAGTGTCAAGGAAAAGGGGATGGCCAGTGACTGACCCTATTTATGGGGCTAGCAGCATGTACATGTAGGTGATTGTAGTTCTGAGTGAAACTCGTGGCCTACACCATAACGGAGTGTAAAGGACTAGGGCCTAATGACTGTTAATGACTAATGTTATTGTTAATGTTAGTAGGACTAGGACTATTGCGCTCGTTAGTGCTACAAATGCAATGCTAATGTTAGTCCAACTGTCTTTTCTTTCACAATATACCTGATATAAGTCGCTATGATAGTCGGAGCATTTACACATTCTATACATGAAAGTATTAGAAAGATATCATGTTTAATACTGTTTAGCAAATTCTCTAACTTATACAAGTACAGTACATCATATAGAATTTATGGCCATTACTCCAATGTCATACATGTACATTGTTAATGGAGGAGACTGTTAAGTTAAATGTTTAGGTATTCCTACTAACATTAAAGGCATTTTCCTGATTGCCAAAAACCGAGAACAAACTTGTTTGATACCCAACCCCTTGCAAATGGTTGATGGAAATGTATTCACGTCCATATTGCGGCTATTTCTTTGAATTCACAATAACTGAACGTATGTCTTGATGCAGTGCAGGTTTTGTAATTACATGAATTCCTTGCCTGCATGCAACAGGGTCCCAGTAAACAACAACAGCAATTGCATTCATGAACTGCACAACAATCAGTAAACATTGGCAACAACATTGATGACTGTACATGTGCGTGTACTAGTCAGGTAGCCTACATTGAGTAAAAAATATATTGCAATGATGCATGCTGGGATTGGATGCAAGGCAAAACTTAGCCCATATGGCTAGGCTAGGCTAGGCTAGGCTATCTGCTCAGTGCACATCATAGTTCACCCAGTGTGTTGATGATAACCACTTGGGCGTCATGTGAGCGTTGTGCGTACACTTTATGTGCGAATGTTATGGTACTAAGCGCGTGTACTTCTACCAGTCAATGATCACTGGAGATATTCCACGTGTACGCACATCAATGGCATAATATGCAAAACATGACGCACTATCGTTGCCCTTTAACATGTGCCCTCAACGGCTCATGCACAGTGCGAATAATGGTGTGACCAGTCAGCACATAAAAACTTTTTTTTCTCTCATAATGAATGTTTCAGGAACTTTCGGCCTACACCAACATGAAGCACTGAAAATTATGTGAACATACTTTGTGGGTGTCTGTGGAAAAAACCCCACATCACAAGTGAATCGGGCAGGATTCATACCTACAATTCCATGCTTACTACTCATTATCTTCTGACCACCGAGCTTGCTTGATTGACAATAACACTAGTTATGTCATATTATAAATGCCACTAGGGCTGTGCCGGGTATCCGGATACCCAACCGAAACTGTCATTACCCGGTTCCATTTTTAGGGCCAATGATTTTCCGCGATTGCGGAAAACGGACGGAATTCACGGAATTTGCTCCTCGAAACGGAAAACGGGATTTGAATCTGAAGGAAATAACTTCTGCAATTTTATTGATGAAAACATAATTTTGTAAAATTTATTGGTCCAAAACGAATTGTTGATGATTAATTCAACCAGATTCAACAGATGAGCCACATAACAAATGCATGTTGGCAAGATTAGAGCAACAAATCATGTTACGAATCACCGTTAGCGAGCGTGACAGACATGGGGGAGACCCGACATGTACGCCGTAGCTTTCGGTCAGCGCACGGGTGAAAATCATCACACTTACGGTATGCTCTCGCACGTGTCTTTTGCAACATCGGCAGGTTTATTTTTCTCCGTTCAATCATCAACCATTCTTTTATATCTAACTTTGGCTCTAGTGAAATGTATGTTGTGCTTATTCACTTATACAGGTCTAAAAACCTACCGTAAACTATTCTATTTTGACACTAGTTAACGTGAAAAAAATGGCGGACATAAATTTCGCTTCAGCTACAACATGTGATGTGTGTGTGACGTCGTGGCGTATGCGGCTGTTGCATGTTTCTTGTGTGTGTGTGTGTGGTGGCGGTGGCGGTGGCGGTGGCGGTGCAGTATTAACCCTAACCCTCCAGGGTATTTTGGCTAGAAACCCTGCCAGACGCATCAGATTGCATCGTTTGTCAAAGTGACTTGACTGCCCAGTGCAGCAAAATCCATCTGGTCACAAATCTCAAGGCCGAACTGCCTCAGAGTCTGTGGTCACCAAATGCAGCAGGATACAACTCTGGCATTGTTCAATGGGACCAGCTCTCAATAGCCTCAGACTTGGCTGCTTATGCACTGGTGTTGACAGCTGAATGCATCAAAGTGCACCAGACTTTTCCACCTGATGCACTGTGCTGCGTCTGGCAGGGTTAGGGTTAAGGAAGTTAAATACTACGTCTGTAAATAGATCGGCCGTTGATAAACAACTGGCAATAAGACACATTTCTAGCATAAAACTGTGACCCTTTGCTAGTTAATTATTAAACAATGCATTATCCTTTCACATTTACAATTTTATGTACTGTCTGTATACAGGGTGTATGTTTAAATGCACTTTTATGTATTGAAAAAATGTGAAACGCAATTTTTCAGCCTGAAACAGAATTTAAGATTTTTGAAAACGGAATTTGCACTTTTCTGAAACGGAAAATCATTGGCCCTACATTTTTCGGTTCCAATTACCCGTAAACGACTTTTTAAAATTCCTACTTAACATTTGAGTGGAGTGAACAGAAATCTGCCACTCTTGAACAATGTAATGTTTACACTTTTACAGACAATTATCTTTAAATTCAAGAGATTACACTCCAATAAAGCCCTCAGTATTTCACAGACATTTTCCATACATTTTTCTCCAACTGTTTGTGATACCTTGTATCGAATCGTTAAGGCTGCAAAGGGCCTGGCAGCGGCTGCTTCAAACAACTTATCAAACCAGCAGTATAGGAGGGGAATGTGTGCCTAATTGTTTACCTAATTGTTTTACTTTAATAAAAACGACACAGTAAAGAAAAGATCGATTTAAGTATGGTATCCTCTGTATTATAAAGGTCAATTTTGTTACCATAAATATTTACAGTACATGTATTTGTGCACCACATGAGGCATGTTTTCAACAAAAATGAAAATGAGTAACTGGGTATCTGAAGTTTCCTGATTTCGGGTATCCGGTTCCAAAAATATCTGAAAACGCACACCCCTAAACGCCAGTTGAGAGATATTATCTTTTCACGCATTTTTGCAACGAAAATGTCTGACACTAGACTAAATAAGATGTACATAATGTGCAAATTGTACTTTAAACCTCCTACAATCAGTGCAATTTTTAAAACAACCCATTCAGGCCGCTCCAAGCCATTAGCTGTTGCCAGTGGCCTCATATGGTTACCCTTCTGTGCACTGTCACACCACTGAGGTTGCAGGGTAAGGTGGTCTCCCATTGATACATTGCAGGCCATACTAATATGTTCAAACATTTACAGTGGCCTTGGGTGGCACACAGTTGATTTTGTAAAGGACAGCAGGCTTGTACATGTATGTACTGAAGGTTGCTCAAGAGCAGAATTTTGTGGATCGGAGTGGCCTCCATGTGTAGGAGGGTTAATATTATGCAATATATAGGAAAAATAAGTTGTAGTGGAGTAAAACTTGTTTTTTTGTGTTATTTTTATGCATTAAATTCAGTGTTTAATTTGCATTTTATTTGTTTGTTTGCTGCACATTTCAGAACAGAAAGCCTAAACTCCCTCATTGGACTTCCTTAATTGATTGCCAGGTATATTGATTGAAAGTTTGAATATAAAAATCCCCCTGCTTATCGCATGTTATGTTTTGTTGCATTCGGTATGTCTTGTATAAACTATAAGAGGTCCAATATTATCAAAATTGTTATGGTAGTACAATAAGTACTGTACAATAAAGATTTAAAGGTTTGATGAAATAGAAGTATACTTGTGGTAGATTTGAGTTTTGTTTCTCCAAAGTATATTGTCAGTTGGGTTTATATTTGTTGTTGCTGTTATTCACCGCCCCCCCCCCCCCCGAAAAAAGAACAGTGAGTGTTGTATGTATCAATAATAATAATAATGTGTGGACTTATATAGCGCACGTATCCACCAACTAAGTGGTGCTCAAGGCGCATTATATTATTACCCCTGCTCATAAGGCTCATCAGGCTCATAAATCATTCCTGAAACCATCTCAGCTCCCTGGGCTGTATACAGCTCAATTGCTGCCATTACAGCGCATATAGGGCTAATCAACCAACTCTGCCCTCACAGGTACCCATTTAACCCCTGGGTGGAGAGAAGCAATTATGGTTAAGTGTCTTGCTCAAGGACACAAGTGTCACGGCCGGGATTCGAACCCACATTCTGCTGCTAACACCAGAACTTGAGTCCGGTAAGCTAGACCGCTCGGCCACGACACTCCACATTGACAGAATACGGTTGTGAACATCCTACTGTGCACTCCATAGCACTGTCAGGCGTTTATATTGCAGCAGGCCTTTGATTGCCAGATATTTTTATATTCATGGAACATTTTGATGTCAAATCAATTCCCCTTGCTTGCTGCATGTTCTGCTTTGTTGTTTGTGGTAAACATGTACAATGTATGTCTTGTATGAGGTCGTCCAAAAGTCTCAATATTTTTAAAGGTAGAGAACAGAGAGTCCTGTGGGAGGAGGGTACCAGTCCTGTGTATGGCTTTGAAAATGTTGATTTGAAACCCGCAGTTCAGTATCCAGAGACAATGCATGAAAAAATGTTGCAGGCCTGTGATTTCTCATGATTTTTCCTGGTTTCATGATTTTCTACAAATCTCTCTTTGCCTCATAATTTTCTTGAAAGAAGAGAAGTAGCCACCAAGGAAAAAAAAGGAGTAACCTGTATTGTGTCCAAACCTCTAGTTTCCTGTTTATGGGGATGTGGAGAGTCTGTAAATCCTCCCAAATTAAACATCCAGGAGGTTCAGGGGGGCTTTGTCCTCTAGACCAAAGGGAGACCCAGGCCTGCTACCCATTTTTCAGGATTTATTTTTTACTTTTATCAAATTACACTCCTGATGTTGAAAAGTTTGCATCTCGGAGAAGGGAGATGGTATTAGAGATGTGGAGAGTCTGTAAATCCTCCAAAAATTGAACATCCAGGAGGTTCTGGGGGGCTTTGCCCTCTAGACCAAAGGGAGACCCAGGCCTGCTACCCATTTTTCAGGATTTTTTTTTACTTTTGTCAAATTACACCCCTGAGGTTGAAAAGTTCGCATCTCGGAGAAGGGAGATGGTATTAGAACTCTCAGCACTTCATTGAAACTGTTGATAACTTTGGACAGCCCCCTAACAGTACATGTACTTGGCTTACAATGTACAATGTATGCATTTTGATTTTCTTCATTTACCCTGCCTGTTGTATGAAACTTGTATTTTGTTTGTGTCTCACAACAGTGGAAACGTTCATTGACCAAGTGTTTCCCTTAACCCTAACATGTTACTATAGACAGTCACTTTTTTAAAATTATAAATAACATTTTGTTTCAGTTTGTGTTCTTACAAATATAGGTGCATATTACTTTGTTGTTATAATTTTATGTTATTGATTTTGTTTGGCTCGATTTACATATTATATAGTACTCACATAACATTTTTATTTCGTAACTTAGAATTAATACATTTTTTTTTTTTTTTTTTTTTTTTTTTTTTTAATTAAAAAAAAAAAATTAATATACCTTTCTGGTAATGAAACCAATGATTCCTCAAAATCGCCTATAGCACTGTAGCCCATAAGTCTGAAGAGAAACCTGTGAAGAAATGTTCAGTTTTAGGTGTGTGAGGGGAAACCCCAGACGAAATATTCCAGGGGAAAACCCACGTCATCAAAACCCAAATCCACATGTCTGTCCGGGTCCAGGTTGGACCTGATCCTCCTATATTTCTCTATAATCATTCTGTGAAGGCATATATACATGTATATATGTATACTGTGGGCGTCCCTTGCACACCAATGATGGGCAGGTACAGCATTGTTTCCGAGGACTTGATAACAAATAGAAACAATAGTCCTCATAAGGGAATCTCATAGTCCTCCGTGTACTAATCCTGTGGGGCATGTCCCATAGGATTTGTACACATATGTACAAATCCTATGGGATATGCCCAAGAAAGTTTTAAGTCCAACGACAATGGGAACAATAGAGGGGAACAATGGAAGATAACAATGGAAGATCCGATCAGGTCCTCGCAAGTATAGTAATACCAACATGTATGATTGTGCGTAAGTGACAATAAAGTGTTTCACATTTTCGCATCGAGGTATCTGTTAACATGTACATGTACACTCACTGGCCATAAGTATTGCAACATCCCCAAAGTTCAGTTTGGAGAACTGTGTTACAATAATTTATTTTATTTTATTTACACTACTTAAGACTTCTTGAAAGTGCCTGTGTTTTGAAGTCAATGTTCTTTTTTACTGTTCTTGCTCGGAAATTATGTAATACACGATCAATGAAATCGGATTAAATGATCATCTCACCTGTTAGAGATTAGAGAGATTAGAGAAAACTTTATTGTCCCTCACGGGGAATTAAAATGGCCTTTACAATACAATACAATACAAACTTGTAAAGTGCTATTTTGAGCATGTTGCAATACTTTTGGCCAGTGAGTGTACAATGTACTTCTGTACATATACGAATGAGCTCACAAAAAGCACGAGAGGGTGCATATTTGATAGGAAAAATTGCATGTTGCCCCTTGCAAAACATCGGCGCTTACTAAAGCAGAAAATTCTGTCCTTACATAAGTCTTTTTCACAGGTTAGCAAGAAATTGTGCATGCATGTGCACATGTGTGTTACTCCAGGATTCACCGCTTACATGGCTAGTGCAAACAATCATGCGCTTAGCCCTGTAAGCAAAACACTGTCTGTAAGCGCAGCATTCGGTGTTGAACAGCACCGTGAAATTTGTCCCGGATCATCTGAACTTTTGTGGTCGGAATAAACGAGTGAAATGATGAGAATCAACAATTATCTCACCTGTCCAGGATGGAACTCTGCTGGAGCAAGTGGAGATATGTGTGTCGGAACAAGAAAAGAGAACCGGAGTTGGCCGTACTACCGCCATGGGCATGAAAGACGTTTACACAGTGTACCTGGTAGAAACTAGGTGAGTAACATGTAGACCGACAGACAGCCCGACCGACAGACAGACAGACAGACAAACATTTGAACTAGGATCAATTTCAGAGAGCTAATTAACCGTCCTACTCTAGCTGCACTTTAGTGGGAAGTTGCTATAGTGGTCAAAATCGGTCAATTGCCTGTTTTTCACTGTTGACCCAAATGTGCACCCAGGGGCATTTTTGACTGGTTTTTACTGTCATTTTGACCACCCTGAACAATATCAGACAATGCTTTTACCAGGCAAAAACAGTCGACTCATTTTGACCTGTAAATGTACTTACTACACGTAAAGTTTGACAGTGTTTGACTTTTAAGTGTGCACTAGATATACCTTGGCAAGTATATCAACATTTTGACTGATTTTGACCCTTCTAGGAGTAGAAGGGTTAAGCACACAAATTTACTGAGCACAGGAAAATAGTGCTTAGCGAAAAAGACAGCCTAATTGGCACGGAATGTATATTGCGTCTGGCAGTTTCTCGGCTAAATGTAATTTGCTGAGCAATATTTTCTGCTAAGTAGCTCTATTGAAATTAGGCCCTGTATTGAGAACTATGGCTGGGCGGAGTGTTGCCATGTGCCTGAATGAAGAGTACGCAGTGTATTTGGTGGAAAAGTGGGTAGTTAGACGGACAAACACAGTAATCTTTATTTTGGGCTGGGCATACTGCCACAGTGGTCGATTCACCACGGTAAACTTGGTGGAAACTACGTGGCTTGACAGATAGAAATTGATTGGTGTAGAGAATGAAGCTTGGCTTATTGCTGCCATTGCTATGAAAGATTTTGACACTATGTACCAGACTTGTAATTGAGTACTTTTTTTTATGAGTACGAGTATGAGTAACAGTACTCCAACTCTATAGTTGTAGTCCAGTACTTTTTCATGAGTACGAGTACGAGTACTCTAACTCTGTAGTTGTAGTCCAGTACTTTTTCATGAGTACGAGTACGAGTACTCCAACTCTGTAGTTGAAGTCCAGTACTTTGTCATGAGTTTGAGTATGAGTACTCCAACTCTGTAGTTGTAGTCGAGTACGTTTTCATGAGTATGAGTAATCCAACTCTAACTCTATAGTTGTAGTTGAGTACATTTTCATGAATACGAGTATGAGTACTCCATTTTCATGAGTACGAGTACGAGTACTCCAACTCTGTAGTTGTAGTCAAGTACTTTTTCATGAGTACGAGTACGAGTACTCCAACTCTGTAGTTGTAGTCGAGTACTTTTCATGAGTATGAGTAGGAGTACTCCAACTCTGTAGTTGTAGTCCAGTACTTTTCATGAGTACGAGTACTCCAACTCTGTAGTTGTAGTCGAGTACTTTTTCATGAGTACGAGTACTCCAACTCTGTAGTTGAAGTCCAGTACGTTTTCATGAGTTTGAGTACGAGTACTCCAACTCAGTAGTTGTAGTCCAGTACTTTGTCATGAGTTTGAGTATGAGTACTCCAACTCTGTAGTTGTAGTCGAGTACGTTTTCATGAGTATGAGTACTCCAACTCTGTAGTTGTAGTCGAGTACTTTTCATGAGTATGAGTAGGAGTACTCCAACTCTGTAGTTGTAGTCGAGTACTTTTCATGAGTATGAGTACGAGTACTCCAACTCTGTAGTTGTAGTCCAGTACTTTTCATGAGTTTGAGTATGGGTACTCCAACTCAGTAGTTGTAGTCCAGTACTTTTCATGAGTTTGAGTATGGGTACTCCAACTCTGTAGTTGTAGTCGAGTACGTTTTCATGAGTATGAGTAATCCAACTCTAACTCTATAGTTGTAGTTGAGTACTTTTTCATGAATACGAGTATGAGTACTCCATTTTCATGAGTATGAGTAGGAGTACTCCAACTCTGTAGTTGTAGTCGAGTACTTTTCATGAGTATGAGTACGAGTACTCCAACTCTGTAGTTGTAGTCGAGTACTTTTCATGAGTATGAGTACGAGTACTCCAACTCTGTAGTTGTAGTCGAGTACTTTTCATGAGTATGAGTCAGTGCTCCAACTCTGTAGTTGTAGTCAGCACTTTTCATGAGTATGAGTACGAGTACTCCAACTCTGTAGTTGTAGTCGAGTACTTTTCATGAGTATGAGTACGAGTACTCCAACTCTGTAGTTGTAGTCGAGTACTTTTCATGAGTATGAGTACGAGTACTCCAACTCTGTAGTTGTAGTCGAGTACTTTTCATGAGTATGAGTACGAGTACTCCAACTCTGTAGTTGTAGTCGAGTACTTTTTCATGAGTATGAGTACTCCAACTCTAGTTGAAGTCCAGTACGTTTTCATGAGTTTGAGTACGAGTACTCCAACTCTGCAGTTGTAGTCCAGTACGTTTTCATGAGTTTCAGTACGAGTATACCAATTCTGTAGTTGTAGTCAAGTACTTTTTCATGAGTACGAGTATGAGTACAGAAAAATGTACTCGAGTACAAGTACCACAACTCTGCTGTGTACATCATGGTAGAAACATTGACACTGTACATGTACACAAATAGGCATTCGTATGGTGTATGGTAAGTTTAGACTGAAGACTTGACACATTGTATTAAGATCTGGGAAATCTCAGTTCATAAATTTTGGTTTCTAATAACGCAATGTCACAGAAACATCAGTTTTACCATGGTTTTGTATATTTAATTATTTACTTTTGACAGCACCTCAGAAAAAAATGCATGTATGTATTTGTAGAGAAGGTTGATTCCGTTATCAAATTTATACTAATTATTTTGGGGTTTTCATTAAAATGCAACTATTTTGTTTAATTACCAACCCTATACCTTACCTTTAAAGATCAAACTGCATATTTCTAGATTTGCTTACAAAGACTAAAAGTAGTTTATTACTTTTCAAAGTAAAACCACTTGACACTTTTAAACCACTTTACTCCATGCCCACAGAAGCACAGTTGATATTTTAATTGTACTGACGTTTATTTTTACAAGCATCACCATCCTGTTCCCAGGGATTTATTAGGAGTCAAGATGTCACAGTGCCAGGACTTTGATAAAGTTCCTTGCTGGAGGAAGTTATTCCTATCACCCCAGGGAAATCCCAGATAATGAGTGGAAAGATAGGCAGAGGTCAAACGGTGCACTCTTCATAACCCTCGCACAGGGCCAGTGTTGTCCCCTCAAAACATGGATGACTGTTCTCTTTTGGGGGGAAATTTTTTCCAAATTGTTCCTGACGTAGCCAATTATTTAAAAGCTTCATTTTGGGTGTGTGCATGTACATACATTATGATGAGAATTTCCAGAATTATTTTGGAGATTCTGCCATGTTTCATGGTTACAGGGAAAACAGTACACTGTATTTGTTTTTGTGGTTTATTAACATTGTTTGATTTGATACACAATACCTGAACATGTTTATTTGTTTTAGGAAGTTGCTCTGTAATCCATCCACATGTTGTTTTTATAGAATGTGACAAAAGTGAGGTGTCAGATACAAAACCAGATCCTTTTTATCTCGGTGTGTGATCAACTTTTATTTCAATTCAGCAGCAGAGACATCTGCTGTCCGTCATTATGCTGGTCTCATGTGTCCACATTGCACAGCCTTGTTCCACAATACTGTCAATGTCACTTGCCCCCCCACCACCGAATCTCCCGAGGGATGTTCTTGGGTAGCCACTGGGTCTTGTGTAGTAGGGAGCTGCATGTGGTAAGTGCCCACCTCCCTCTACCCCCCCCCCTCTTACCCCAACTTTCCTTGATGTAGTGTTACGAGCTTTCTTCATTGGACCATTACTGTGTCCAAAGAGATCTTGGATTTTTGAGTGGTGGGGGGGGGGGGGAGGCGCTAGATGCTTGGAATTTATTTGTTTTTATGTACATGTAGACCAATATGTCCAAACATAGAGTAAATAAAATATTAGTTGTTTTGTTAAAAACATCTTGTTGTCTCTCCAGAAGCTTAACAAAATATAAAGAAGGAAGTCAAGATGGAGACCGCTTGATCCCCCCTCCCCCAGATCTGTCCCTGAAAGCAATGAGAATGGGCTAAGTGCTCTGTACATGTACATGTGTGGCAGTGCTATTCATCACATGAAATAAGTCCAAAGATACCTATATGAAACTATTTTCTCTCCCATTCCAAGGTCCCAGTACATTTCAGCTATTGTGTAATCCCCACCAGATTCCCCTGCTGCAGCTTCCTCCCCCCCCCCCTCCCCTTCACGAAATCATTCTTAGGAACCTGCTCTTGGAAGTTCACAAGGGGAAAAAATAAGGAAATCCTTCATTTTCTCCACAAGTGAACAAGGAAGGGCCTACATGATGTCCAGTGGCCTACTCGTGTTCAAATGAGACACTTCCATTGTGCTGGCATACTGTACATTACTTTCCGAGGATGCATGGGAGGTTGGCTTTCTTGAGAGATTATTTTTAGGGTAGCAGCCTGTAGATTGACATGCTTCATGTAGGCTCACTCCACCCATGGAGGAAGGAGCCACGCCCCACCCTCTATCTCATGAAATGAGCTTGCAATGCAAATTAGTGACTTTTTTTTAAAGCTTGGGTGATAACACGATAATATCGAATATCGCGATGCCTTTTTTATTCGATTACGATATCGAGAACCTTTTTAAGTTATCGAGATATCGGGAAATCGTGAGTCAAAAATTGTGAGTCAAATCAGAAATTCCTTGGAAACAAAATTAGAACAGTCTTTTCAGCTTCTGGAAGTGAGAAACAAAAGCGAACTACTTCAGAAGTACATACACGCTCTGCAAACGAATTTGCGATTTATTGTGACGCTTGTAAAGGGGTATGTACACATACCTGTGGTTATCGGCTCTAAAGCAATCATGCATGAATGAAAAAATAATCGTGATATTATCGAAAATCACGATATATATGTTTTCCGATATATTGTGGATGAAAAAAATCGATATCGGCCAAGCTTACTCTTTTTGAATATGTACATGTACATTTATAGACTATTTTGCAAATTTATGTACATACATGTATGCGCGCATGTGCAGTGGCATTTTGTAATGATTACTGTTCACATTACATGTATGTACCATGTTCATGTATGTTATTGTGTAGTTTATAATCAAGTGGTCACTTAAAAGGTCACTTGGATGACACTGAATTTCTGAGAAGAACCTATTCCATATTAGCATTCCCTGATTTCTTCCCCCCCCCTCCCCCGCCACAGTACACCTAGTAACCAGCGTTGTTGACTCACTGACTTGACTTAATCTAATTTCAAAGTCACAATTAAGGCTGTGCATTTTTGGTTATTTCGGGAACTGGATACCCGAAATTGGAAATCTTTTGTAAAAATACGTTTAAATACTCCCAAATGTCTAAAATAACTAATATGAACGCACAAGTTTCTCTTGTTTTGTTGGAGTCATAATAAATGTGGACTTACATGTACTGTACAATAATTTCCCGCCTCTATAATTAACAACGACTCGTAGCATCCCCATTCCCCACTCAAGAAATGTTAACAACAAATCACAGACTTCCATTTGTGTGGCTTAAATGTTCAGTCAAAATTTTCAGAAGTCATTTACGGGTAATTGGAACCGAAAAATGGAACCGGGTAATGACAGTTTCGGTCGGATATCCGGGTACCCGGTACAGCCTTTAGTCACAATTGTTTTTGACTTGGTGACTTGATTTGACTTGATTTGACTTGATTTGACTTGATTTGACTTGAAAAGAAGAAAATTTTCTTGTGATGTGACTTGACTTGCAAATAAATGACTTTTGATTTGCCTTGACTTGAAAACAAAACTATTTTGGTTACAATTCTGATAGTTTGTGATGTTGGTCTCAAGGGCATTTGTACAATTTATAAGTGACCTACATGTACATATATGGGCAAAGACCATTGTGATCACCAGTGGCCAGTCAGAATTCTGAAAAGAAAAACAGGAAACAGTTGGGGATGAAATTGGGATGTCATTTAGAGGAAGTCAGTTCATAGGTGGACAAAAAGTGCATGCTGATACCCTGTATAGATCTTGACAATGACAATTGGGGTTACAGAGATTGTTGAACCCTTGCTTCAACCTTGGATTGTGTAACCACAGGTTTTTGGCTCTCCGAGAAAAACATGTAGCCTGATGGTTAGGTTTGACATTCGGTTTCGATGCTTAAAGGCACAATGTCGTCACGATCAGAGCAGACTTTCAGCAGGGCATGGAATCGGTGTCCTAGATTAAGATGAACACAGTGACTGAAAATTACTGGCTCGTTTATGCGGCAGCAACGGTAATATGACATTATCACGTGGGATATTATTTTCAGTCACCGAGTTAATCTAAAACTAGCACTCTGATTCCATGCCCTGTTGATCGTGACAATATTGTCGCTTTAATGAAACGGCATCCCTTTACCAATAAAGTTGCTTGTATATTGTATCAGCCTCCCCCCATAAACAAAAAATAGTTATTTGTTTTTTATGATTAACCCTCCTATGGTTTGACCTTTCAAAACCTTTCAAAATCTGCTTACGGGCCAAAATGGCTATCAATTATTATGAACCCTTTAAAACCCTCCAGAATTTGTTGCTACTGAACAACCACACCTTTCAATACCCTTTGAAAGTTATTGAAACATTTCAACACCAGTTTGTTCAGAGAGTTGTTACACCTTTCAAAACCTTTCATAGGTCCCTTTTGTCAGACAGTTTTCTCACCTTTCAAAACCCTTCAGTACAGCAAACTTGAAAGGTTTTGAAAGATCTGACAATTCTATGGCAACTGCACTGTATATAGGAGGGTTAAGAAAAATATTTTAACAAAAATAAAGAATTGTTCATGAAAAAAATTCAATACACATGAATTTGTAAATAATCCATTTTCAAAATGAAACAAAAATTGAATGCCTTTTTACTTGTTTTTTGGGGTTAATTTCTTGTCATTTATAATGAAATAAGCTGAAACTTTCACCAGTTGGTTTCTGGATATCTTTTTTGATCCTCATTAAGTACATTGTACATGTATGGATGTATTTTAGAGACATTTTTCTGATGGTGTACAGTCTCTTTAATCTACATGCATGTACAGTACCTCTTTAATCCATTGACTATTCCATCCATTTTTGACATTTGGTATCAATAGTGAATTTAATCAAAGAGTCTCTGCCCCTCCCCCCCCCCCAAAAAAAACAAAAAAAAAAAACACGCCTGGCTGTTATTACCATTATGCAAGGCTTTTGTCACGAAAATTAGCGGAATTCAATTGATATTGATGTTAATGACACATGATCGTGTGCGGTCCTGTAAGAACAGATCAGTTTCCGATGGTAAGTCGACTTCCTCTTACTCGCTTCCTGCATCTGATGAGAATAGCTTTTATTTTTGCAGAATGTTATAAGCCAGATGCCTAGATATACATGTATATCCTTTGGAACGTTTCTGCTTTGGCCAGGTATTAAAACAAAGCAGTGATCGACCTCATCAAACCTACATTACACTTGGGCCGACCCGAATTTGTCTAACTAAAGTGGTCAAAATCAGTCAAAATGTTGATATACTTGCCAAGGTATATCTAGTGCACTTAAAAGTCAAACAATGTCAAACAATGTCAAACCTTACGTGTAGTAAGTACATTTACAGGTCAAAATGAGTTGACCGTTTTTGACTTTGAAAAGCATTGTCTGGTATTGTTCAGGGTGGTCAAAATGACAGTAAAAACCACTCAAAAATACCCCTGTGTGCACATTTGGGTCAACAGTCAAAACAGGCAGTTGACTGGTTTTGACCTCTACAGCAACTTCCCACGAAAGTGCAGCAATAGTAGGAGGGTTAATCAGTTGGTCCAATCATGAGTAAGAAGTTTACTGTGCAGACTTTCCCGAAGCCGTCTTTCTGCTAATTGGATTTGAAGGGAAAACTATCTTTAGAACCAGGGCCAGCATGTTTTGCCCTGAACAAGATTTGAGCAATGTTGTTGTTATGGGGGAAACCCCACTTAACCTGATTTTATTGTAAATTAATTTTAGTAATGACCTTACTGTACATGTACATGTATATGAAAATCTTGATTTCATATAAATTACGTACATATGTATACAATTTATTTCCCGGAAATCCTAGTTTGTTTGCTGAATTTCAGAAAAATACATCTAATAGTAATACAACAATTTAGAGATTTTTTTAAAATATAAATTTTGGAGAATGTTTTTGTAATTTCATACTGTACTGTATACACACATGGTGTGACCATAAATCATCCATAATTTGTTATGGTGTAAACCGAGGGCTTCTAACAAAACAATGGGTCCTCGGTTGGTGGTTACTGTTTACAAATGTTCTTGGTTGAAAAATGTGTACAAATCAGATGGGAGACGCCTAAAAGAGTTCCAAGTCCAACAACAAAGGGAACAAATGTTTGGGAACAATAGGAGGTCCTCGGTTTACATCCGTCGACCAGTTTACTGGGCACTGCCATAACTGCGGTGGTACCTACATTCTGTGTCAAGCGTTCGTTTTCTACACAGTCCAGTGCATCCAATCAACCAATCTGAGCACTACATGTATGTTTGACGAAATGCTAGTGTAGCGCGTATTTAACAATGCGGGTGACATGCGTGTGCAGTGTGGTAGCACTGCAGTAATTGCATGGTTGCTGGATTAGTGTACATACATGTACATTAGTCTATACATGGCTGTGTGTGCATGTGCTATACACGTATGTCCTAATGTACATTGTACATACATTATGTACACATGGATGCTCTGAACGTGTACGTACATACATGTACACACATACATGTACACACATGTACATGGCGTGGTTGCTGGATTAGTGTATACATTAGTCTATACATGACTGTCTGTACATGTATGTACTGTACACGTATGTCCTATTGTACATGTACATGTACATTATATACACATGGATGCTCTAAACGTGTACACTGTACACACATGTACATGGCGTGGTTGCTGGATTAGTGTATACATTAGTCTATACATGGCTGTCTGTACATGTACATGTATGTCCTATTGTACATGTACATTATATACACATGGATGCTCTAAACATGTACACTGTACACACATGTACACTGTACACACATGTACATGGTGTGGTCGCTGGGTTAGTCTATACATTAGTCTATACAGTAGTCTATACATGGCTGTGTGTGCATGTACTGTACACGTATGTCTTAATGTACATTATATACACATGGATGCTCTAAACGTGTACACTGTACGTACATGTACATGGCGTGGTCGCTGGATACATGGCTGTGTGTGCATGTACTGTACACGTATGTCCTAATGTACATTATATACACATGGATGCTCTAAACGTGTATGTACATACATGTACATATGCACCATAAACGTACACAAGTGTATTCAATCAACGCATGGGCATGCGCTGTCATGCACTACAGAAACATGCTGATCTGAACGACAAAAAAAAAAAGTGCCCACACCCCGTTGGTTCACATCTTAGTGTTGAATTTTCATCTTTTGTTTAAAAAAAAAAAAAATTAACAGAGTGAAGGAAGCTGGTGCCCAGGGCCTCGGGGAAGGACACACATCACTATGGAGAAGATATAGTGAGTTTGAGCTACTGCGTAACTATCTAGTCGTCACTTACTCCTATGTGGTGGTCCCGCCTCTGCCGGAGAAGAGGGTAAGGAACTCATTGGAAATATGTAAAGGAAATAAACGGACACATTTGGACAATAAATCAAAATCGAGTTGGTTACTGATAATGAAAGTAGAGATCCTCAGCTGTACAATGATAGCTTTCTTAGTTTAATTGGATGTGCAAAAGTGGAATTATGTAATTTTTAAGTTTTTCTTTACGAAAACTCAAAACGGAGTTATTGCCCTTTAAAGTTATAAGTTTCATTTGGCATAATTTAAGTAATTAACTTCTTACAAAGGTACTTCATTTTCCCTAGCAACGTGCATTACAGAGGAATAATAAATATTGCTTTATTAAGGGTTTCATATACATGAATTTTTTGGTTATTTATCAGTTCCGAGCTCTACCCAATTCCATCTGATTTCAGTAGAACACATCACATATGTCCATGTGACTCAAGTTCTGGTGTTAGCAGCAGAATGTGGGTTCGAATCCCGGCTGTGACACTTGTGTCCTTGAGCAAGACACTTAACCATAATTGCTTATAGGAGCAGAGGCAGTTTAATTAACAACTGCCTTGTTCTGGACTAGTTACCCCTCCCAGTCCTATTCGCACAGTGAAGAGGCTGGTTATGAACTTGTCTTGTTTCGGTGCAAGGGGCTGGTTCTTCAGTGTGGAGTTGTTGTAACAACTCAATGACTTAGTAGCCCCCACCTTGGAGTGGCCATTGGCCTTGTGTGGAGCGACTTGCATCAAAAAAATAAATAAATAAAAATAGAAACAGATACAAGTTTCCAGTTTCTAGTCAGAGCTATTATCTTTCAGCTGTGGCGATGTGGCGATGTGGCTTTTCAAGCTAGTAGGCCGATACACTTTTTGTAAAACGTCTGTAAATGCATCCATACTTAATTAAAATCAAGATACTGTAACTGCAAAAGCCAACCTGTGATAGTTTCCGTTTACATTTGTATTTCTTCTCTTTGGAATTCCTTGCCTGGTGCATGTTTCCCCCATCGTACGATCTCTCCTGTTTCAAAAAGGAATCTCATTTCCCACCTTCAGATCCTCTGAGTCTATTTACTTTTTATTTTTCTTCTGTTGCAGCCCTGTACCATAATAATAAAAATAATAATAATAATAATAATAATAATAATGTGGACTTACATGTATATAGCGCACGTATCCACCAAACTGGTGCTCAAGGCGCATTATATTATTACCCCTGCTCATCAGGCTCATAAATCATTCCTGAAACCATCTCAGCTCCCTGGGGAGTACACAACTCAATTGCTGCTATTTCAGCGCATATGGGCTAATCAAACACAACAACCAACTCTGCCCTCACAGGTACCCATTTACCCCTGGGTGGAGAGAATAATAATAATAATAATAATAATGGAGGCATTTTTAGGCTCAAGCACACAAGCACCCCGGTCGCGGCTGGGATTCGAACCCACATTCTGACGACGCGGCCATCAGAACACAAATCTGATGCACTAAACCGCTTGACCATGGCATTCCATAGCTTTGTTCGGGGCGAATATGCGTAGAAAAAAACCATTTTAGGCAATTCATTAAAAACATTCACAGTCTAGAAAAAACAAACAAACAATTAAAAAGAGAGCCCGATTGTCCAAAAGTGAACCAAATTATTATCTAAGAAGGAACTCCCTCAAAAAAACTACAGAAAACTATGTCACATGATACAATAATACATATGTGTAGCACTCCGGCAATTGCACACTTCTCCATGAGGAGAAACTGGTTTGGTTCTAAACACATCTTTAGGGAGCTTTTCTTTGACGAACTTTGGGTGTTGGAGCTCTGACACATACATATTTGGGAAAGTGGGTCAGCTGAGTGATGGGTCACGCTAGTTAATCATTCTCCAAACATGTATACTGTGTACGTGTGTACACCCAAAGGTAGACTTTATCCAGGGTGCTTGAAATCGCTTTTTACGAGTCCAAGCTAAATAAACAGGAGCCAGACTAAATGCACACAGCCAGCATCCTGATCCAGTGGCCTCGTAAAAATGAATTCTGTTATTCTTTCACCCTTCTGTTATGCTTTCACCCTTCTGTTAAATGTATACTTTCACCACTTGTTGCCGGTTTGGGGGGGGGGGGGAACATTACTGTCTCATAAACGCCCTTAAATCAAATTATACTTAAACGAAAACTGTATTTTTGTAAAATGAAAAGGTTCTAGGATACATTTTTTTTTGAAAATTACAACTTATGTTATGTACTTGAACTAATGCATGTACTTGTTTAAATTGCTTTTTGGTGAATGCAAACTGAAAAAAAAAGAGATGGCCGGCTTTGTCTGGTCAGTCAACACACTGGCAAAATATAATTTAGTAATTGCTATTTTATCTTTTTTTTCCCCTGATGCAGGCAATCTATCAATTTCGTAATGATTTGTATTTGAAACGTGTAGCTTAGTTTTTATATATATATATATATATATATTTTTTTAAAGAGCGCTTACTTAGATAGTGATTTGGTTCTCTTTTGAGCAATTTCAGGCGTAGGTTTTTTAATTGTTGGTTTAGTTTTCAATAATATCTGTGACTGTTTTTGATTTGCCTGAAATCATAAATACTTAAGTACAGTGTACATACGTTAACATATGAATGTACAATCACGTTTGTTTATTATGTAAACCAGGACCTACATGTACTTTTGTTCCCTTTGCTGTTGGACTATAACTTTTTTAGGCATCTCCCATATGATTTGTACATGTTTTTCAACCGTGGAAATTTTCTAACAACGGCCAACCCAGGACCCATTGTTCCCTTTTGTTATAAGTCTTCGGTTTACATCATAAACAATGACTTTTTTACCAAAAGTGTATCATGTACATGGAGGCTTAACCCTAACTCCCTAGGCCCATTTGCTTACACATAACCTGAATCCTTCCTAACTCCCTAGGCCCATTTGCTTACACATAACCTGAATCCTTCCTAACTCCCTAGGCCCATTTGCTTACACATAACCTGAATCCTTCCTAACTCCCTAGGCCCATTTGCTTACACATAACCTGAATCCTTCCTAACTCCCTAGGCCCATTTGCTTACACATAACCTGAATCCTCCAAAATCCTTCAGTAGTAAAGCAAGCACATGACATATATGCACACATGTGTTTCTACTCTGTGATACATGTGTATGGCCAGGGACCCTCCCTGCATGCATGGAGCAATAAACAGTGTCCACTGACCCAAGTACCGACCTTGCAATCACTACAACAAACATGGATGTACATGTACCATGGAAAGGCAGGTATGCCGAATAACCTCAATCCTCCAAAATCCTTCACTTTAGCAAAGAGAATTTTGGAGGATTTGGGAAGGTTAGGTTTAATGAAGAATTCTTCTTTCAGATGGTGACTACATTTATCATATTATCCCATGCATTACAGATGACATTGATGTGGCAACAGCTGAGTACGGTAGATAACTTTGATGCCGACTTCATCGAGCGTAGACGGGCCGGGTTGGAAGGCTTCTTGCAGCGAGTTGGTGCTCACTCATTGCTGTGTAAAGACACCATCCTGTATGGGTTTCTGCAGCAGGAGGAGGGATGGAAGGAAACGGTCCATGCGACAGGGTTCCAAGCAAAGGTACCTGTTAGCCCGAACTGTGGGCGTAAACCCAGGGGTGAAGGGGGAGGGGGTATCAGGAGGGGGTATCAGGAGGGACGGGGTATCAGGAGGGACGGGGTATCGGGAGGGTGGGGGTATCAGGAGTGGGGTATCAGGAGGGTGGGGTATCAGGAGGGTGGGGTATCAGGAGAGTGGGGTTCCAAACAAAGGTACATGTTAGCCCAAACTATGGGCGAAAACCCGGGGGGGCGGGGAGGGGCAGGGTCTGTGCGGGAAAGGGGCAGGGTGTTCATGGAGTGCTGACTTACATGTACCTCATTGATGAGTAAAGACATCATTCTGCAGAAGGAGGAGGGATAGAAGAAAATGGTCCTTGCAAGGATTCCAAACAAAGGTACATCTTAGCCCGAACTACCGTCCGAAATCCGGTATTTGTGTTCTTGATGGAATGAGGAAAAATCATTAAATTTTGATTATTTTTTACAAGTGACAGAAAATAAACACACAAAGCTTGAATTTTTTTATTATATACATGCATCTTCACAACCCCTTTCATAGACACTAACTTTCAACATTTTCACACTATCATTTTCACTAGAATGAGCTTAATTGTTTTTCTTCTCACACCGGACAATTCGTTCCTGAACTTTTTCAACCAGTTTTGTAAAGAAACAATTGCATATTTTAACCAAGATACATTATTACATCAGACATTGTCATTGTCACCTCAGCTTAGCCCAAACCAAATTTGGTATCCCCATTGGGAGAATAGGGTTTCAATCAGGATAAAAGTATCTCCCAATCGGGATAGTGTATAGTTAACGACACTGAGCAATACTAGAACAGAAGGTGTTGCTGCCAACCAAGGGTTTCCTAATTGGGGTCTGTTGGTATCCCCATTGGGTGAATAGGGTTTCAATCAGGATAACAGTATCTCCCAATCGGGATAGTATAGTTAACAACGACATTGAGCAATACTAGAACAGAAGGTATTGCTGCCAACCAAGGGTTTCCTGATTGGGGTCTGTTGGTATCCCCATTGGGTGAATAGGGTTTCAATCAGGATAACAGTATCTCCCAATCGGGATAGTATAGTTAACAACGACACTGAGCAATACTAGAACAGAAGGTATTGCTGCCAACCAAGGGTTTCCTGATTGGGGTCTGTTGGTATCCCCATTGGGTGAATAGGGTTTCAATCAGGATAAAAAGTATCTCCCATTCGGGATAGTATAGTTGACAACAACCCCTGTGAATATTATTATAGGTTCATGTTTATGTCTAGAAGATCCCTGTACATGTACGTGTATGTTGTGTTCTTTTTGTTTTGTAGTTCAATTGAATCTTTTTTCCCTTTTTTTGGCTGATAATTTGAAAGCTGATCGAGTAGAACACCATTTTTATTTTATTTCTTCTAAGTTGTCTTTTTTTTTGCATTATATTTTTGTTCTATCATAGCTGCCCATTGGAGTAGACACACAGGTATACCAGTACAAAAAGCACAAGGTTGAAGTCATTTTCAGATCACACCTGACTATGTATAATAATGTATAAACTGATTTAAGGAAGTGCAAATACCTGCAATGTACATGAAGATTCCAAAAATGAAAATGTCCTCATGAAGACAGAAAAAACATTTTTGTAACTACATACATGTGTTTGTACTTCACTCATTTTACTAAAATGAGACGGAAATATTTCAAGGGGTGTTTGATACGATCATCAACTTTACACCAAGTAAGTTTTGTGTAAAACTGTTATGTAAAAAATTAACAATTGAGATTACCAATAGGCTTTTAAGGACCAGCAGTTTTAACATTTTGATTGTTGCTTATTTGCCACTGAGAGACCCATATGTTTGTGCATGTACATGTACAGTATAACCAAGTGAAGAAACCCCGTCATTGTTGAGTTATGTTAAAGCCTAAACACACTTTCGGTAGTGGTTAAAAAAATGTTTTTACAGACATTGAAGATTTAAAAAAAACATAAAACCAACCTGAGAAAGTTTAAAACCAGTAAAAAAAATTTTTTTTTTTGGGGGGGGGAAATGTCTGGAAAAAAAATGCATCCACACTGATGAATCAAGTGATCTACAGGGGATTAACCTGTTTGTTGGGCATGTTTGACCGACCGCCATGTACATACATGTATTTGAGCATTTTCATTGGTTTGTCACAAATTTTGGTGGTCATGTGACGTGTAGTAGGCCACTGTGGTTGGCCACTGTTTATGAATGGCTAATGTTTCTGTCTTTTAAAATGTGAGAACCTGAGACCGAATAATTTCACTGCCTATTACATGTACAATGTACGTGTCAAAACTAATAGTACATCACATTTTCAGCTTGAGTTTTAATTAGTAAATTAGTTTTTGGAAATTGCCAAATACTCGAAAAGTATATTTAGAGCTTTAACTTGTCAGTCTTTTATTGTTTAGTTGTTCTTTGTATATATATCTGTTATTGCCCCAGTTTAAATCTGAAACCAATATGTTTTCCCCGTTCAGTTTTGATGAGTTTGTTTCATTACATTTAAGTTCATAAATTTAAAAAACAATGTTTTCCTTGTTTTGTTCTTGTCACAAAAATCTTTTGAAATCTTAAAAGGCCGGCAGATGTACACATATGATACATGTACATGCACAGAATACATGTACTCATACATGTACGTATACACAATACATGAAGTGCTGGGAGTTACCGGTTAGTTCGCTAACCATTTAACCGAAACCTTGACAGTCGGTTGACCGGTTAACTGAAAGTTGTCACACGATGGCCACACAAACTAGATAGTCGGCAAATGTGTATAAACATGTTCAATAAAAAAGCATCAGTAAACTTCCCGCAATGATTATTTAATAACCAATGTGGCTAAAAAAAAAAAATCTATAACAACAAAATGGGCGGCAAATTCTTCCAAATTTTTTTTTTTTTTTTTAAATATTGGTTTCGGATAGCCGGTTAGCAAATATCTAAACGGTTAGTGTTGTTTCGGTCGGTTAACTGTACATGTGTGTGTACATTGTTCATTGCTGGGTGCCGTGTTTGGGAATTACAAATATAAATCTAGGGCTTAAAACTAGAACTGGGTATGTCCACTTTTGCCTAAAATGTGTTCTGGGGAGTTTCTGATTTTTTAGAAAGATTCAAACTTTTAAACTCATTTTTTTTTTCAAAATGCCGATTTTGGACATAACCAGTTCTGGTTTTAAGCCCTTGAAATCCTCTAACAGGCAAACACAACACAATCACATGATACAGTAACTGTACTGTAGACATTTTCCAACTGTATCTATGTTCAAATTGTGTGCATGCACCTTCGTTAGCTACACAACTCTGTCTACAATCAACACATGGACATGTACACTTACACATATTAATTAAATTAAAACCCTCCTACTATAGCTGCACTTTAGTGGCAAGTCGCTATAGAGGTCAAAACCAGTCAACTGCCTGTTTTGAGTGTTGACCCAAATGTGCACACAGGGGCATTTTTGACTAGTTTTTACTGTCATTTTTACCACCCTGAACAATACCAGACAATGCTTTTACCAGTCAAAAACAGTCGACTCATTTTGACCTGTACTTACTACACGTAAGGTTTGACAATGTTTGACTTTTAAGTGCACTAGATATACCTTGGCAAGTATATCAACATTTTGAATAATTTTGACCCTTGTAGTAGTAGGAGGGTTAAAGCCAGAATACACTTTTGGTAAAATGTTAGTAAATACATCTAAACTAAAAAATATTGTTTGTCACCCAAAGCTACATGTACATGTGCCATCATTCCCAAACCTACATGTGCCATCATTCCCAAACCTACATGTGCCATCATTCCCAAACCTGTTATTGTACTAACAACCATATTCTCCCTCTGAGTGTTGTCATGTACCTCTGGTCCAATCCCCTACGGAGAATTGTTGTCTTTCTTCTCTGTTTAGTTCATATGCCAGTGAGCCAGACTTTTTGTCATCTCTTTCTCTATCTATCTCACATTTGGTTTTCTTGTTTCTCTGCTTCGTCTCCACAGCAAGACTCCCGATTAAAAAGCTTAAATGCCTCTTTCCGTCTCAAGAAACCAGACAGGTAAAGCGACGGAATCTCATGTGGATATTTCATGTTGCTTTGCTCATTTCTTTTGGTAGGATTTGAGGCTTTGCATTATTGAGTTCTTTCGGGTACACTATGTAATAATCTCTTCTTGGTTGGTTTGTTCTCAATGTTTTGACTAGTGTGTCATCTCCTGATGACGGCTAGAGCGCACTCGTCGAAACCTTGAGAACAAACCAACCGGCTCTTCTCAGAGCCACAACTTCTTCCAAGAAGAGATCATTACATGGTGTACCCGAAAGAACTCAATAATATCGTTTCTTTTTATTTATCTATTTGAATAAATATAGTTTGATCCCTCAAAACCCTCAATGACAGACAAAGGGTTTTGACAGTAGGGTAAATAATTCACAAGGAAACTGATTATTGTAAGTACATACATTGTAAATCAAGTTTTGGAGTGAACAGAAAATAATAGACTAATAATAATAATATAATAATAATGTGGACTTCTATATCGCACGTATCCACCAAGCTGGTGCTCAAGGCGCATTATGTTATTACCCCTGCTCATCAGGCTCATAAATCATTCCTGAAACCATTACAGCGCATATAGGGCTAATCAAACACAACAACCAACTCTGCCCTCACAGGTACCCATTTACCCCTGGGTGGAGAGAAGCAATTATAGTAAAGTGTCTTGCTCAAGGACACAAGCACCATGGTCGTGGTTGGGATTCAAACCCACATTCTGACGACTCAGCCATCAGAACACAAATCCAATGCACTAAACCGCTCGACCATGGCACTCCATGGTGGGGGACTCGAACCTGCGACCTCTGGATTACTATACTGGTGCACTACCAACTGAGCTATACAGTCCTACGGTCGGTGCTCTCCCACCATAATTGGCAAAACATATTTATTTATCTTTGGGGTTCCTAGTCATGTATGGGTTTTCATGGCTTCTAACCACATGTAGTGTCCCCAGAACAGCTAACCTCAGGGCTGGATAGCTCAGATGGTAGTGCACCGATAGAGTAATCCAGGGGTCATGGGTTCGAATCATGCTTTTCTTTGGAAAGGTATAATTTTCGTTGATTTATTTATTTATGGGAAGTTCAAATTGAACATATTCTAACGCAGAATTTATATGTCTTTTGAAGTTGAAGCTGATAACCAAATATTCCAAAAATACGATTGTGATGTCATCAATGATCTTTTCATTGAACTGGAAGTTAACCCGAATACAGTGTGTTTGTTCCAACAAACACTTCAACTGTAGTTTATTTATCTTTATTTATTTAAAAAAAATCCTTTCACTTTATTTCAGAAGCATGTAATGGAGCTTTGAAAAATTCTCAGACTTTTAATAAGAATAACTGCTTTTGTATTAACTGTTGCGCTTGTTTATTTGTCTTTTGTTAATTTTTTAGACATGACAGTTTTACTTTCTAAAGAGGATTCATCCTCCCAAAACAAAAATACAAAAATGTTTTCACTTTCATTCGTTTAGTACATTGACACAGCTTTTGTTTGTAGGTGAAGGTTTGATATCGTTTCGGTTTGCGATAACACCATGTGTTTATCTCAACTATCGCTAAGTGATGTACAGGTCATGAGAAGAACCTTATCGCACAACTCGTATCTCAACTGTCCCGAAGTGAGAACCATCCGGACTTCACAGGCCATGGTTCTCACATGGTTCTCACATGGTTCTCCCTGAACCACGTTCTCACTCAGCGATAGTTCAGAAACAAGTTGTCCAATATTGGTTCCCCCCCCCGAACCATAATCTCACTCAATGACAGTCGAGATACGAGTTGTGCGCTAAGGTTCTTTTCAGAACCTTTCCCTCACTTAGCGATCGTTGAGATAAACACACGGTGTTACCGCAAACCGAAACGATATCAATACCATGCAAAGCCTTAAATCTTACAGGTGAAGGTTTCTTTGGTTTAGATCTACACCCAACCTGGTTTTGCTTTTCATGCTTTTTAATTATTTGTTTTTGTTAAGAGGGTCGTTAATCTTTGTCAAGGACACAAGTGCAGCAACTGGCATGGCATGGGATATTTATTGTTTAAATTGGTAAGCTTCCAAAACTGTGTGGGATGATGTACTTGGTCCATTTTCCATGTATGTAACATGAAGACAACTTGATGATGTATTTTTGTTTTCTTTTCAAGGAAATTTGAAGATCTGAAGAACTACGCCAGTGACCTACAAAGCCACATCACTGCAGTGTTGAAAGTCAGAGCAGTAAGTGCATTGACCTCTCCCTCCCTCCCTCCCTCCCTCCGTCCCTCCCTCCCTCCGTCCCTCCCTCCAACAGTTGGGTGGTAGTGTTTGTGCATGGTGTTGGATTTTGGCAGATTTAGGAAGGTTCTTAGCCAAAATAGCTAGGGGGTAGGGTTTTTTAAATCAGGGTTACTAAATCTACTTTACACAGAAGGTGGATGAATACATGTACATGGCCATTAAGTATAATATATTAAACAATTTACCAGATAATCATGAAGTTTTTAAAATACCCCCCCCCCCCCAAAAAAAAATTTGAAAAACAAAAAATTGGGGGGAGTTACCTGTAGTATATTTTGTTTGCATGGATATGTTAATAATTGTCCCAGAAAGTGGTTATTTTATGACGAGGAGCTGAACATTACAAGCACTACATGACTTGGCTCGGCTCCAAAGGGAATCTTTTTTCAGTATTGCGGCCGTGTCATCTGCTCTGATTTAGTGATCCTGTAGCCAAATGTGTCATTCACCATACAGTATGTTACATTTCTTTATGATGCGGTTTTTGCACATTGATTACAGCCGTTTTGTGCCGTGAACATATTTATGATGAAAACAAAAACATGGAAAAACACAGCATTTTAGTGTTGTTCCATGGCCTGCTGTGTTCACACCAGGTTGGCCTGACAAATAAAAAGAAATGTTTCTGGAAAAGACAAAGAAGGAAAACACTTGAAGGTGCTCATGTTTTTAAAGAAAACAATACAAAACTGTTGCGTGTTTTTTTTTCTTTCTGTTTTTATGTTTTTACAAAAAGTATGTTTTTAGATAATAATTTGTTTTGAAAATATTTTTAGAACTTGGTAATTACATGTACAGTACATATACCAATGTTGTATACATGTGTATTTTCGTTGATCTTTCATATTCGGCACTTATGGCCTGTACTTCTTGCCAGGTAGCAATTTTGCCCCATTTGAAGAGGTGAAAGTACCAGTTTCCAACAATGCTAAATTTTTCCCCAAAAGTGCCCCTTGGAGGATTTTGCAGGGTTTGGGATGGTATTAAAAGTATGCATTACATTCATACTAGATGAGAATCAGAACATAACGAACATTTTTATTTATTTTTTCTTCTTCTCATGTTTCATTGAAACGAAAAGGACTTCATCAGACTGAATTATTTTTTTCCCAGGACGATTGATACTTTTACCAATTTCACATTGATGTGACGTTGTTCGGGCACGTACATATGTACCTATGACCATTCATCAAATGTGTGATTGAGTAACTAAACTTAACCCAAACTGCTGGAGGGCAGTTCCAAGAATCGGGTGACCACATTGAACATTCGACACCAGATATTAAGCCCACATATCTCTCTATCAAAATAAGCATCATATTACTTGTACTACTTGTACTACTTGTATGTAAATTGATCCAAATAACCTAAATAAAAAATGACATTACACCCTGTACCAATTCAACATGTTCAAGGGCCAATATAAGAGACCAAAAGTACAGGTAGTTCACTTGGCAGTTAGCTACTTGGCAGTTAGCTACTTGGCACTGCCCACCACCAATGGCTTTTGGGAAAACACGCAATCAAATATATAACCTGTTTTTAATTATGTCTTTATTTACCCTAACCTTCCCAAAATCCTCTTTGCTCAAGTGAAGGATTTTGAAGGATTGAGGTTACATTGTACATGCTTACATGCTCTTTGCCAAAGTGAAGGATTTTGGAGGATTGAGGTTATTAGGCATACTTGCCTTTCCGTGGTACATGTACATCCATGTTTGTCAGTGCTTGGGTCAGTGGACACTGTTTATTGCTCCATGCATGCAGGGAGGGTCCCTGGCCATGCACATGCATCACAGATTAGAAACTGCTTGCTTTACTACTGAAGGATTTTGGAGGATTCAGGTTATGTGTAAGCAAGTGGGCTTAGGGAGTTAGGAAGGATTCAGGTTATGTGTACGCAAATGGGCCTAGGGAGTTAGGGAGGATTCAGGTTATGTGTAAGCAAATGGGCCTAGGGAGTTAGGGAGGATTCATGTTATGTGTAAGCAAATGGGCCTAGGGAGTTAGGGAGGATTCAGGTTATGGGTAAGCAAATGGGCCTAGGGAATTAGGGAGGATTCAGGTTATATGTAAGCAAATGGGCCTAGGAAGTTAGGAAGGATTCATGTTATGTGTAAGCAAATGGGCCTAGGGAGTTAGGAAGGATTCATGTTATGTGTAAGCAAATGGGCCTAGGAAGTTAGGAAGGATTCAGGTTATGTGTAAGCAAATGGGCCTAGGGAGTTAGGAAGGATTCAGGTTATGTGTAAGCAAATGGGCCTAGGGAGTTAGGAAGGATTCAGGTTATGTGTAAGCAAATGGGCCTAGGGAGTTAGGAAGGATTCAGGTTATGTGTAAGCAAATGGGCCTATGGAGTTAGGAAGGATTCAGGTTATGTGTAAGCAAATGGGCCTAGGGAGTTAGGGAGGATTCAGGTTATGTGTAAGCAAATGGGCCTAGGGAGTTAGGAAGGATTCAGGTTATGTGTAAGCAAATGGGCCTAGGGAGTTAGGAAGGATTCAGGTTATGTGTAAGCAAATGGGCCTAGGGAGTTAGGAAGGATTCAGGTTATGTGTAAGCAAATGGGCCTAGAGAGTTAGGAAGGATTCAGGTTATGTGTAAGCAAATGGGCCTAGGGTTAAGGGAATAACAGTTTGTCGTGCAGTCTTTACCACAGGTTAACAACCAGTTTTGGGTGTGGTCATGGGCAGACTGAGCCGAAGGTGAGGTCCTTATCGCCTGTGACCATGCACAAAACCGGTCATTAACCTGCGGTAAAGACCAAGCGTCAGACTGTTATTCCCATTCATAAATGCCCGTATCGATTTCATTTTCAAAATGTAAAAAAATAAATGTAATTTTTGTTGAGTAAAGCCAAATACAAATGGGCAAATTCACGTTTTGGGGACACACAAAACACTTCCAAAGTACATGAGTCAGGCGCCTAATGCCAATATTGTCACTCTGATTGGTTGAAATCCGCATCACTCAAAACAGCTGGTGAACAGCAGGCGCATTCGTACTGTTCTGATTTTGATAAGCCAGTCTATACCATCCGTTAAATACACCCCCACGTGGTTACATTTTGTCCAATCCGATTGTCCAAACTGTCTTGGGCATTTATGAATTCGTTTTTCAAACAGTATGTTTGAAATGATTAAAAGTTGCATGAACTGTTCACTACTCGAGATTTTGACTTCTTAGGATTAGTAGTCGGATGATTTTGAACGTAATGTAACACTGAAGACCGAACAGATTTTTCTACATACAATAGAATCTATTGAACCAAATGACCTAAAAGATACCTAACAAAATAACATAAAATCTTTGTTTTGAGGATGTAGGTACATCATTTGTGGATCTGCCCTATAAACTCACTGGGAGAGCACATTTTTACCCCAAGTCCCAGAGGCCAAAAGCAAACAAACAAAACAATTTTGTGAACAATTTGGATGTCCGTATCATATTTCATATTATGCTCTAGTTAATATAAACATTTTCATAAAACATGTTTGTCTTGACCTGCTGACCTTTTCGCGGCGGGAGGGTTTGGGGTCCTGGGAGGTCACAAATTACACAATTTATTTTCTCTTTGGCTTAACATAAATGTTACCCCAGGGGTAACATGCACACTGATACACCATTTCAGTTTCGTGACAGTGTGTATAATGTGGAGATTTAGTACATCTAGGTTTTGCAGTGACACCACATGAAAATGATACCTCCTGAGTTACATGTGGTTTTGCAAAGGGGTTCAGAAAAGAAGCTTTGTTTTACTTTCACATTTGTGTCACCGTAAACATACATGTACAATGTACTATTGTACATGTACAGTGTACATGTACCTCAAACGAGATTGCAGGATCTCATCTAACCACCCATCTACCTATCCCCAAGACGGGTAAAAATCGGTTTGGACAGGTCGGAACTATTTGTGACCCGCTCTGGCAAAACCCGAAACTTCTCGGCATTTACCATAATGCGTAACAGCCATGAAAAGGTCAAAAACTGACTCCAGGGACCAGTTTGAGGGACTAGTTTTCATGTCACCATATAGAGCATTTTCTCTAGATTTTGATGGAAAAAGAAAAATCCTGAAACGTTGTTGGGAACATTGTTCATTGTAACCCATTGTAACCCATTGTACCCCAATTGTACCCCATTGTACCCCCATTGTACCCCCCATTGTACCTCCCATTGTACCTCCATTGTACCTCCATTGTACCTCCATTGTACCCATAGTAACCATAGTAACCATAGTAACCATAGTACCCATTGTACCCATAGTACCCATTGTACCCCATAGTACCCCATAGTACCCATTGTACCCCATAGTACCCATTGTACCCCATAGTACCCATAGTATCCCATTGTACCCATAGTACCCCATTGTATCCATAGTACCCATTGTACCCATAATGCATTAATGTACCCATAATGCATGTATGTACCCATTACATGTACACGTACATTGTACATCATGCAGGCATACATGGACAATATTGCATTGTGGATAAAAAAGAGGGGGGGGGGCTATTCTGACAAGTGTCCTCAATTATAGGCATCATATTTTCGTCAGTTTCAATGCCTTCATTGAAAAGTTGAAATGCAGACAACAGGTGGATTGCAGCTGGGTGGAGGGGGTTGGGGGGTGGGGAGCATCCAGTGTGAGAGATTGAGCTTATTATTTACACTAATGATAAGCTTCCTGCAGTACCTGCAACTAACTCGGATGAACAGGTGAAGGGCGCTGGCAACAATTTAACTTAATTTGCACAATATGGTGGTAATATATCAGGTTGGGAGAAGGCGGAGCGGTTGTCTATCAATCTTTATAATGATTTCGGCAGGCTCTTTTTTGAATTCTCCTTTTCCCTTGACCAAAACACACTTCTCTAACTTTGTATTCGTGTAAATATCCTTATATGTCTGTAAATATTTGTATAGTATTTACGTATTTGTGTAAATACATTTGTATGTATTAATGTTCGTTATCCGTTTCACAGATGTACATTTTTGTTTGTGACTTTAATTTAATTTTGCCCAATTTTAATTAATTAATGTATGCAGGGCCCCAATGGAAACCAGTTTTAAACTGTTTGGGCACACCCTGGGTAAAGAAATGTAAATAAATAAATAAATAAACTTTGATCTCATTTGTTAGGAAAAAAATTTCAAATCCTCTCAGATCTGTCGTAAGAATGGGATGAGATGGGATGGGATGGGATGGGAATTAGCTTGAAAACTTTCCATTGTCAGATCAATTTGCCTATCAGTAATTACAAAGGGTGACCAATCACAGAGCCTATTTCACATCACATGACCACCCACAGCTAAGATGGAACAAGCCCAAGTATGTGCCATCTGTTATGTGTCTAGGTTCTACGGTATACTTGTCGCATAAACAAAACGCAACGCACGATTGTAAAAAAGTTGACTTAGATATCTGAGACAGTGTTTTTTCTGATGCCCCCTGCCCCACGTTTTGTGTGTGCACAAGTTGTCTCAAACGGCACTAGGTAAATTATTGAAGAAAAACAAAATGAAAAACCATGTCGGGTGCAATTATATGTAAGTAGGTCGTGTAAAGTCAATCACCAATAAAACTGTGGCGGGTGTCCAGGTACCTGGATACCCGACCAAAACTCTCATTACCCGGTTCCATTTTCAGTACCAATTACCCGTAAATGACTTTTGTAAAATTGCGACTGAATGTTTAAGCCACACAAATGGAAGTCTCTGATTTTTTTTTTTTTTTTTTTCTTTTTCAAAATGAAGAAAACTCTGATAAAGGCTTTAGAAGTAACATTTGTCGACAGCCTTTCACAGACTTGCCGGCTTTTGTTTAATGCATCTAGTTTGTTTTGAGTTGACTGCCGTTCTGTCAGTATGACGAGTTGGTTATTTGTGCCTATTGTTCACAGTTATTGGACTAGTGACAGTGTGGGACACATGAATTATTTGTGCGTGGGGATGCTACACGTGTATGAGTCGTTTTTAATATAGAGGCGGGAAATTATGACAGTAAGTCCACATTTATTGTGACTCTAATAAAACAAGAGAAACTTGTTTGCATTGGTTATTTTATACATTCGGGAGTGTTTTTTTCAAAATCATTTACAGGTACCTGGGTGTCCAATCTTGAGTAGCTGTTTCCCGAAATAACCGAAAATGCGCAGCCTTTAATAACCAATTTATAATGAGGTTTTATTTACATGGAACATTTTGGGAAATAAAAAAAAATAATAAAAAAATAAAGTCTTGTCAATTTCAGCAAAGTTTTTTTTTTTTTTTTTTCCCCAACAACTTTTTTGTCCAAGAAAACCTGTTTAAATCTGAAATAATTGGCTTGTAAGTAATGGCCGCCTCCACACAAGGGGTAGAGAGCTTAATAACCTCAATATGACAGATTAATTTAGGGTTTGGGCGTAAGAATGGTTGACTGCTTATCAGTATCGCAGCTTAAGTGTGACTTAATTGTTGCTATAGCAACGGGTCCTGGTGGGTAGCACCACCATGACATTATGGGGGATGTGCAAAATGGGTGTTTCTCCAATCAGAGGGCTTTCCTGTTGTGCAGTTATTATAGTATTTGACATCATTATCTGGTGAACAACAAGTAGCCCTCTAGTGGTGATAATGCATCCAGTGTCTTGATGATAGGGCACTTTGGTGTTAAGTTACCATTACACTTACCTTAATCCCCCTAGGAATTCTGGCTAGGAACATTCCTGATTCCTCCAAAATCCATCAGTGCACTTTTGAAAACATGCCCTTATCTTCAAAATGGACCATGCATTTTCGTTGATCTTTCATTATATTCAGCACTTATGGCCTGTACTTCTTGCCAGGTAGTAATTTTGCCCCATTTGAAGAGGTGAAAGTACCCGTTTCCAACAGTGCTGAATTTTTCCAAGAAAGTGCCACTTGGAGGATTTTTATGGATTTGGGGTGGTTAGGGTTAAAGGTGCTTCAGGAAAGGTTTTTTTTTTTTTTTTTTTGCATAGCATGAATTATATTTATTCCATTCCCATCCCCGAACATATTTATTGTATCCCTCTGGCAAATAAAAGGCTCCGGTTTTCTGGTATTGCGCAAATTGCCTCCAAACCCCTGTGAGTCATTCTGTGTTTTTTTTTCGTTGATGGCCAAATATTGTATGTAAACAGTATTATAAATACAGTATGCGTATACAGATACATGTAGGATGAACAAGCTAATAATGTATTCCACTATCAGTATTACACTGTTTAGTAAAGGGGAATAGGGCCTCCAAAAAAAAAATCAAGTTTCTGGTCTACACGCACGTCACTTCAGACCTGCCCATCTGCATTTTTAGTTTTTTTTTTTTTTTTAGTTTTTTTTTTTGCTATGAAACGTCCAATTGCAGCCAAAATTGCTGGATCAATTGGAATTCTGCCGTGCTGTATTTTTTTACGACTTTTTCACAGAGGGATATGAACGTTTGCCCGATTTGTGAGGCTTCTCTTAGTCCTCATGCTCCATTTTGGCACAGATACCGACATACTAAAATGCTTCCCGAATTGTGGACCTTGTGTGGACGTGTGTAAGTCCACATGAAATGTCGCAAGAACCTGCATTGTGTGGACATTATTTGTGCTCGGGTCCGCATACATTTGGGGGTATGCAACGCTTACTCAGACATGATGATCATAAGGAAAAGGGGGGTGGGTGGAAATCTGCTTCCTGCTTGACCATCTCAGGATCTACCATGATGCAGTCAAGCATTCATTACTGTAGGTCAATAGGAAGTTGACCAACAAACCAACCAAGAGCTTGTCATAGAATTTCCTTTTGATTTTAAGCATCTGGATTGGATCACATATGGATACACGCTAATTTAGTTAGCATTTATATCCTGCTTAGGCCCAAAAAAAAGTCTCCGGTTTCTGGTCATCGGTCAGCTTCAAAATCGGTGCAGTGACGTTTTTTTAATTTTTTTTTAATTTTTAATTTTTATTTTTTTTAAATCTCCCCCCCCCCCCAACAGGGAAATATGTGATACATATATGCGGGGACCAAATTTCCCATATACAAAGTATGGTGGCTAAGAGAGGCCTCACAAATCGGGCAAACGTTCATACCCCTGTGTGAAAATTTTGTTTAAAACACAGCACGGCAGAATTCGAATCGATCCAGCAATTTTGGCTGCAATTGGACATCGTTTCATAGCAAAACAAAAGAAAATTAAAAATACTGACACACGGGTCTGTGGAGATGCGTGCGGAGACTGGGAACTAGAGACTTTTTTTTTTGGCCTTATTAATAGGCCACTAAAGATAGAAAATAATCATCCTTGCCTGACTTAACTGATTAGGCCTGAACTGATTTTCTTTTCTTATTTTTTACTTCTCCAATAATTACAATTCTTCAGTAATAACAGAAATAAAAAGTTAAGGGTTTGGTGAAGTAGAAATATTCTTGTGGTTCATGAAAAGATTTGGTGTGGAATCAACCTTTGTATTTTGTTTCTCTGTAATATATTTAAAATTACGAGAAAATTGCTGCTTAACCTATAAATATCGCGGCACCCGCTGCTATATAGGATTCTAGCCAGCCAATCGTCATCGGGCAAGCTCGGTGGTCGAGAGGTTAAGACGTCTGCACTAGTAAGCAGGAGGTCATGGGTTCGAATCCCGCCTGAGTCGCCTGTGTAGTTTTTTCACAGACACTCGGAAAGCACTGAGTATACAGTGCTATACACACGTCGGTGTGTCAATTGTTTATCACCCGATGCAAGTATTTCATCAACCTATACTTTTGGTTGCTGTTCACCCCCCCCCCCCTAAAATAAAGAACGGCAACTGTTGTACGAGTCATCAGCAGCATGTGAGCATCATGTGCTTCCTGCGGCATCGTGAAAAACCCCAAATCAGAAGCTTTCGTAGAGTTCCTCGCAAATTCCAGCACGCATCATGCAAATCAGTATGGTGCATGTTGGTCTAGTTATTGATCAAAATATCTCACCCCTTTATGACTTCGGATATTGTCCTATCAAAATGTTACAACCACAGACTGAGCAATGGTTAACCATGCTTATTCTTCTGTGACTGCACGAGTCAAAATCAGTCAAAATGTTGATATACTTGCCAAGGTATATCTAGTGCACTTAAAAGTCAAACACTGTCAAACCTTACGTGTAGTAAGTACATTCACAGGTCAAAATGAGTCGACCGCTTTTGACTGGTAAAAGCATTGTCTGGTATTGTTGATGGTGGTCAAAATGACAGTAAAAACCAGCCTCTGTGTGCACATTTGGGTCAACAGTCAAAACAGGCAGTTGACTAGTTTTGACCACTATAGCGACTTGCCACTGAAGTAGGAGGGTTAATATTCTTGTGTTCAGTTTTATAATGCAACTACATGGACATTCAGATTGATAACAAACTACACACAGTACATATCATGGAGATGTGAACAGTTGATCACACTGCATTGTATGTACACCAAGATGCAACGCACGTATTTGTACATGCACTATGTACATTTGCGAAGAAGTCTAAGAGAGTCAAAAATGTCAACTCTTTACTTGTCACGTCTCGAGGTATAGCGTTGTTGTTTCCAGGTCCACTCCAGGGCGACCAAACCAGACAGGAAATCACCTCTCTTGGTTTCCCTGACACTCCCCTGAGGGGCATGCTGATTAACACAACCAGTGTAAGAGCTACACACATTAAAGGCAATGTATGTACTGTATACATGTATGTACACTGTAATGTATAGTAACATGTGTGTAGATACATCCATACTTTAATAATAATAATAACAATGTAGACTTATATAGCGCACGTATCCACTAAATTGGTGCTCAAGCGCATTATATTATTACCCCTGCTCACCAGGCGCATAAATCATTCCTGAAACCATCTCAGCTCCCTGGGGAGTATACAGCTCAATTGTTGCCATTACAGCGCATATAGGGCTAATCAAACACAACAACCAACTCTGCCCTCACCGGTACGATTCGAACTCACATTTTGACGACTCAGCCATCAGAACACAAATCCGATGCACTAAACCGCTCGACCATAGCACTTCATTTTATAAGAACCAATAGATACAACTGCAGTGAACAATTTTGCTTGTAGAACAAAATGCTACACATAATTCTAGTGCTGGGACGGTTAACCGACCGAAATTGCACCAACCGTTTAGAACTTTGCTAACCGGCTAACCGAAACCAATATTTAAAAACAAAAAAAACAAAAAAAATTGAAGAATTTGCTCCCCATTTTGTTGTTCTAGACTTTTTGTTATTGCCGCATTGGTTATTAAGCAATCATTGCGGGAAGTTTATTGATGCTTTTTGATTGAAAATGTGTACACGTTTGCCGACTATCTAGTATGGTGGCGCTGATCTCGGCTGCTACACGCCTTTAAAGAGCTCCGACTTTTACTCAATTTTACACTTTTCTTGCCATCCTTGCTTTGTAATTTTTCAACATAGAGTTGAGTATTGGTTTCTGGATTGTTTTGGTAGCGTCGCCGAATTGTTTTAGTTGTCATTTTCCGACATTTTAGAGAGTTTCATATCAATTTTCCAGGTTCGAAAATGGCGTTTCCGAATGTGTTTCATGGTTCATTGACTCGAGGTTTCATACTCTCCCTGCGGCATAATGCCTCCAGTTCAAATTCTGTGGGAGTAGAGGCAGCCCGTAAGATTAGACGCTTTGTTCGTCCTCGTGGCTCCAAAGGAGGGATTAGGCACAGACTACCACTACAGCCTATTGACACTGTTGTTTCTCATACTCGTAAACTGGCATTGTCTACCAATAAAGACGATCGTGTGTCCATTTTAGTGCCTATTCAAAGAGTCTCAACTAATGTCTGTAAGTTGAAATTGAAAGGAGCACTTTGGAATGCAAGGTCGCTTACAGGCAAGATCGGCCTTTTATCATCCTTTCTTATTGAAGAGAAACTCGATTTAATGTTTCTAACTGAGACATGGTTAAAGTGTTATGACGATCCTTTGATTTCGGACCTCAGCGCTGCTGTCAGTGGATACTCAATTTATCAGCAATCGCGCTCTCAGCGGAGGGGTGGAGGTGTAGCAATTTTAGCCAGATCAAACCTCAAGTTGGGTGATAAGAAATCTCACAAATTCAAGTCATTTGAGTGCTTAGAGGTCACGTTACGGTCTCAAAGTGCACTTCTGCAAAATGTTGTTATTTATAGGCCCCCGGAGTCCAAGAGAAATAAGGCTACCAAGAGTGACTTTTTAAGTGATTTTTCTTGTTTGTTGGAGGAAATTGTTCCTTTGCCTGGTTTACTGTTGATTGGCGGTGATTTCAATTTCCACATGGATGATATGAAGTCTCATGCTTCTGAGAAGTTTTTGGATCTTCTCGAGTCGCGAGGTCTTCAGCAGCAAGTGACTGATGCTACCCACGTTGATGGTCATATTTTAGATCTGCTCATAACGCGTGCATCTGATCAGTTGGTTACTGATGTTCGTGTTAGTGAGGACTTGGTCTCTGATCATACTTTGGTTAATTTTGGCGTAAACATTTTTCGCCCATTGAATTCCAGGATTACACGCTCGTATAGGAAATTCAGTACTATTGACTGTGATGATCTGAGTGACAAGCTCCAGTCTACATTTTCTCACTTTCCGCCAAATTCAGGCCCTGATCAGTTATGTGACTTTTATAACCAGTCTATAACTTCCATTTTAGATGAATTGGCGCCAATTGTTACAAAGACTGTGACTGAGAAGCCACGTGCTGCTTGGTACTCAGAAAATGCGGATGAGCTCACCACTCTCAAAAGATCTGTTAGACAGTGTGAGCGGAAGTGGCGCGCAACTAGACTAGATGTTCATCGTGACATTTTTATTGCCAGGAGGTTGAAATACTGTCGACATTGCAATGAATTAAAGCGTGACTACCATCGCAATCATATCGAAAACTCTGATACGAAAGGACTTTTCGCCATTGTGGATGAATTGACTGGCACTAAGAAGTGTAGAGCAATGATAACACCGACCAACGTTCCTTCTGATCAGTTATGCGATGTTTTCGCATCATTCTTCCAGGGCAAAGTGGAACGACTGCGAAAGGGTCTTACACCAGATTTTCATTCTTCACTGTCTAGTCCGAGTCATTTGTTTACCGATTTCTCTCCGTTAACCACAGAGGATGTTGTTAAACTGGTGAAACATTCTTTGGGTAAATCATGTGCCCTTGACATTCTTCCTACTCAGTTTCTGAAGGATAATATAACTATATTATCCCCTTTTCTCACATCGCTCTTTAATTCATCGTTGTTGTCTGGTGTCGTTCCTCGTTATTTCAAAGCTGCGTTGGTAAAGCCATTGCTGAAGAAAACTGGACTTGATCAGAATGTCCTGAATAATTACCGTCCAGTTTCAAATATTTCATTCTTATCCAAAACACTAGAGCGTGTAGTAGCCGATCAATTGTGTGAATTTCTCTCTCAGAATGGCATGCTTGCAAAATTTCAGTCTGCTTATCAAGTTAACCATAGCACAGAGACAGCCATATTGAAGGTTCACAACGACATTATGAATGCGTTGGATTGTAAGAAAGATGTCATTCTTGTCATGCTCGATCTATCAGCGGCTTTTGACACTCTAGACCACTCAATTTTATTGCATCGTCTTGAACATCGATTTGGTATCACTGGCATGGTTCTGAATTGGTTCTGATCTTATTTTAGTGATCGAACGCAAACTGTTTCGTTGAGTTCTTCGTCTACTTCGGCTAAATTGTTATTCGGTGTCCCTCAGGGTTCTGTCATGGGCCCGATTTTGTTTAATCTATACACTGCTCCACTAGAGGACATTTTTGCTTGTCATGATATTGACTTCATGCTCTACGCAGATGATACCCAATTGTACATGGTCTAAGCCTAATGATGTCAGTAATGCTATTGATAAATGCCTTCAAGAAATATGTTCTTGGATGAAGTCCAATTTGCTTATTCTCAATCCAGACAAGACTGAAGTTGTACATTTCACTTCTCATCATAAAAGAGTTGTTGAGGAATTGGAGTCACTGAGAGTTGGCGAATCCGATATTAGTCCTTCTAGTTCTGTTCGTAATCTTGGTGTTTTATTTGAATCCAGTGGCGATATGTCGGGTCATGTCAATCAGATCTGTAAATCTGCTTACTTTGCGCTTCACCGTATTGGTAAAATTCGTACACTGTTAGACCAAGCTGCTACAGAGAAACTTGTCCATGCATTTGTTACATCCAGGCTGGACTATTGCAACAGTGTGCTGTATGGTTGCCCTGAATTTCAACTAAACAAACTTCAATCTGTTCAAAATGCTGCCACAAGGCTAGTCAAATGCCGGAAAAAACATGACCATATCACACCCATTTTATTCGATCTCCACTGGTTGGGTGTACGTGAGCGAATTGTTTTCAAAGTACTATTGATGGTATATAAAATCCTGAATGATCTCGCTCCGGTGTATCTCTGTGCCCTCGTTGATCGTTATGTTCCTGGTAGGAGTAGCCTTAGATCAGCTAATCCGGACCTGTTCCTTTTAAAAAGGACGGATTCTAAATCTACTACGAAGATTTATGGTTGGCGAGCTTTTAGTGTTTACGCGCCTTTTCTATGGAATAACCTCCCTATGTTACTTCGGCAGTCTGAGAATGTTAACATTTTTAAGAGAAATTTGAAATCTCATTTTTTTAGAAAGCAATTTGATGTTTAAAATAGTTTTAGTGGTTTTATTTGGGATTTAAGTGAAAGACTATTTTTGTATTTTCGTGTTTTTTTTAAAGTTTTATCAGCAGCATTCGTTATGTCGCTGTTTTATCCAATTTGTATAAACAGTATATTTTTAGTGTGCTCTTATTTTACACTTTTTATTATACTTCTATCTGTAAAGCGTTGTGAGACGTAGTGTACATCGCTATATAAAATATTTTATTATTATTATTATTATTATTATTATTTTGTTTACCGGTTAACCGACCATGAAAGTTTTCATTAAACGGTTAGCGAACACAGTAATAATAATAATAATAATAATAATAATAATAATAATAATAATAATAATAATAATAATAATAATAATAATAATAATATTATATTATTATCCCTGCTCATAAGGCTCATAAGGCTCATAAATCATTCCTGAAACCATCTCAGCTCCCTGGGGAGTATACAGCTCAATTGCTGCCATTTCTAGCGCATATAGAGCAAACCAACTCTGCCTTCACAGGTACCCATTTAACCCCTGGGTGGAGAGAAGCAATTATGATTAAGTGTCTTGCTCAAGGACACAAGTGTCACGGCCGTGATTCGAACCCACATTCTGTTGCTAACACCAGAACTTGAATCCGGTAAGCTAGACCGCTCGGCCACGACACCTCAGTAGGAAGTAAAAACGAGCACAAGATATAGGTGATACTGCAGAGGGGCCCATTGAGAAGCAGAGCTTGTAAACATGGGTCCCTTAGCATTGTGCATTGAGTATTACAAGTATAGACACAGTAGGAAGTAAAAATGAGCACAAGATATGGGTGATACTGCAGAGGGGCCCATTGAGAAGCAGAGCTTGTAAACATGGGTCCCTTAGCATTGTGCATTGAGTATTACAAGTATAGATACAATAGGAAGTAAAAACGAGCACAAGATATAGGTGATACTGCAGAGGGGCCCATTGAGAAGCAGAGCTTGTAAACATGGGTCCCTTAGCATTGTGCATTGAGTATTACAAGTATAGATACAATAGGAAGTAAAAATGAGCACAAGATATGGGTGATACTGCAGAGGGACCCATTGAGAAGCAGAGCTTGTAAACATGGGTCCCTTAGCATTGTGCATTGAGTATTACAAGTATAGATACAATAGGAAGTAAAAATGAACACAAGATATGGGTGATACTGCAGAGGGACCCATTGAGAAGCAGAGCTTGTAAACATGGGTCCCTTAGCATTGTGCATTGAGTATTACAAGTATAGATACAATAGGAAGTAAAAATGAGCACAAGATATGGGTGATACTGCAGAGAGACCCATTGAGAAGCAGAGCTTGTAAACATGGGTCCCTTAGCATTGTGCATTGAGTATTACAAGTATAGATACAATAGGAAGTAAAAATGAGCACAAGATATGGGTGATACTGCAGAGGGACCCATTGAGAAGCAGAGCTTGTAAACATGGGGCCCTTAGCATTGTGCATTGAGTATTACAAGTATAGATACAATAGGAAGTAAAAATGAGCACAAGATATAGGTGATACTGCAGAGGCCCATTGAGAAGCAGCGCTTGTAAACATGGGGCCCTTAGCATTGTGCATTGAGTATTACAAGTATAGATACAATAGGAAGTAAAAATGAGCACAAGATATGGGTGATACTGCAGAGAGACCCATTGAGAAGCAGAGCTTGTAAACATGGGGCCCTTAGCATTGTGCATTGAGTATTACAAGTATAGATACAATAGGAAGTAAAAATGAGCACAAGATATGGGTGATACTGCAGAGGGACCCATTGAGAAGCAGCGCTTGTAAACATGGGTCCCTTAGCATTGTGCATTGAGTATTACAAGTATAGACACAATAGGAAGTAAAAGTGAGCACAAGATATGGGTGATACTGCAGAGAGACCCATTGAGAAGCAGGGCTTGTAAACATGGGTCCCTTAGCATTGTGCATTGAGTATTACAAGTATAGATACAATAGGAAGTAAAAATGAGCACAAGATATAGGTGATACTGCAGAGGGGCCCATTGAGAAGCAGAGCTTGTAAACATGGGTCCCTTAGCATTGTGCATTGAGTATTACAAGTATAGATACAATAGGAAGTAAAAATGAGCACAAGATATGGGTGATACTGCAGAGGGACCCATTGAGAAGCAGAGCTTGTAAACATGGGGCCCTTAGCATTGTGCATTGAGTATTACAAGTATAGATACAATAGGAAGTAAAAATGAGCACAAGATATGGGTGATACTGCAGAGAGACCCATTGAGAAGCAGAGCTTGTAAACATGGGTCCCTTAGCATTGTGCATTGAGTATTACAAGTATAGATACAATAGGAAGTAAAAGTGAGCACAAGATATGGGTGATACTGCAGAAGGACCCATTGAGAAGCAGAGCTTGTAAACATGGGCCCCTTAGCGTACACGTGCATTGAGTATTACAAGTATAGACACAATAGGAAGTAAAAGTGAGCACAAGATATGGGTGATACTGCAGAGGGACCCATTGAGAAGCAGCGCTTGTAAACATGGGTCCCTTAGCATTGTGCATTGAGTATTACAAGTATAGACACAATAGGAAGTAAAAATGAGCACAAGATATGGGTGATACTGCAGAGGGACCCATTGAGAAGCAGAGCTTGTAAACATGGGTCCCTTAGCAAACATGTTCATTGAGTATTACAAGTATAGACACAATAGGAAGTAAAAATGAGCACAAGATATGGGTGATACTGCAGAGGGACCCATTGAGAAGCATGGGCCCCTTAATAGGATACATGTGCATGTTTAGAACCAGTACCATCTTAAAACTATGTCATTTTTTTAGGTACATGTACACATCTCTCAGTTTCTTTTGGGGTTAATTGCTAATGGTGTACCAGGCCTGGAATTTCATTCTTGTGGGTGCAAGACCACTTTTCCTGAGTAAAGGGCATTTTCATTAGAATGTCAGAATGTCTATATTTTTAAAGGGGGGCCAAGACCAGGGCACTGAAAGCCATGCTTGGCTTTCGTGAAATTAAAGGTCTGCTGTACACCCCCTTTAAGATGTCTCCCACCGTGAAATAATGATAGCCATCCCTCATAGGGGAAGCTGCATGGTAAATATTTGATAGACTTTAGAGGGGACTGTCTGACAATATTTATTCACAGGGTCTTATATTACCGGGGGGGGAGGAACTTGAATATCAGAGGTCAGTATGCAAATTGGTGCTCAACTTTCTATCTCTTGAAGCTGTCCTGGTTTCCTGGACGTGATGTTTCTTGTAACCTTTTCGCCTCTGACACGATCGAGTATCTACTGGAACAGGAAGTTTCCATGCAGTCACGTTATAAGTGTAGACTTCTTCTTGAGACTTACTTGTACATGTAGGAGTTCTCGGAGTGACTTTGTATCTCTGGTAGTTATTAAAGTGTTCAAAATCACGCTTCCGCCTCGTGAGACACCACCTCTTATTTGAAGGTTACACAGCTGTTTAGAAGCGTTGAAAATGTCACAATTTTCCTCTGGAAAAAATATGTATAATGTGCAAGGGTCTGAACCCTTTTGTGCATTTTGTAACAAATTAATTTTTTTTATATCATAGGATCATTGCCCATTCACCTACTTGTATCTCTTGTCCCCACACCCCCCCCCCCCCCAATTATGCCCAACAGACCATCCCTAGCCTTCTCCTACCCAATGCCCTTCTCATTCCCATCCACAACCCGCTCCAACCCATCTTCCAAAACCACCCCAATAGCTTCCCCGCCTCACCTCAACCCTGACCCCACAGTCGTCTTACTGTATCCCAACACTATACCCATACCCTCCCCACCCCATTTCATCTCCACCCTTTCTCATCGTCACCCCTTATTCTGAAACAGTCCCATAGCCTCCCCCTCCCTACCCCATCCCACTCCAACCATACTTAAAATACTACCCTCGTAGCCTCCCCACCCTACCCTTATCCCACCCTTACCCCACCCTTACCCCACCCTTATCCCACCCTTACCCCACCCTTACCCCACCCTTACCCCACCCTTACCCCACCCTTACCCCACCCTTACCCCACCCTTACCCCACCTTATTAAAAATCATCCCTTGTAGCCTCCTCACCTTATCCACAGCCACCCCCCACCCCACTCGGAATCATTGTAAAAGCACAACTATCAACCCACAATTTTATTATCTGTGTACAAGTTATGTTCCAATGCAAATTTTTTGCTGGCTGAACAAAAGTCAAAACATTCTTGGTGTGACAGATCTTTTGAAGTTGTGGCTCCACGCCTTTGGAATGATTTGCCTCTGTACATTCGTGAATCTCAATCTGCTGACTCCATCAAGAAGAACTTAAAAACTCATCTTATGTGTATTGCTTATAAGGACTACTGACATTCATTTATGCATTTGTTATCTTTTGTTTAGTATTATATTGCATTTGCTATTGTATTATTATGCTATTGTATGATTTCTTGTTTACTGTAAAGCGCCTTGAGCACTTCTTCTGTATTATTATTATTGTTATTATTATTATTATTACAGTATCACCTTTGCAGTAGCTGGCTGTATGGCATTCACAATACACAGCAACACCCCATCCCACCCAATCCTCAGCCTCCCCGCCTAATCCCAATCCCGACCCCACTGGGAAACATTGTAGCACTTCTAACCACTCACATTATTTGCTCTCTCTCTCTCTCTCTCTCTCTCTCTCTCTCTCTCTCTCTCTCTCTCTCTCTCTCTCTCTCTCTCTCTCTCTCTCTCTCTCTCTCTCTCTCTCTCTCTCTCTCTCTCTCTCTCTCTCTCTCTCTCTCTCTCTCTCTCTCTCTCTCACACACACCACCTTTGCAGAAGCTTGCCGATAGGCTGTACGGCATTCACAAGATCCACGGCAACTATGGTCGAGTCTTCAGCGAGTGGAGCGGTATTGAGCAGGAGATGGGGGACGGTCTGCAGAGCGCCGGTCACTTCATGGACGCGTAAGAATCCAGTTCTCATTATTGCACCTATCACTTGTTGCCCTTGCCCGATGTGGGAATTTAGTAAAATGTTCCATGCCCAAGGTTGGGAATTGAAGTTATTTAAAGGGAAGGCACACCATTGGTAATGTGGGCAAAACTGCTTCTACAAGTATGCTTAATTACTTTGAATTAACCCTAACTCCCTAGGCCCATTTGCTTACACATAACCTGAATCCTTCCTAACTCCCTAGGCCCATTTGCTTACACATAACCTGAATCCTTCCAAACTCCATAGGCCCATTTGCTTACACATAACCTGAATCCTTCCAAACTCCATAGGCCCATTTGCTTACACATAACCTGAATCCTTCCAAACTCCCTAGGCCCACTTGCTTACACATAACCTGAATCCTTCCTAACTCCCTAGGCCCATTTGCTTACACATAACCTGAATCCTTCCAAACTCCCTAGGCCCATTTGCTTACACATAACCTGAATCCTTCCAAACTCCATAGGCCCATTTGCTTACACATAACCTGAATCCTTCCTAACTCCCTAGGCCCATTTGCTTACACATAACCTGAATCTTTCCAAACTCCCTAGGCCCATTTTCTTACACATAACCTTACACATAACATTACACATAACATGAATCCTTCCAAACTCCCTAGGCCCATTTGCTTACACATAACCTGAATCCTTCCTAACTCCTTAGGCCCATTTGCTTACACATAACCTGAATCTTTCCTAACTCCCTAGGCCCATTTGCTTACACATAACCTGAATCCCCCCAAATACTTCAGAAGTAAAGCAAGCACATAATATGTATGCACACATATCAATCTGTGATACATGCACATGGCCAGGGACCCCTCCCTGCATGCATGGAGCAATAAACAGTGTCCACTGACCCAAGCACCTTGCAATCACTACAACAAACATGGATGTACATGTACATGTACCATGGAAAGGCAAATATGCCTAATAACCTCAATCCTCCCAAATCCTTCACTTTAGCAAAGAGCATGTAGCATGTAACCTCAATCCTTCAAAATCCTTCACTTTAGCAAAGAGGATTTGGGAGGATTTGGGAAGGTTAGGGTTAATACAGTAACCCTAATCCCCTAATGGTTTTGGCTAGGAACCTTCCTGAATCCACCAAAATCCAACACCATGCATCATCGTTCGGCTGATGTGCAGGCAACCACAGGTTTTTTCCTTGTTGCTCTGTCTTGAGCTGTATCTGAGATCATAGCTGGGGTCAGCATACAGTACCGAGTTTGATGGGTTTGGGGTGGTTCGGGTTAAACGACCAACCTGTGAAAGTTACAGCTTATGTTGAATTTCGGAGAGAGTACTCTTCCCGAAATGCAAACTTAATTTAATTTTCTTAAAAAATGGCGGCACCTTTACACATGTTGCTCTGTCTTGAGCTGTTTCTGAGATGGCTGGGGTCAGCATACAGTACCGAGTTTGATGGGTTTGGGGTGGTTAGGGTTAAACAACCAACCGGTGAAAGTTTAATTTCATTTTCTTAAAAAACGGCGGCACCTTTACACAAAATGATTTCTGGGAAGTTTAAAGCCATCAGCTGTACACAAAGTGAGTTTAACATTACAATTTGACCATTTTTGTTACTTGTGAATTACCAGTCCTGTACCTAACCTTCAAGTCTAGACATATTTTTTTAAGAGATTTGTTTTCACAGATGTTTTGACTTCAAGATAATAACGACATGCAGCACATTTTGGGACAAACTTTTCCCCTGTCTGCCAAGTATTTATATTATATTTTTATGATATTGTTTGATTATGTTTGGCAGCATTATGGAGAGCCACTAGATTGTGATTTGGTTCGCATTTTGGTAATCCTACAGGGGTGCTGTCAACATTTTGTCATGTTCACCTTATTTTCATCATGTATATGTATTTTATATTTTTCTAATTGTTTTTTTACCATTGTGTTTGTGATTGTTTCTGCCCTGTGAAATAAATGAAATGAAAGAGGTGTTGAGTGTTGACAATTTTGAATAATTTACACTTTATCTGTCTGTTGTCATTAGTTACAAGGACTACATCGATGACTACATGAATGAGGAGGAACAGATCGCCGACCAGCTCAAGGAGTACATTTACTTCGCTGATTCTCTCAAGTAAGACCCAGTACACGGCAACATTGTACTGTAGCAACGCCCGTTGCCGAGTGGAAGTTGCCACAGGGGAAGCTTTAGTGGAAGTTGCCACAGAGGTCAAAAATCAGTCAACTGCCACGCTTTTTGACTGTTGACCCAAATGTGCACACACGGGGGCATTTTTGACTGGTTTTGACTGGTTTTGACTGGTTTTGACTGTCACTTTGACCACCCTGAACTTGTATTCGAGTCCCCAAACCTTGTCTTGAGTCCTCAGTGTCAAGTCCAAGTCACAAATCCCTACAGACATTTTTTTTAAAGCAAGAATACCACATGATTATTGGATTCAGACGTCCAGTGCCACCATTAGGATATGCACATTTTCAAAAAGATGTCAAACCACAACAATTCGCTAAATGTATTTTCTGTACAAATTTGTGAGTGCATTTCATTTTGTTCTCATGACTGATAGTACATACATGTACATGTACGGGTAGCTTAAACTTGGTTGTTTAGCCCTTCTACTATATAGCTGCACTTTAGTGAGAAGTTGCTACAGAGGTCAAAATCAGTCAACTGCCTGTTTTTGACTGTTGACCCAAATAATAATAATAATAATAATAATAATAATAATAATAATGTGGACGTATCCACCAAACTGGTGCTCAGGGCGCATTATATTATTACCGCCTGCTCATCAGGTGCATAAATCATTCCTGAAACCATCTTAGCTCCCTGGGGAGTATACGGCTCAATTGCTGCCATTTCAGCGCATATAGGGCTAATCAAACACAACAACCAACTCTGCCTTCACAGGTACCCATTTACCCCTGGGTGGAGAGAAGCAATTATGGTAAAGTATCTTGCTCAAGGACACAAGCACCATGGTCGCGGTTGGGATTCGAACCCACATTCTGACGACTCAGAACACAAATCCGATGCACTAAACCGCTCGACCATGGCACTCCCTTTAATGTGCATACAGGGACATTTTTGACAGGTTTTGACTGTCATTTTGACCACCCTGAACAATACCAGACGATGCTTTTACCAGTCAAAAGCGGTCAACTCATTTTGACATGTAAAGGTACTTACTACACGTAAGGTTTGACAGTGTTTGACTTTTAAGTGCACTAGATACACCTTGGCAAGTATATCAACATTTTGACTGATTTTGACCCTTGTAGTAGTAGGAGGGTTAAAGGGACAATATCGTCACGATCAACAGGGCATGGAATCGGAGTGCTGGTTTTAAATTAACTCAGTGACTGAAAATTATACCCCACATGATAAGGTCATATTGCCCGTTGCTGCTGTATAAATGAGCCAGTAATTTCCAGTCACTGTGTTCATCTTAAACTCGGACACTTTTTCCATGCCCCGTTGAAAGTCGGCTCTGATCGTGATGATATTGCCCCTTTGATTCTTAGAAAGTAAGCATGTATACACTCATACAAGCAGTTTTGCCGACATTACCAATGTTGTACTTTCCGCTTATTGTCAAATACGTACACATATATTTTCTATGATTTTTTTTTTTCGGCACAGCTAGCCAAATATACAAGAATATTGCTTAAAGAAATCTTGTGATGTTGTTACCAAAAAAGCTTAGAATTTACTCCTTTACACATACTAAATAATGAAATCATATTATACATTTTTAGTCTTGTGGTACATGTATTTATTCACTGATCCCCCCCCCCCCATGTTCTATTCTCTTCTAGAGTTAAATGCAGTTTGGACATGTAGTTTGTTTTATTAACCCTCCTACTTTTGGTACCTTTTTCATACAAGTTGATGCACCATTTGAAACCATTCACTTTTGTGGTTTTGAATGGTGAAATAACTGTACAGTATTGATTTCCCCCCAAATGGTTTTGAATGGTAGGTCAGCTAATACAAAACCTTGTTTGGATTTTTTCCAAATGGTAGTACAGCTGATACAAAACCTTGTTTGGATACTTCTAAGTGGTGAATCAATGGACCCTCTATGCATTTGAATGGATTTGAATGGTAGTAAAGCTTGCTACCAACACTGTTCAAATGGTATCGCCATGTGTGTACAAAACCAATGGGCATTTTTGAAAGTGGAAATTTTGAATGGTTTCAAATGGTCTATCAGTAGGAGGATTGCTATTAGTTATGGAAAAGTACAGCGACATATATTCACTAGACATGTTTAGGTTGTGTCTGATGGACTGATGCCGGTCATTTGAGTCAAGACGGATGATTCATGTATACATCAGGGATTAATTTGTTATGTCGCTACATGGTTGCCTGACGACAAGCACATTAGCCTGAAAATAACATAGTAATCCCTGACGCCACAATCAAAACAAATAGTTGCCACAAGACCGTGCCAAGAGAGTAGCTCTGTCAAACGGGAAGACAACTTTCGCAACCAAAGAAAATGAAAGATGGTGTACCATCCCCCCCACCCCTCCCCCCCTTTCTGCATCTTTCCTGGGAATTGTTGCACATTAAATGTCCAGATCCACCACATTTGGAGCACTCCAAAAGTGAAGTGATGATCCCCAGGGTATGAAACATTCGAAAAAGTTTGTCAAAACTCTGCACAATTAAAACGCCTTGATTGCAGACTACTCATCCCGCCTGTCCAGTTGCAACTAGATAGGCGGGATGAGTAGTCTGCAATTGGATAGACGGGATGAGTAGTCTGCAATCAAGGAGTTGGTTAAGGTGTGACAGCATTTCAAGCATTTTAAGTCACGCCTCATTTACATGTACATGGAGTGGTTCCATCAACAATCTACAAACACTTTTTCTTCATCAAATTACAGAAGAAATTGTTAAACAGTAAGACTGGATCACGGTTTATGTTATGCGAAGCGAAAGATTGGAATCTCAGAATGGCTACGGTTTCAGCGATACAATCGCATTGAAATCACGGGAAAATGAAGATTCTCAGTCCGTGAAATTACACAATGGATTATTAGATGTGAAATTCAGGTTGTCAGTCGATGTAATTTCACATTCAATTATTAGATGTGAATGAAATTCAGGTTGTCAGTCGATGTAGTTTCACCATCAATTATTAGATCTACAAATTGAAAAAGGAGTGCATGTGAAATCAATACGCATCAAATGACGCATCTACATGTACATGTCTTGAGTAAGAGGACTAGATTAGGTCCATTTTGTTAAGATTATGCAGATGTTCTTGTCTGAACCCGAGAGCAGCTTGTGTATAGTACTGTATACTCAGTGCTTTCCGAGTGTCTGAAATCCCGCCCGAGTCGACTGAAGTTTTCCCACAGACACTCGGAAAGCACTGAGTATACAGTGCTATACACACGTCGGTGTTGGGCAAAATTAAATCAATTGTTTATCACCCGACGCAAGAATTTCATCTACCTGTAAATATTTTTTAATTTTGCCCTACACTGACATGTGTATAGCACTGTATACTCAGTGCTTTCCGAGTGTCTGTGGAAAAACTTCACAGGCAACTCAGGCAGGATTCGAACCCACGACCTCCTGCTTACTAGTGCAGACATCTTAACCTCTCGACCACCGAGCCTGATGTCAATTGGCCAGCTAGAATCCTATGTAGCAGCGGGTCCCACGATATTTATAGTTTGATGAAATTCTTGCGTCGGGTGATAAACAATTGATTTTTTAATTTTGCCATGCACCGACGTGTGTATAGCACTGTATACTCAGTGCTTTCCGAGTGTCTGTGGAAAAAAATAATAAATTGTTTGCTTCTACTTGTGTCATCCTCCTCAGGTCTGTCTGCAGGAAGCAGGAGGTTCTCCAATACGAGATGGAGAAGGCGGAAGAGCTTCTCGCTGCCAAGACGTTACAAAGAGATCAAGTCCAGGTATGTCTCGTGTAATGTGATGGGCTCATCCCTGGAGGTAGAGCACTGCTGATTGGATGCATGAAGCCAGTACACTTCATAATTGACTCATTGAAGTAAATCAAGAATCACTTAAAATATTTCTGTCTGATGAGGTGCTATTATTTTTAATAATGCAAATTAATCAGAATATGTTGTAAACAAATTTTTGTTTTCCAGACACATAAATTCCATGTTGGATGGAATACGAAATATCTGAAGGCGTTTTCGACGACAACAAAAATAGCTGATTCAAATATGGATGCATTTACAGACATTTAACCAACAAGTGTGTACCGGCGCTAAGTCGGATAATATTTCCAAGATGTATTCTTTATTACTTGATGCTACATTACCTAGGTCCCAAGTATAATAGGATTTTGTAGAAACATTTGGAATGGCAGTTTATTTCATTTAATTATTTGTAGTTAATTATTTTTAAAAAAATTTAGGGGTGGAAGCATTTTCCTCGCCAATGATTCTTACATTTTAGGGTGTGGTCACTCCTTGTATACGTTGTTGTTTACGACTTTCTGTGGTTCTCTCGACCCTTATAGGGTAATGTTCCGAGTAGGTCCTTCTCCCTACGAGGAATGAGATCGAAGATCTTCGGTCCGGAGAGTCAGGAGTCCAGGGACGCCCAGACCAAGCTGCTCGAGGAGCAGATCGAGGAATGCGAGCAGCATCTGAAGAAGGCGACGCAAGAATCGGCGTAAGTAGTAACCCCGGAGAGAACAGATGCGACGGAAAGAGGGATCGCAAATGTCTTAGGACACTGGAGGCCCTGATTCCGTATTACTTCCCCGGCACACAGTTTGTATGCTCATCATTATTAGTATTATTATAATTGGTTTTATTCTACTGATCATGGCAGATGACAGCTGGATTGTAATCAATAAATTTACAGAAATTGGTGAATGATTTATCACTATGTTTATGGGTGTTTTTGACAGGGAATTTCCATTTTAATCAGGACATTATTTTACTCAAAGAGAAAAATACTTTACATATGAAAACAAAAATTTAAGGAAATAAAATAGGATATATATATATATATACAAAAGTGCTTCTGACAATTATTGGACTCCATATTACTCACAGAGAACCGAGACTCAATATTATACATTACCTTATGATGCTTCATATACATATATATATATATATATATATATATATATATATATATATATATATATATATATATATATATATATATATATATATATATATATATATATATATATATATATATATATATATATATATATATATATATATATATATATATATATATATATATATATATATACATATATATATATATATATATATATACATATATATATATATATATATATATATTATGTACATAAAGCAGCATAAGGTATAATATTGAGTCTCGGTTCTCTGTGAGTAATATGGAGTCCAATAATTGTCAGAAGCACTTTTTTACACAAATTCATCCCGAAATGATTTATGGCTGGTCCCGTCATCAATTCATTTGGGCACTTAATTACTGTAAAACTGAGCTTCTGACTGTTATTTTGTGAAACATCTCATGGAGTGCCATGGTCGAGCGGTTTAGTGCATCGGATTTGTATTCTGATGGCCGAGTCGTCAGAATGTGGGTGCGAATCCTGGCCGTGACCATGGTGCTTGTGTCCTTGAGCAAGACACTTTACCATAATTGCTTCTCTGCACCCAGGGGTAAATGGTTACCTGTGAGGGCAGAGTTGGTTGTTGTGTTTGATTAGCCCTATGCGCCAAAATGGCAGCAATTGAGCTGTATACTCCCCAGGGAGCTGAGATGGTTTCAGGAATGCTTTATGAGCCTGATGAGCAGGTGTAATAATGTACAGCGCCATGATCTAGTTGGTAGGATATGTGCACTTTATAAGAATCGTGTATTATTATTATTATATTTTAAAGTGGATATTTTCCGTTTTCAAATGAAATTAGCAATGTTGCGATGGAAAACAAAATTTCTGGAAATTACAGAAAAAATGAAGCACCCGGGAATGAACTTAATGGCTTAATTGATTTTGTTTCCTCTCTGTGGATTTTGGAGACAGATTATTTTTGAAATGTATCTCAAAATGATGGTGGAATGTTCTTTTGGGTAATGAACGGATGATTACAGGGCTTAATTGGTTTTTGTTGTATCTGTGTTGTGTTTTGGGGACAGGTCGTTCATGGAGAGGGCCCTTGCCGAGGTGGAAAGGTTCAAGAAACAGCGGACGGCAGACCTGAAGGAGATTTTCATCAACTATGCTATTCTACAAATCAAAATATCGAAAAGGGTAAGGTTAAAGGAACGAATATCGTCGCGATCAGCAGGGCATGGAATCAGAATACTAGTTTAAACTCGGTGACTGAAGGTAATACTCCACATGATAAGGTCATATTACCGTTTCTGCTGCATAAATGAGCCAGTAATTTTCAGTCAGTGTGTTCATCGTAAAACCAGGACACCGATTCCATGTCCTGTTGAAGGTCTACTTTGATCATGACGATATTGCCTCTGTAACTCAAAAAAATGCATTTCCCATCGAACACTTTGATTATCCAGTCCTTGTTTTCCAGCGGTCCTACAATTTACTACAATTATTTTCCTACTTCTTTCACCTTGTTCAATATGTTTCCTACATGTCAAGGTTTGAAATTAACAGTGTTCTGGACTATTGAGCATTTAAGCCATAATGGATCAGCAGTCTAGTGTTTACTTTTCAGACATTCTTAGCACAGTGCGTTCAAGAAACAACTGGTTCATAATGAGAGCAAGTACTTTCCTCTTTAACCAGTTCGCATCGGGAATAAAAAAGTTTTTCTGGGCCCCTGTGCGGGTTTCTTTTTCCCACACAAACACGTTAATGGAAGCTTCCACAGCGCGTGGCCACGTCTACCGAGCATGTCATTGTACGCTCGGCTCATTGCCACGTCAACCGAGCATGCATACAAATATTCTGGAGTTTCCTATGGCGTGTTTAGACGCTCTCCGATCCGTGGTGCAAAAAAAAATTGCGTGTATACACGGCCTCCGACGCGAACTGGTTAAATTTACTTTAACCCTTTCACTACCATTGGCGACTTTAGTTGACAACACACATAACCCCCCTGTTGCTTACCATTGGCAACTTCAATAGCCGACCAAGGCCACTACACACACAGAGCACTTATATTGGGAGTATCATGACCAGCTTTTAAAACAGCTGTATTTTTTCCCTTCTTCGCAGTCCATACAAATGCTATATATGGTTGGAAAGACTGATTCCTTATCTTTCTAATGGTATAGCCCAACCTACATGTTGCTATTATAGGAATCAGACATAATACAAGTCAATCCTTTCAATGGCCATTTGTGCTATGGAACGCCATACACTTGTGTACAAAATGCTCTCTGTGTTTGTGAAACAAAGTCAGGGGAAGTAAAATAAGTAAGCCACCAAGGAAAGAAAGAAGTAGCCTGTGTTGTGTCCAAACCTGTTGTTTATTGTTTGTGGGGATGTGGAGAGTCTGTAAATCTTCCAAAATTAAACATCCAGGAGGTTCAGGGGGGCTTTGTCCTCCAGACCAAAGGGAGACCCAGGCCTGCTACCCATTTTTAGGATTTTTTTTTTACTATTGTCAAATCACACCCCTGAATAGACTTCACTCTAGTAACTTTCTTTTGAAACTGATTTTTACCACGAAGAGTTATTTTTTTTAAATTTTATTTGTTTGTCTGTTTTGTCCTGTAGGGGATAGCCGTATGGACCAACACAAAAGATTGCTTTGAGAAGATGTGATGCACAAGGTACTGCCTAAAAAAAAAAAATCATTCCAAGTGCAATGTTCCCCGTAGTCACACCAGCAGATGTTCAGCAGTAGTGCACATCATTCAGGGTTCAAAATTTGGAACTATCCAATGCTTTTTCGTCTGTCACAGTTGCCCATAATGCAACATTATCGGGTTTGCGGGAATTGAGTTTTGCGGGGAAATAGTACAAAGAGTACAAATGTGCAATTGTCCAGTCTGCAAATAATAATCATGAACAATCCTTATAAAGCACATAATCACCATGAGGTCCCTTTGCGTTTACAGTGGAAAGAGAAAAAAAACAATGCAGAAAGAAAACCGAAACATTTGGTTTCTCAAGGTTTTTCCTATTTTCAGTTTTTTTTTTTTACAAATCTCCCATGGCCTCAAAATATTCTTGAAAGAAGAGAAGTAGCCATAAAAGGAAAGAAAGAAGTAGCCTGTGATGTGTCTAAACCTCTAGTTTCTTGTTTGTGGGGATGTGGAGAGTCTGTAAATCCTAAAAAATAAACATCCAGGAGGTTCAGGGGGCTTTGTCCTCTAGGCCAAAGGGAGACCCCAGGCCTGCTACCAACAAGCTTGTGAATTTACACACAGACACTATTTTGCCATCAATTAGGGTGGGGGTCTGTCGTGTCAACCCCCCCCCCCCCCCTCCCCCCGTTTGGCTATGCCACTGGCAAGGATGCAATTATATGCTTACAAACTTTTTGGGCAAGCGATGCAAATTACAGAGTATTTGGGTTAGGGATTCATTACAGTTTCCCTCACCGTTTTCTTCAATTGAAGAAAATATATTTTGGAGAAACAGAATATACAAAGAAGGGTGTCTGAACACAAGTTCCAATCATCCTGCATAGGATGAGGCGTATTTCAGCAAACCTTCCATGTGCATTATGGGCAACTACGACAGACTGTAAAGGGAAAACCTTGTCATCTATGTACCGCAATAGGAATACAAATTTTGAACTAGCTTCAGTAGATTGGCTTGACATGGCTGGTATACATGTATATATATATCGCCTCTGGCTGTTATAGAGAAATACACATGTTATTAGGTAGGCATTGGGTCAGCACAAAACAAATAAACAACCACTTGGTTTTGAGCGATTTCACTTGTACAAAAAAATTAACAATTTACTCCCTGAAAGACAAGATTTGCGATTCAAAATTGGCATTGCAGTCATTCCCTGGCCAGTTTTTGAGAGTAACAAAAAAAAAAAAAAAAAAAAAAAATTGGTTTTGAACCATTTTGCTTGTATCAAAATGCTACAAACATTTCACAATATGCTAACCGAAAGACAAGATTTGGTATTCAAAATTGGCGTTACAGCCTTCCCTGGCTATAGTTGTAACCTCCAGTTCTTTTTCAGGACTAATTTCTACTCAATTTGAGAATTTCACATGGTGTCACCGCAGACAGTCTTTACTTGGCTAGTATAAAAAAAAATAAAAATGGTTTTGAACCATTTCGCTTGTATCAAAATGCTACAAAAAATTCTTCCTATTCAAAATTGACATTACAGTCGTTCCCTGGAAAATATTTCAAAAATTACTCTTTACAATCTGACAATAAGTGAAAGTATAAATGCCAATTTGTTCTGTTTATCAATTGTATTGAGGCTCGAGAAACCTTGCTCAATAAAAACTCATTTCCAATTATTTTTTTTTTCCATTCATCCATTTATTTTTCATTTTTATGTTAATACACAGTACATTCCATGGTAGAGTGAATGTTTATTTTTTGAATTGTAAGATGAGTGGGTCCAATTGTGCACACACCTTCATCTCGGTCATTATTTGTGCAGTGAGATACATGAAGCTGACATATGTACATCAAAATCCCTCATTGGACCCAATCAGCACTTGGGCTGTGCCGGGGATCCGGATACCCGACCGAAACGGTCATTACCCGGTTCCATTTTTCCATTCCAATTACCCGCAAACGACTTTTTCAAATTCGGACTTAACATTTGAGCGGTGCGAACAGAAATCTGTGACTCTTGAACACTGTAATATTTACACTGTTACAGACAATTGTCTTTAAATTCAAGAGATTACACTCCAATAAAGAAAAGATCGATAGTATGGTATCCCCTGTATTATAAAGGTCAATTTTGTTACCATTTACAGTCCATGTATTTGTACACCACCGGAGGCATGTTTTCAACAAAAATGAAAACGGGTATCCGGGTATCCGAAGTTTCCTGATGTCGGGTATCCGGTTCCAAAAATATCCGAAAACTCACAGCCTTAATCAGGGCCCAATTACATGGCTCTGCTTCTTACTGTGAGTGACCAGCTTTTTGACGGCCCAGCCCAACACAAACTGCCAAGCAACACACAAGCCTGTCTGTTGTGGCCACTTTACACGGGTGGCCTCTTTACACAGGTGGCCTCTTTACACAGGTTTGATTGTATGTTATGTATTACATTGTAATAATGGAGGCATTTTTAAAGCGCTCCTACACGAGGTATCACAACGCTGTACATTATTACCCCTGCTCATCAGGCGCATAAATAATTCCTGAAAACCATCTCGGCTCCATAAGTGGAGTGCCATGGTCGAGCGGTTTAGTGCATCGGATTTGTGTTCTGATGGCCGAGTCGTCAGAATGTGGGTTCGAATCACGACTGCGACCGTGGTGCTTGTGTCCTTGAGCAAGACACTTTACCATAATTGCTTCTCTCCACCCAGGGGTAAACGGGTACCTGTGAGGGCAGAGTTGGTTGTTGTGTTTGATTAGCCCTATATGCGCCGAAATGGCAGCAATTGAGCTGTATACTCCCCAGGGAGCTGAGATGGTTTCAGGAATGATTTATGCGCCTGATGTGCAGGGGTAATAATGTAATGCGCCTTGAGCACCAGTTTGGTGGATACGTACGTTGTAAGTCCACATTATTATTATTACGTTGCCAACAGTGTAATCTCCCTTAAACGGGAAGGTACAACAGTGGTAATTATCAGACTATCAAATTAACAAACCATTGTCAAAGTAAAAAATTTTTTTTTTTTTTGGACAACTCAAAAAGAGAATGTCTACATGGTGTCACTGCAAACAGTCTTTACTTATCCTTTTCACCATGCAAAGCAAGTCTTACATGCAAGTCTTACCTATCATCAGCTTTACACTTCAAAAAGTTTTTAAAATATCACCATTTTGTTATATTTTTGAATTACCATTCCTGTATCTTACATGTACCTTTAACCCTAACCATCCCAAACCATTCAAACTCCAACAGCAGGGTTTGTTAGATTTTGATGGACTCGGTACTGTATAGCCCTAACACGAGGCTGGGTGTCCCAATTCCATCCAAGTCCAACAGTTGGGTGGTAGTGTTTGTGCATGGTGTTGTATATGGACCCAGTACTGTATAGCCCAGACAGGGGTACTTTACATGGGGCCGGGTGTCCCAATTCCGCCTAAGTCCAACAGTTGGGTGGTAGTGTTTGTACATGGTGTTGGATTTTGATGGACTCGGTACTGTATAGCCCAGACAGGGATACTTTACATGGGGGCCAGGTGTCCCAATTCTGCCTAAGTCCAACAGTTGGGCGGTAGTGTTTGTACATGGTGTTGGATTTTGGCAGATTCAGGAAGGTTCTTAGCCATAATAGCTAGGGGGTTAGGGTTAATATTAGTGTTACTAAATCTACTTTACAAAGGTGGATATGTGGGCATTAAAGTATATTTTTTGAAATAAACCCTAGATAATCATTAAGTTTTTTTAATTAACCCCCCAATCAATTTGACAATGCAAAGCTACAGGTCTTACTAAAAATCATTTTCTAAAAAGTAACTTGGTGAAAAGTTGGTTCATGTTATCAATCATCCTAAGAAATGATTTTGTATGATGTGCTTTTTTAGAGAAAACAAGAAATGTTATGTCGAATTTACAACAAGTTTTTTGTAAAACCTTAAGAACTTCAAAAAAATAAAGCTTTCTTTTTTACTGTTTTCTCAAAAACTTGATCTTGCGGAGGTTAGTTTTGAGGTTAGTTTTGTTATATATTTCTTGAAATCTAGAGAGTTGAAATGAATGTATGCTATTAAAAAAACAATGTTGTACGTTCCCTTTAAACACAGCTATATTATGGAGCATCTCTGGACAATTTGAAACACTAGGTGGCAGCTGACACCAATTATTCCATTGATCTCAAAATCAAAAAGCAATATAAGTACATTGCTTGGAGTTTGGGTAACAATTTTTATAAAGGGACCAGTGTGTTTGCTGCCACCTTGTGTTCCAAAACTCGCCCATTGGATTGGCTAAACTGCCCTTGGATTGGCGAAACTGCCCTTGCAGGTTAATTTATCACAAACGTTGAATTATAATGAAATATTTTAGTGACAAGATTTCTTTCTTGGTTTATAATTTGGTGGAATTCATGTTCCGTCAGCCTTAAGTGCACTTGTAGCGGAAATAAATCGCAATTAAACAAATTATTTAAATGTTTGTATTTATGGATAAAGCATACTCCTCTCCTGACTGCATCATGGTCCAAAGTACGATATTATAAATTAGTTTTTAAAAAGGAAATGCAAACTATGAAAAAGTAAAGGCAAGCTTAAGACCAGGACCCAATTTCACAGAGCTGCTATAAAGCAGAGAATCTTGCTTAACAAATTTATTTACTAAGCAAAAAAATAGCAGGGAACCAGTCATGAACTGTATACTTCGCATGACATTTTGGCTGGTAACCTGTTTTTGCTCAGCAAAATTTTCCTGCGCTTAGCTACTCTATGAAATTGGCAGCCATGTTGTTTGTATGTATTGTTGATTATGTTACAAACTTAAAGGGAGTGTTACACCTTTGATAATTAACAGATTACCAAATTTCTGAATTGTAATCTTAAAAAAAACTTCTTGACGTGAAGTTGGCGACGACACCAAACATCCTGATATTTTTATTCCGAGAATTTTTTTAATGTATTACACAAATTTGAAATGTAATGTGTTACAAAATTTGGATCATGGCTGTGATCCATTTTACACATAAGAATAATTGCAAACAAATCTAAATAGAGAAATTTTTCTCTATTTTCTTGTTAAGCCTAACTCCCTAGTTAGGCCCATTTGCTTACACATAACCTGAATCCTTCCTAACTCCCTAGGCCCATTTGCTTACACATAACCTGAATCCTTCCTAACTCCCTAGGCCCATTTGCTTACACATAACCTGAATCCTCCCTAATCCCTAGGCCCATTTGCTTACACATAACCTGAATCCTTCCTAACTCCCTAGGCCCATTTGCTTACACATAACCTGAATCCTTCCTAACTCCCTAGGCCCATTTGCTTACACATAACCTGAATCCTCCAAAATCCTTCAGTAGTAAAGTAAGCACATGACATATATGCACACATGTGTTTCTAATCTGTGATACATGCACATGGCCAGGGACCCTCCCTGCATGCATGGAGCAATAAACAGTGTCCACTGACCCAAGCACTGACCTTGCAATCACTACAACAAACATGGATGTACATGTACCAATGAAAGGCAAGTATGCCTAATAACCTCAATCCTCCAAAATCCTTCACTTTAGCAAAGAGCATGTAGCATGTAACCTCAATCCTTCAAAATCCTTCACTTTGGCAAAGAGGATTTGGGAGGATTTGGGAAGGTTAGGGTTAATGACACAATGAAATGAACTGAAACTTTCACAGGTACATCTCTCGATCTTGACTATTACACATTATGGATCATTAACCGACATTTTACCAACGGTGTACAATTCCTTTAATTAGTACCTTTTTATCAAATTTACACATTTTGAAAGGTATCCTTATTTTCGGGGGGGGGGGGGGGTGGGGGTAGTTTGTATTTATTTATGTTTTTCTTCTATCTTTCTCTCGCTTTGTTATATCAGTACTTTGCATGATTCAGCACAATAATATAATTTGGTTTAGTAAAATTTTGAATGTTTCTACATGTATACAGCTCTTCATTAACAACCTTGGACCTTGGGGGAGCAGTTCAACTGCCCCTCCCTCCATCAGCAGTATATGTTATGGACAAATCTTATGATCCCATCCCTCTGTCTTTGTAGTATTATTTCTTTGGTGGACCACATTTGATTATTATTATTATTAATTTATTTTTCATGTTTTTGTGGTGTTTTTTGTTTTTTTTGTGGTGTTTTTTTGTTGTTGATGTCTTGATGCATGAGGGATATTTTGCTCTCTTGTCTTACTACGGACTAGAACTGTATCAAATGACAGATAATGATAGTGTGAATCAGTCATCCGGAAAACATTATTTTTGTGAGATTTTCAGAGAAATAAGACGGGACAAAGATCATATTTTCATCCATGGTATTACACATGTTGGCTGGTCGTGTTTATTTACATTTTATTTTATTTTTTTACTGAAAATTTATAATATTGAATAATTTTCAGAACAGTATCATGATGATTGATTGCACTTTCATTGGAAACAGTTAAAATGATATAGACACATAAAACATGCAACTCATAAAGCAAATCTATATAATTTCTTTTGTTTTGAAGTATCGATGGTGTATGTTTCACTCTGTATAAATTATAGAGGTTCTGATTTTTTTTTAAATGTCAGTTTATTGTTAATCTGAACTTGAAAACAATTTTTTTTTCGGCAATGTTTGTTGTCTGTGGAAAATTGTAAGTGTTCAGTACAAAGAACACGATAAAAATTGTTTGTGCTGTGATTCTAATGTGTGGTGTAACCCACCCCCCAAACATTAAATATGAAAAGAATTCAATTGAAATTGAAGTATTTGTCCTCTCGCTTTTGAGTTTTATTTCATGTCATTTTTTGTAGTTGTTGTAGGTAGTGTCGTGGCCGAGCGGTCTAGCTTACCGGACTCAAGTTCTGGTGTTAGCAGCAGAATGTGGGTTCGAATCCCTGCCGTGACACTTGTGTCCTTGAGCGAGACACTTAACCATATTGCTTCTCTCCACCCAGGGGTTAAATGGGTACCTGTGAGGGCAGAGTTGGTTGATTAGCCCTATATGCACTGTAATGGCAGCAATTGAGCTGTATACTCCCCAGGGAGCTGATATCGTTTCAGGAATGATTTATGAGCCTTATGAGCAGGGGTAATGATAAAATGCGCCTTGGGCACCACTTAGTTGGTGGATACGTGCGCTATATAAGTCCACACATTATTATTATTATTATTGTGTTTTTACCAGCAGATGTTCCAAAACTGTCGACAATAATGAATGAAAACTTAATAATTGTCACACTACTACCATTTGTAAACATTTTAAGGTATGTTATTTGTGTCAAGCCGATGATGGTAACATCACCCCTGTTCATTTAACCTGAGGTGCTGTCATTTTTAAGGAAAGTGAAATAACTTCCAGTTCAAATTTAGGGAAGAGTACAATTTTCTAAATTCATTGTTAGGCCAAAATAAGTATCTGGTGTCTGGTCATCGGCTTCAAAATCGGTGCGGTGACGCACTTTTTTTTCGGCCATCTTTTTTTGGGTGTGCCAACAGGGAAATACGTGATGTACGCGGGGACCAAAATATTCCCATATACAAAGTATGGTGGATAAGAGAGGCCTCACAAATCGGGCAAATGTTCATACCCCTATGTGAAAAGGTCGTTTAATTAAAGCACAGCACGGCAGAATTCCAATCGATCCAGCAATTTTGGCTGCAATTGGACATAGTTTCAGAGCAAAAAAAACCCAAAAAATTTAAAATGCCGACGCGCGGGTCTGAGGCGATGTGCGCGGAAACCAGAGACATTTTTGGCCTTATAGGCCTACAACAAATCTGAATGCAGTTTCACAAATTTCTCGTGACAGAATCAGTGTAATAAGCTGAAACTTTCACAGATTAGTTTTTTTTTAAATGTATATCTTGATATTCAAAGACAGTAAGGATACTCCTAGATTTAGTTTTGCAAACTTTACCAATACTAACATGTTCAAAAGTATTTTGACATAATCATAAGTCTACTTTTCCTAATTTTTATGAAATAAATTTTGGTATTATAAAATTTAATTTTTTTTAATTAAAATGAAAATTTATTTCATAAAAATCAGGAAAAGTGGACTTATGATTAAGTCAAAATATACTTTTGAACATGTTTACTGTACATTCCCTTTAAAATCTATACATTGTTCCTGTCCTGATAAAAGAAACCAGTAAATTAATTACTTTTCAAAAAGGTTATTGACCAAAACTATGGATAAAGAATAACTTTCGAGACGGATGGAGGCCTACTACTACTACTACTACTGAGTGAATAAAATATGTTCATGATGCAGTGTGATAAATCAAAGGGACAGTATCGTCACGATCAGAGCAGACTTTCAACAGGGCATGGAATCGACTGTCCTAGTTTAAGATGAACACAGTGACTGAATATTACCATAGATATTACTGGCTCAATTATGCAGCAGCAACGGTAATTATGACCTTATCATGTGGGGTATTATTTTCAATCACTGGGTTAATCTAGAACTAGCACTCCGATTCCATGCCCTGTTGATCGTGACGATCGATACTGCCCCTTTAATTTCTGTTCATTGTGTGTCAGTAACGAGAAAATAGTGAAAATGCATTCGAATTTGTTTGGTCTCCAATTTAATGTGGAAAAGTGGATCACGACCGTGAATCATTTCAAAATTTGAAATACATAACTTTTCTTCAAAAGTCAATTTTTTTTACAAAAAATTGTTAAAGATGTACGGTACCAACACAGCCAACTTCACGTTGTTCAAGTAAGTTTTAAATCTATACTTCAGTAATTTTGCAAATGGGTAAACTGCTGTAAAACGGCGAAACAAAAAAAGAAAAAGTACCTCAAATATTACGAATACAAACGATGGCTACACTGCCCCTTTAAAGCTACTGTTTCAAAAGTTCAATCATCACTTGCATTGTACTTGCATGTGTAATCCTTTAAAAAGTTTTTGGTGCAGACATTCTATTTCCAGAGGACACATAAATGTAATTTAAAACTGCCAAGCCATGTGTGCATGCAGTGAAATAGGTCTAGTAGCCGCCACGTCATTCTGTGCAAACATCATACATAGCTTGTCGTTGAGATATACCGAGCAAGTCTATGTGTGTACGTGCAGTTGCTGAATCTCCCTTTGTTTTGTGCGCAACGTGAGTTCCTTTGTAATTTCACCGAGTTTTTATTATCGAATATATTTCAACAAGGTTGCAGTTTTGGATTTGTCATTGAATAGTTTACTTAGAATCATTCCTGATTCAACAAATTGTATTTAAAAGCCTTTTTTGTGGGAAATTTTCGGTATAAATTGCCGTGAATATGGTTTTGTGCATGGATTGAGGAAAGTACGCCCTCATCGGCAGTTTAGATTTCAATGTAGTATTTTTCTGGTTTACACTACAGATTTACACACAAGTTGAAGACTTCATCATGTCATCTCAGCTTAGACGAGCCTTTTCTGGAAACATAGGAACACCTCCTCCATGTAAGTTTAATTTTATTAAATGCTATGTATGTTACCATCTACTTTTTGTTTGTTTTTGTTTTTACTTAAATCTAACATTATTCAGTATTGGTATTGTTGTGTAATATTACTTTTATTTTTTAAATTTTTTTATTTATTTTTTGTCGATCACCATCCATGATCATACTAAAATGTGTCAAGAGGCGTCCAGAATGGATTTCACCCTTGCTTTGCATACTTTGTTGAACACATCACGACAATGGAATTGCTAGAACGAGATTTATTCATGTCTGCACAACAAATTATGTGAAAAAAATTCCTCAAACTAAACCCAAGACTTTTGTTTTTTCTTTGATTAGCCCATGGTCGTTCACATTCATCTCAGCCGTCCCAGCCAGTTGTTGCCAATTACCCATCATTCAATGCAGGCAAGGTCGGCAGCCCTGGAAAATCGGTAAGTTTGGTCCATTGTTGGTCAAGATGTAGCTCATCTATGAATATAATAATAATAATTATGCATTAACCCTCCTACTACTACAAGGGTCAAAATCAGTCAAAATGTTGAAATACTTCCCAAGGTATATCTAGTGCACTTAAAAGTCAAACACTGTCAAGTGTAGTGAGTACATTCACAGGTCAAAATGAGTCTACTGTTTTTGACTGGTAAAAGCATTGTCTGGTATTGTTCAGGGTGGTCAAAATCACAGTAAAAACCAGTCAAAAATGCCCCTGTGTGCACATTTGGGTCAACAGTCAAAACAGGCAGTTGACTGGTTTTGACCTCTACAGCAACTTTCCACTAAAGTGCATCAATAGTAGGAGGGTTAATAGAGTGCCATCCATCCGGTCCTACTAATTGCCGACCCCTGCCGACAACTCTTAATGCTCTCGAGATACGACATGGACTGTACCATTATACACGAGGGTGATGGTAACCAAGGAGAACAATAAGTCGGCAGGGGTCGGCAATTAGTAGGACCCAATGAGATGTCGGTAGGTTTTTAAGAGTTGTCGGTAGATGTCGGCAGGGGTCGGCAATTAGTAGGACCCCCATCCATCTAGTTTCCTATTCCAAGGCACTTTACATATTGCCCCTGGTCATTGGGCCAATATCATTCCTGTAATCTTTCTCAGATCTCTGGGTAGTATACAGCCCAAGCTACCGTAGTGCTTCAGAGGTTTTTTCAAACACAATATCAATAGGCACTTCAGTTTGGTGTTACGTAACAGGTGAACGAAATCCTTCACACAAAGAGTTTGCGTGAGTGTCACTCGGAAAAACTAACTGTACAAAATAAAATAGACCAGATCAAAACGATGCTTGTTCCGATTTAGTAATCCTTTGGATATGTTATTGCTGAATAGTTTCCCTCTATTGTCCCCAAACGGCATTAAAAAATATGTATTACTTTTTGAGATATCGCGTGAGAAACATTGCCACGTCATTTCTGAAATCGTTGGATTCGCTGGTCGCATCTGCATGGCCCATTGACCCACACACAATTTTCACCTCGAGCGCACCACTTTTCGGAGACACTTCCTACATACTCGGTTTATGTTAATAGGCTGAGAGGGTAAACGGGCGTTATGATTGGTCAAATCAGTTCACGTGACCGGCTTTTGAATGCTCAGAAGAAAGCTTCGTGTGGTGTTTGTTGCTTCGAAATAAACGCACGGCGCATCCAGAGCTATGGATTGATGAATATTTTGCAGTTTTCTTCGCTATGAAGGATAATCCTGTTCGTCTGTTTCCAAGTTATGTATAATTCACCATATATCAAGGAATTTTAGGTTTTTTCATGGAGTTATTCGTCCAGAAATAACGACCGAATTACAAAAGAAAATTCGAGTAAAATTACGCACGTGTGAGTTATGGTTGTTGGGTTTCGGTCCGAGTTGGTAATCGGTCGAGTTGGTCATTGGTCGAGTTGGTGACGGCCGTCGGTTGAGTAGAGTGTTTTGGTGGTGGTATTTTGGTCGAGATGGCGTCGGTCGGTCGGCAAGCGGTCGAGTTAACCGCACCCCATTGTAATCAGAAACTGGTCAACTCGTCGCGCCAACTCATACTTTCGAGACCAACTCGATTTGTGTACAATGTCTGGTTGATCATTCCATAAATCCGCTCAAAAAACATAGTAGCGTGATTGGGCCATGACATTATGCACCCAATTTTCGTAATTTGGGCATAATATCCCCTATTATTATAATATTATGTTAGTTAAACTTAAAGACAAAAGGGTCTTGATCAGTAATTGATTTTTTTTAATTTTTAAATTTTTTTTTTTAACATTCTTGCAATTTTGCCTAAATAAATAAAACTTGGGTCTAATTAATATGCAAATTAGATAATATCTGATGACGTATACAACTTAAATTGCTGTGATTTTGGATGATAAAACATACTTTGTATTTGTGCTAAATTTCATGTTGATAGAACTGGTACATTTTGAACGAGATCCAAAAACATGCTTTACAAAAGAGTATATTTTGATTTTGAGACCAATTAATATGCAAATTAGGCAGAATATAAGTTAAATCATGACTGGAATTGTGCTCATTGGAGACTATACTCGTCCATTCTATTTATGCAAAACTTCAGGTCCATCTAATTCATACTTTTTTAAAGGAAAATTGTAATATCATGTATAGAAATGTAGAAATTCTGCCGTTTTGGGGTAATTAATATGCAGTTAGTAACTTAATGGACTACTAATATTATGTTCATTGTTGCAGTTGACCTACTTTATATCAGCCCCAAAATTCAGATTCATCTTACTGTTACTGTTTGAATTACAGGCAAAACCGTAGCATATATGTATAGAAATGTGTAAATTTTGCCATTTTTTTGGTAATTAATATGCAAATTAGGTAGTACTCTACGTTTTAGAAAGTTGAAAATTGCCCATCATGAAGATATCTATGTTTCTGTTACTTGCTGAAAGTTTGAAAGGTATGCAATAAATATTTCTTGAGTTATAAGCTAAACTCTGTATAACATTGTACTATTTGTGGTGCCATGGCAATATAAAGAAAATAAAAGAATTGACCTTTGACCTCCGTTCCCCAAAACTACTCAATACAGCGATACAAAAATTACGATATCTTACATAGCATAAGCTGCGATTGCAAAAATTTTAATAGTTTTGGGTTTCTGTGATTGTGCTCTTTCTCACTGATAACATTTCCAATGCCCTTTTCAAAGAGATAATTTTCACCTGAAGTGCCTAATATCAACCTCTACTAGCCCTAACCATCCCAAATCTTCCAAAATCCTCTTTTCTAAAGTGAAGGATTTTGAAGGATTGAGGTTACATGCTACATGCTCTTTGCTAAAGTGAAGGATTTTGGAGGATTGAGGTTATTAGGCATACTTGCCTTTCTATGGTACATGTACATCCATGTTTGTTGTAGTGATTGCAAGGTCAGTGCTTTGGTCAGTGGACACTGTTTGCTCCATGCTCCATGTATCACGGATTAAAAACGCATGTGTGCATACATGTCACATGCACTAAACCACTCTGCCATGGTGCCCCGAACATCATCTATGAGCTGTGCCTCTGTCACTTATGCTATGGGATTGATAATTAATTTACAAATGGCACTCCATACTTTTTGCCACTGTTTTTTTTCTTCCAAAACCACAATTCCGACTAGGCTTCTACAAGATTGTTTCAGTTTGTGGTAACACAATTTGCACCCCACCAACATGTCACTCCTAAAGGAACCAACTTCAAAACGGAACTGAGGTGATAGGTCTTTTTTCTGTCGCGGCTCCGAGACTCTGGAATCATCTTCCAACTAAACTCAAATCTTGTCATAGTATAACTAGATTTAAGTCGCTGGTTTAAAACTCATCTTATGTCACAATTCTTCAAAGATGATGTATATTTGTAATTGCATTGTAGGTACATGTATCTCGGTACATAATTGTTTTTCTTTTTTCTATGCTATCATTGTATATTGTTTGTATTCATGTTTTTTCTTTGTTTCTGCGCCTTGAGCACCCAGCAGGGTGGATATGTGCATGCTACAAATCTTTATTATTATTATTATTATTACCATTTGTTTATCTAAACTTAAGTGAGGTACAGGTTCTGAAAAGAACCTTATCACACAACTCGTATCTCAACTGTCGCTAAGTGAGATTATGGTTCAGGGGAGAACCAATATTGGGCTACTCGTTTCTCAACTATCGCTAAGTGAGAATGTGGTTCAGGGGAGAACCATGGGGATTTCACGGGGTCTTCTCTGCATTTCGATTAGTATGCTCTAATCATCGTCAGGAGAATGAAGAGGTTTGGGGATGCAGCTCCGTAACCCTCCTACTATAGCTGCACTTTAGTGGCAAGTACCTGTAGAGGTCAAAATCAGTCAACTGCCTGTTTTGACTGTTGACCCAAATGTGAACACGGGGGCATTTTTGACTGTTTTTTTACAGTCATTTTGACCACCCTCAACAATACCAGACAATGCCTTTACCAGTCAAAAACAATTGACTCATTTTGACCTGTAAATGTACTTATACTATGCGTAAGGTTTGACAGTGTTTGTACTATTAAGTGCACTGGATATACCTTGGCAAGTATACCAACATTTTGACTGATTTTGACCCTTGTAGTAGTAGGAGGGTTAAGTCGTATTTGATTATGTGTTGAATGAAAAGTGTTCTGAATGGTGCCTAGTGGAGTGTGCCGGATACTACCACTGCTGTGTGATGTGTTATGATTGGTTGTACCTCACTTAGCGATAGTTGAGATAAACACACGGTGTTACCGCAAACCGAAACGATATCAATACTCCACCATGCAAAGCCTTTAAATCTTATACTTATAGTGTTGAATCGTTTGGTTTCAGTCAAGCCATGAGGCACGAATCCCCAAGCCCCCCAAGCCCCCAGACAAGCCCCTCATGCCGTACATGCGCTACAGCCGCAGCGTCTGGGACAAGGTCAAGCAGGAGAACGGCGACCTCAAGCTGTGGGAGATCGGTAAGATCATCGGTCAGATGTGGAGGGAGCTACCTGAGGAGCAAAAACAGGTCTTCACGGAGGATTACGAGAGTGAAAAGGTGATTGTAGTGTTTGTCTGAAAAGTAATTTCTGAGGTAAATTGAGCAACCAGGTAAAGATGTATCGTCCTGTGCTTTACCGGCAATTTTTTTTTTGAATTTGTGGTTTTTATTGGAACATTGATAAATTCCTTTTAGAAAGAAAAACAGATAATTTGAAATGACCTATTTCACAAAATAGTTGTCAGAAACTTAGGTTTAACAGTAAAAAGTTATGACAGGACCTGCCAAAAATTACATATTTACTGTAAAACTATGTTTTATCACGATTATTTATCAGAAATGTGTCATTTTAAAGCATTTGTATTCATTTCATCAAGTACAATTACAGCAATGTTCTGATGAAAAATAAAATAAAAATAGTGAAAACTGCCATTAACCCTAACAACCCCAAGCCCGTCAAACAGCTCGTTGTGTTGCATTTTGATGGACTCCGTACTGTATAGCCCATGCATGGTGTTGGATTTTGGTGGATTCAGGAAAGTTCATAGCCAAAACCATTAGGGGGTTAGGATTAAAATAGCAACAAACAACATGGGCGATTCATCTTTAAATTTGGGGAGGGGGGGGCGGGTTAGAACAAAATAAAGGATAGTTATCATCACATAAAATTCCGGCTAGGATGATCACCAAAATGTTTTATTTACCAATCCTCCCTCTTAAGTTATTCATTTCTCTCTTGTCAGGTGGACTACACAAATAACATGAAGATTTATCACAATTCCCCTGCTTATCAGGCGTGGGTCGTGGCTAAAGGAAAAGGTAACTCTCGCTGAACAAATTCTACAATTGTTTATTAATTACGTAATGATATCAACAGTGGTTCGTATAAACTCCAAAATATTTAACGTCATATTCATAAAAAAAAGTCTCCTGTTTCTGGTCATAGGTCATCTGGTCATAGGTCATAAGTCATCTGGTCATACACGTAGGTCGGCTTCAAAATCGGTGCGGTGATGCACTTTTTTCTTTTTGCCAAACAGTGAAATAAGCATCATTATCCCTTTTGAGACACAACAGACACAATTGAGTCAGGCCTCCCAGCGAAACCTATAAAACCCTAAATGGGAACCTTTATTTTCCCCCCAAAAAACCTATATTAATTAACCCTCCTATGCCCAGGCTGAAATTTGGCCCAGTAAGCACCGCACCCACAGACAGTCACTTGAGTATTTTTGGTTGCATTGCCAATTGTTCACACATGTGTATTTTTGTGCTGGAGTTAGTGGCAAAGTCAAACACACTTGTGTATGTCCTATATAAGTTATATGCAGAGTCACACAGAGCTGTGTATGTACTGCATAAGTTATAGCAGCAGACTTGTATACAGTTGAGTGGTTTTGGTTTGACCTCCTACCACAGCCACATGTCCTTGCATTTATTTGAGTGCACTGCACAAAGTCAATGGGTTGGGAGTTACATACAAATTTTGAGTGTCTTTGATTGTTAAACCTGTAGGAGGGTTAACTTATAAAAACCTGTATTTTTAATCTCCTGCAATACATTTTCAACTTCCTCATAAAATCCTCATGGCTTTGAAGAAAAATTACTTCCTAAGTATAAAGAGATGAAGCCAAAACAGTAGCCAAACTGTAACATGTGTACCGCTCTTAGATTTTCTGCTGGACAGGGTACGGGGTAATGTACTTAGAAGGTAGGCAATTAAGCAAAAACTTTCTACTTAACACTGCATAATCACGGGAAATAACCTATAAAAGCCTATATTTCGGCATTTGGTAAACCTATAATAACCTATATTTTGCTTAAAAAACTATTTAAAAAACCTATATTTGGTAGATTAGGCACTGGGAGGCCTGCTGAGTGCTTTTCAGTCAGTGTATACAAGACAATTCACCCACTCTAAACAGCGTCCTCATATTGTGTAAGCCATTCCTAAAAAAAAAAAAAATGCTTATTGTGATCCACATCTCTGAAAATTTTCAGTGACTCTCTTACCTGTGCATATGAATTATTTAAATTGAAGACGGAGAATGTCTTCAAATCCAGACTAGCCTACAAACATTTTAGACTCATCTGATTCGTCCGTGTCCTCCACCTCGCCGTACATCAGTGCCGTGACATGGAGGGCGACAGAGCAGAGAGCCGGATACCCGCTGGCTCATAAATGCTCCCGTTCTGTATTTGACGAATGTTTTTAGATGACCCTTGAAATCATTTTCAGTCTTGACCAATACTGCTTGCGTTGGAAGACTGTTCCATGTGTCGATGACCCGTAGGGAAAAAGCTGTATTTTTGGACATCAAGTTGTGAGCGCTGCTTGTAAATCTTCAGCGGATGACCCATGGTTGAAGAGTTGGACAAAAATAAAGAAATCATGCGCGTCCAACTTCTCCATGCCTTTGATAATCTTAACCCTTCTGTTATTGCGAGGGTCAAAATCAGCCAAAATGTTGATATACTTGCCAGGGTATATCCAGTGCACTTACAAGTCGAACACTGTCAAACCTTACGTAAGTACATTTACAGGTCAAAATGAGTCCACCATTTTTTGACTGGTAAAAGCGATTGTCTTGTATTGTTGAGGGTGGTCAAAATGACATTAAAAACCAGTCAAAAATGCCCCTGTGTGTGCATTTGGGTCAACAGTCAAACCAGGCAGTTGACTGATTTTGACCTCTGTAGCTACTTGACACTAAAGTTCAGCTGTAGTAGGAAGGTTAAAGATTTCAATTAGGTCACCTCGGATATGATGGGTCTCCAGACGACTCGGGTTCAATCTAGAGAATTCTGGTTGTTTTTTCTGGTACTGAATTCAGTAAATCTTAAAGCATGTTCCATTATTTGAAATATATTAATGAAGTGAAGTGTCGTTACTGTTTGATTGATCGTCAGTTCAACAGCAGCAGGAACAGGAAGCCAAGGAGCCAAGACCCAAGCCCGAACCTCGCATGAGCATCCAACCAGCCGAGGATGAAGATGGTGAGTCTTTGTATCCATACGGAAACCGATTTTGGTATTCTGATACAATTTCTGTTGGGCTAAAAAAATAACGTGGTAAACGTGTGGATTTTTTTTAAAGAGCATGAGTATGCTTAATCTCTTTGAATCAAGATATGCGTTAAAATGGACCAGCCTGTGAAAGTTTCAGCTTATTACGTTTTGTCATTGAAGAGTAAATGGTGAAAATGTATTTAAAATTGTTGTTTTCATTCAGTTTAAGGAATGAGTACTGATCTATCCTAAATTTGAACTGGAATTGATTTCACTTTTCTTAAAAATAAAAGCACCTCAAGACAAAATATTTTCCAGCTTTTCACAAATTTAACGTTTTTTTAATAAATTAAAAAAAAATTAATTTCCAATCCTATGACTAGATCAAGATGACGGGTTCTCGGTGAAGCACATTGCAGCTGCGCGATACCAGCGCAATCATCGATTTGTCAATGACATCTTCAGCGATGCGGCAGTACCCGATCCTCGCTCCGTCGTGACGGAATCTCGCATGCAGGTGCTGAAGAGGCAGGTCCACTCACTTATGCTTCATCAGGTATAGTATTAAAATCTTTTTTTGACAAAATCCTTAAGGCCAAAAACAAAAAATTCCTGTTTCTGGTCATAGGGCTGCTTGAAAATCGGTGCGGTATGGCGCTTTTTTTTTTTGCCAACCAGTGAAAATATGTGATACATGCATACATGGTTATTGGAACCAGACCAAATTTCCCCATGCACAAAGCTAAGAGAGGCCTCGCAAATCGGGCAAACGTTCATACCCCTATGTGAAAAAGTCATTTAAAACACAGTGCGGCAGAATTCCAATCAATCCAGCAATTTTGGCTGCAATTGGACATCGTTTCATAGCACACAAAAAAAGAAAACTAAAGTTACCGACGCGAGGGTCTAAGGCGACATAGTTGGGTGAGGTTTGGCGATAAAATAAAACACCCTTCATTTCACATTGGAAACAAAATGGTCCTGGCTGGATAGATCTTTCTTTACTAATGATGATGTACAGACACCCTGGCAGTCAGTAGCTACACCAGTGTACCACATGACAAGAAAAACCTGCTTACAATGAGTTTGCGAAGAATGCCAGTGACTTTTATAGTACTCTGTTTTACAATCTATTTTTTTAAATTAAAAAAAAAAAATATTTTACACAAAACTGTATAGCAGATCATGAATTTATGAATATGAAAATTGATTACGATTCATATATTTATTTTGTTCTCTGCGGTTGACCGTTCCTTTAACAGAAATATTTCATCAGAGGTTTTTATGTATTTTACTGATCATGATTTCTGTTCTTGGAAATATTTTTTTGTTGCACAGAAAAAACTGGAGAATGAGTTGCAACAAATTGAGGAAAAACACGAAATTAAGAAGAGGAAGTTCTTCGAAACCAGCGATGAGTTTTACTCGTCGATAAAAAAGGTTGGTCTTTGTGACATGCTCTGTTAACCAGTTCACGTCGGGAATATATTTTTTTTCCCGGTCCCCCGTGCGGGTTTATTTTCAGTGAAAAATCAGAAAAAATTTCTAGCCATTAATAATTTTTTTTGTCAATGAAACTTAGTCCGGACACCCAAATAAACACCTTTACTCATTGACATTTCGAGAATTAAATGGCTAGTTTTTTAATTACGGTTGTGTTTGTTCAGCACAATTAGACCGTTGGCAAGCTCTGATGCAACGGCCTATTAGCGACCAGCGCCCGGTCGAACAGACGGCATACCCGGAGAGAGAGGAAAGGCCTCGTAAACAATGGATATAAATCCGTCTTAACAAATTCTTGGCTGGTACGTCAAAGGAACAGGTCTTGGATAAAGGGATTACGCAAAAATCAACAAAAAGAGTGAACTCGTTCATTGTTTGTAGTGCCTTTTGTCCGGGGCCACCGAACCGTGACCCCATGGACTCCGAGAAACGATTGCGTGTATACAAGTCAGCCGCCACGACGTCACGCCACGTGTGGCGTGTTGACAAGTCTCCCGGTAACACACACAAAAATCGGAATGCGTGTTTAGACGCTCTCCGATCCGCTGTACAAAAAAAATTTGCGTGTATACACGGCCTCCGAAGCGAACTGGTTAAAATCGGTCATTATTTGTTGGGGCTGTTCTGAGTAATTTTGACCAAATATTTCCAAGGAAAGTTAGGTTTTAGAGATGTGCCAACAGGTTTTGCACACCATTGTAGCGAGCAGCTTTGTAGTGCTGATCCCATGATACCCTTATGAAGGGTAGGCAAATTCGCTGCCACACTCGTCGTACCTGCACATATTTTTTATACAGTGCCGTAGACTGGATTGTAGTAGGCCGACACTCATCATGTAGGCAATAGACTTCTGTTTGTCCTTTGTCTAGCCCCATTCTAGGGCCAATACACTGGACTCCCTCCGTATCCTTGGCCCTAACCCCACATGTACAAAAAAGAGTGAATTTTCTCTTTTTTTCAACTTTTGAACTGCTAATTATTACAACCTAAAACTTAGTGATTAGGTAACCTTGCCCAAGCAGACACTTTTGGCATAAAATCTATAATTCTGGGATAGCTCACGTTCATGAAATTTTCTAAACATTTTTGAAATTAAAAACAAAATAATAATAATAAAATTTAAATTTCACCGAAATTACCGATTTCACAAAAGTGAACTTTATGCCAAAGGTGTCTGCTTGGGCAAGCTTACCTAATCACAAAATTTTAGATTGTTAATAATTAGCAGATCATAAGTTTAAAAAAATCGCTCCTTTTTTGTACTGGCTCGGGCCAGGGATCTACGGAGGGAGTCCAGTGTATTGACACTAGAATGAGGCTATCCTTTGTCCAGCATATACAATCCCCACTAACAGCTACATCTCACTAACAGCTACTTAGATGCATACACAATCCCCACTAACAGCTACACAGAACCAGCACTACCCTTAAACCATGTTATTCTCAAAATGATATATTTGTTTCTCCCCAAGCTATGTGATCAGAAGGTTGAGATAAAGTGGGAAGAGCTACCCCCTCCCGATCTACCCCTACGACCGCCTACCCCTCCCATGGGGAGTATCCTCAGCCAGGCTCTTCAGCGACCCACCCTGGGACCAACTCTTCTACCAAGTTTCCCACCACTGCCGCCACAGGCACCCACACAGATACATCCCCAGACGATGCCCCAGGTAGAGCCTCAGCCTCAGACGGAGACGCCGACGGGTCCCCAGGCGGGGTCAGATCAGCAAGTGCAGGGGCCGACGCCGCCGACTGCACCACCACAGAACGGGGAGCATGAGCAGAAAGAGGAAGAGCTGAAGAAGGTGGAGGCTATGGAAGTTGATGCACAGACGGGGGATTCCAACGATGGAACCCGAACCCCCCAGGACGCTGCAGATAACGAATCACAGTCTGACAAGCTAGGTATTAAATTTGATTCACTCTGTATCGTTTCCATTTATAATAAGCACTAACCCATGCATCCGCAAGTGCATTGTAAGTAATAATGATCTTATTGTTGAATCAAAATCCTGAAAAGTCCCAAAACATTGTGTCTGACACTGTAGTTTTTACATATCCATGAATTTAAGAGAGATGTTCTTTGGCTCAACAAAATCCTGTGCATGCAACAATGTTGTAATCTTGCTGTAGGTGATTGTTGGTCATATATAATTATGCCTCAAAAAGTCGTCACAAACTTCTTCTTTGTTAAGGTATAACTTCATTTTCATGTTTACTTTTGAAAACCACCTGTATTTCAACAAAACTCTTTCATTTGCATGTCTGTTTTTATCTCTGTAACCTGACCGGGACAGGTCAAACTATTTACAGATTCTCCATCCTCTAACATTGACCCAGACGGCCAACCCTTGTTTTAGTTTTCGCTTTTGAAACCCCCTTCATTCTTTCACTTTTTCCATCTGTTTTGTGTCTCCCTAACCTCAGACCTGGACAAGGAAAAAACATCTACAGACGCTCCGCCCACATCCAGCATCACCACAGAGGACCAACCTTCCAAGGAGCAGTATGAGCCCAGTAAACCTCCCGAGCGGGCTTCCTCATTGCCGCCCCGGGAGGACGTGAAGAAGATGGACGAACCCGTGAAGGATGATGTGTCAAAAAAACCCGCGACACCCGAAGACAAGACATTAGAGAAGACAGAGGGAAATAAGGACAGCGGAGGGGAGGTCCAGAAAGGACCCAAGGAGGAAATGAGGGATGATGAGAAGAAAGAGGGACCGGAGGACGGGAAGACGGCGGAGAAGAAAGAGGGAAGGGATGAGGGAGAAGAGATGATGAAAGATTGATGATACTACACAGTTGACGGTGCTTGTGTTTTTAGATCACCACTGGATCGATACGGCATCACTTTTATGTTGTATATATGGATTATTCCAATAGGTTGGAGCAAGCTTTGTGATAAGTGTCCCTTTTTTTATGTAGGTAAATGCACCATTTATTATCATTTATTATGACTCTTAACCCTAACTTCCTAGGCCCATTTGCTTATACATAACCTGAATCCTCCAAAATCCTTCAGTAGCAAAGCAAGCACATGACATGTATGCACACATGTGTTTCTAATCTGTGATACACGTACATGGCCAGGGACCCTCCCTGCATGCTTGGAAGCAATAAACAGTGTCCACTGACCCAAGCACTGACCTTGCAATCACTACAACAAACATGGATGTACATGTACCATGGAAAGGCAAGTATGCCTAATAACCTCAATTCTCCAAAATCCTTCACTTGAGCAAAGAGCATGTAGCATGTAACCTCAATCCTTCAAAATCCTTCACTTTAGCAAAGAGGATTTGGGAGGATTTGGGAAGGTTAGGGTTAATAAGCATTATTGTAACTTTCATTCAAGGCACAAATATTGATTTCATTCTAATTTGAAGAACTGAGAATGTGCACTCATTATAAGGATAATGAATGGTACATCTACCTTTCGTAACAAGGACACCATGTCACAAAGCTTGGCCCAACCTGGTGGAATGACCGATATAGACCTGATGCATATGATGTCACAAACTGAAAAGCGCCCTCGCTCATAGGCAAAATGTCACTCATTGGTTAGTGTATTCATGCTGTCTTTCAGTGTGCAGTGTGCAGTGTGCATCCACGAACCAATAAGTGACTTTCTTTTGCTTCTGAGCGAGGGAGCCCTTCAGATTTTGACGGCATTGCACAAGGTCTAATTGCAGTCGATGGGTGTATGCGTACATGTTCACTGAATCATTCTCCGCTTTCAAAAGTACGCATGTGCAGAGAATCTTTTGTTAAATACGCACTGAAAGTATGCGCAAAGCTTACTGCTCACTGAAGTGCCCTATCGGCTGGAGACTTGGTGAATTTTCACTGCAAGGGGGATTTTTAAATGGAGCACACAATAATGAGGGTATTTGTATCTCCTGTGTACCATCTCTGAGATTTAAGTCATACAATTAGCCTGTTTAGCTGCAGATTATCTTGTAAGAAGCCTCTTGTAAGAAGCCTCTTGCAATAAAAATGTGTTTTTTTTTTTAATTGTTGACATTGTAACATATTTAGATCCTAAAACTTGTAGCTTTGCATGGTGAAGAGGATAAGTAAGACTAATTGAGTAGTAATCTCAATCTCCTGAGGACGATCAGAGCATACTGATCGAAACGTCGAGTTGTGACCTCCAGTTATTTTCAGAACTAATCACTACTCAATTGAGAATTGCACATGGTGTCACCGCAATTAGTCTTGCATATTTAGATCCTATACGAAGCATGTATGGAGTGTACATCCACAACAGGCCCAACTCTTCAAGAAGGGCACAACTAGATTTTGTCTTCATACAGAGCTTCATCTTCCACAAGTTCCATTAAAGTTTCATATGATTCTAGTGCTTTCAAGGAAGCAATCAAGATAAAAGCCATTGTTAATAATAATAATAATAATAATGTGGACTTATATAGCGCGCGTATCCACCAAACTGGTGCTCAAGGCACATTATATTATTACCCCTGCTCATCAGGCTCATAAATCATTCCTGAAACCATCTCAGCTCCCTGGGGAGTATACAGCTCAATTGCTGCCATTACAGCGCATATAGGGCTAATCAAACACAACAACCAACTCTGCCCTCACAGGTACCCGTTTACCCCTGGGTGGAGAGAAGCAATTATGGTAAAGTGTCTTGCTCAAGGACACAAGCACCACGATCGCGGCTGGGATTTGAACCCACATTCTGACGACTCAGCCATCAGAACACAAATCCGATGCACTAAACCGCTCGGCCACCGCTTGAAGTCACTCAGGGGTGTGATTTGTCAGGATTTTCGGATTTTTACAAATCGCAATGTTGTGATCCTCCAGGTTTTAAAGATTTAAGCAATAAATACCCCTCGCAAAACTTACGTTGATTTTTTTCAAAACTGCCCATTCACACCCCAGGTCACAATTATTTATTGCATAAAGGATGTCAGCCAGACTTGTGTCAGCCAGACTTGTGTCAGCCAGACTTTTGTCAGCCAGACTTTTGTCAGCCAGACTTGTGTCAGCCAGACTTGTGTCAGCCAGACTTGTGTCAGCCAGACTTGTGTCAGCCAGACTTTTGTCAGCCAGACTTTTGTCAGCCAGACTTGGATGTCGAGTACTTGTTCATGAGTATGAGTACAGAATAATGTATTTGACTACGAGAATGAGTACTCCAACTGTTTGTCGTCAGGTAATTTTTTTTATGAGTACAAGTACAGAAAGAATGGGTATGAGTACTTCAATTCTGATGCCAGCCTACTTTTTGGGGGCAAAAGATGTCATAAAATTGTGTGAGGGAGAAAAAAAAATTGATGGCCATGCAGTTGGAAAAAGGTCAATTGTTCTGGGAATTTCAAAAGGTATAAAAGTGCTATCGGCCAAATGGAGGTAAATTGCTTCAAGGGACAGTATCATCATGATTAGAGCAGACTTTCAACAGGGTGTCCTAGTTTAAGATGAACACAGTGACTGAAAATTATTGGCTCATTTATGCAGCAGCAACGGTAATATGACCTTATCATGTGGGATATTATTTTTAGTCACTGAGTTAATCTAAAACTAGCACTCTGATTCCATGCCCTGTTGATAATGACAATACTGTCCCTTTAAAGCACATAACAATTGGCCAATCAACAGTTGTCGTTCAAACTCACACTGTATTGACCAATCAGATTTCTTGAGTTGCTGCGTGGGCCTGCTACGAAGTCTCATCAGAGTAACAAGTTTATGAAGGATTCTGGGATGGAAAAAGGGACAACAAATGCAAATAACAATAGCTGGCTGTGTACATTCACATTTGGCAGGTCTGTGATTTCTATGGATTTTTTTCTTCTGATTTCAGGATTTTTATTTACAAATCTCACATTGCCTCAAAATGTTCTTGAAAGAAGAGAAGTAGCCACCAAGGAAATAAAGAAGTAGCCTGTATTGTGTCTAAACCTCTAGTTTCTTGTTTGTGGGGATATGGAGGGTCTGTAAATCCTCCAAAAATAAACATCCAGGAGGTTCAGGGGGCTTTGTCCTCTAGACCAAAGGAAGACCAAGGCCTGCTACCCACAGGAGGTTCAGGGGGGGCTTTGTCCTCTGGACCAAAGGAAGACCAAGGCCTGCTACCCACAGGAGGTTCAGGGGGCTTTGTCCTCTAGACCAAAGGAAGACCAAGGCCTGCTACCCACAGGAGGTTCAGGGGGCTTTGTCCTCTAGACCAAAGGAAGACCAAGGCCTGCTACCCACAGGAGGTTCAGGGGGCTTTGTCCTCTAGACCAAAGGAAAACCAAGGCCTGCTACCTATTTTTCAGGATTTTTAAAACTTTTTTCAAATCACACCCCTGATTTGGAGAGCCTACACGTGGAACTCTGGTAAGGCTTGTTGTAATATTTATGTTCCAACACTTGAAATAAGGAAATGGTAAACACTTGGATATTTAGGCACTTAAAACCATATTAGTATACTACTGTTTTATGAATAATTAAATCATTGAATTCAAGTAATATTGGTATTGCAGGCAAAATAAAATATTCTTACTCATAAAACGATTGCGTGTGCTGTGATTTGTTAGTTTGTAATTGTCCTAAGTCTGAACTCTCTCATTCATAACAAATATGTTTCTAATTATTCAGATTAACAACAAAAAATCACAACTGGTTTAATATTTACAGAATGCTTTTTGATAATTTGCTGTTGCATCAATTCATTGTACAGTTTAACCCTAGCCACCCCAAATCCATTAAAATCCTCCAAGGGGCCACTGACTTGGGGAAAAAATCAGCACTGTTGGAAACAGGTACTTTCACCTCATCAAATGGGGCAAAGTTACTACCTGGCAAGAAGTACAGGCCGTGGCCGAGCGGTCTAGCGCACCGAACTCAAGTTCTGGTGTTGCCAGCAGCAGGGTGTGGGTTCGAGCCCCGGTCGTGACACTTGTGTCCTTGAGCAAGATACTTAACCATAATTGCTTCGTCCTTCGGATGGGATGTTAAGCCGTAGGTCCCGTGTACTAGATTAAGTAATGCACGTAAAAGAACCCAGAACACTTATCGTGGAAGAGTAGGGGTTTACCCCGGTATTTCTGGTTCACATAGCAAGCGCCCTTGTTTACAGGTTTCCTCAGGCTTCCGAGCTACAGTGCTTAAGTGTGCTTTTGAGGCATCCTTGGTTTCATTACCAGAAATGTATAATAATAATAATAATAATAAGTGCGGAATATGAAAGATCAACGAAAATGCATGGTGCATTTTGAAGATAAGGGCATGTTTCCAAAAGTGCACTGATGGATTTTGGAGGATTCAGGAAGGTTCCTACCCAGACCTAGGGGGTTAGGGTTAAATATGGTCAAGAACAATTTTTCTTTTTAAATTGGCACCAGGCATGGCCTTATGAGGGAGCTGTTTAATCAAACCACCTTTTGCAGCCAGGCCAGAGTGTCACTTGTAGTATAAATGCATAGTTATTAGGCTTACGTAAGGACAATAACGGCCACGGTAAAATAAACTGTATAATGTTTTTTTGCTTTAAAGCAAGTTTACACTATTGGTAAATGCATCAATTATTTATAACTAAAAAAGGAAAGAGAAAAAAAGAAAAATCCAAGAGATATGTAAAGAAACCAAGCTATGAAAGTTTCAGTGTATTTCATTATGGAGAAACTAGTGAATATAATCAGATAACTTGTAATCAGTCTGCCAGTTATCCCTTTCAGATTTGAATGTTTATTAATGGTTTCTCGAACCTCAGAAAAAAATTAATAAAAAGATTAATGCAATCGGCTTTACACTCAGTATTAGTTTAACATTAGGCCTAATATTAGTCCATTTGGTTATTTTTGAATTGCAAATGGATACCTAACCTTTTATTAAGCTGGTTTATAGCTCAAGCACAGTTTATCAAATAGACAGATCAAGAACTATATATTTTCCTTTTACATGTTATCATAAAACAAATTAAAGGATCATTAATTTTCATGAAAAATTATTACTTATTTACTATGAATCGATTCGGAATCTTTCCACGAGACAATATTATAAAATTACGCAAGTACGCTACTGCCCCTTTAATGCCCCGTCCTGTCATTTCAACTGTCAGCCAAAGTGTACTTTTACCCACTGGATTTAGAACGGCCGTTTTTGACCAATCAGCATTGCGGATTTTGGAGCTGTGCGGGAAACCCAGACCATGCAGTGACAAAATGGTGGCGGAGCGGGAGAATCTACCACAAACTTCCCACAACTTTCCTCTCAAAATGTGAACTTCAGAGATGATAATTCGCTTCACATTCTGCACCCGGGTGGTGTACAAACTGTGAGGACATTGTCTGGGTAGGTATGAAGGAAAATTTCGTAAGTATTTTTGCTGTATGTCTGAAGGAATGTTGGCGAAGTTATTGAAGTGAAGTGACAACTTGACCCAAGCAGCTTGGACGTGCATGAATTTGGGTGTACTGCAGGTTATGCATTGTGTGCGTGTGTGTGTGGTGTGCAGACTCGCCGCTTGGATGAGCAACGGCACGTTGTGGTGATCGCGTTGATATTCGACACTGGCGCCAAGTCGGCTATCGTTTCATGATGCCGTATTTTCAGTTGCATTATGTGCTTGTAATCTTCACGTTTTTTGTTCACAAGCCATTATTTTTGTTGCTGTAATATATTATTACAATTACGCATTCTTTGAGGTGAATAACATTTGTTTTAATTTAGAGCAAACGTTTTTGGGCTCGAACTGTTGATTGAAAGATTTGGTTTTGAAGGGGTTGAAATTGTTTTGAACAAAAAAGTGGACATGGTGGAGGGTAGCCCTGATAGAACCCTATCTACAGTACACTTACGATAGAGTCCTGACCAAGAGTTCTTCCTGTTCGTATACCTGTAAAGTTTGCACTGAATTTTCTCCCTTTTTTACCTGTCTTCGTTGGCTGAACTGAGGAAATGCAGGCACTGTAACTTCTTAACTGCCTCTTGGAGAAATGATTTTGGCTGAAAGGTGTCTAAAAAAAAGAGTATTTCCCAGACATTTCTCAGAGCAACGGCCAATCTGTGTACAAACTTTTCATGCCGTTCATGCTGAATAATGCGCATGAGCGATGACCTTGGGGTCAGAACATTGATTGCGCGGCAGAACACGTCTCATTAAATTGCCTGCACTGTAAGTAAAGTCCCGTCGCAATTGATGTTCTGCCGCGCAATCGATGTACTGACCCCAAGGTCATCACTCATTCGCATTATTCAGCATGAACGGCATGAAAAGTTTGTACACAGATTCGCCGTTGCTCTGAGAAATGTCTGGGAAATACTCTTTTTTTTTTAGACACCTTTCAGCCAAAATCATTTCTCGAAGAGGCAGTTAAGAAGTTACAGTGCCTGCATTTCCTCGGTTCAGCCAACGAAGACAGGTAAAAAAGGGAGAAAATTCAGTGCAAACTTTACAGGTATACGAACATGAAGAACTCTTGGTCAGGACTATCGTAAGTGTACTGTAGATAAGGTCCTATCAGGGCTAGGTGGAGGGGTGGTTACAAACTATCAAGGGTGCATGATTTACAAGCCAAGTAAAAAAAAAATTCAAGAAATAACCAGCTAACTTCGTAACATATGTTTCAGCGTTAAGCAGGCCTGTCATTCCCTGCTGGATTTGTTTAAATATCTCCCCTTTTCAGGTTTTTTTTTGTCATGTTGGCTTTCCAGATTGTGTCTTACATTGGGCTACATTGTTAATAATTTTAAACAAGTTTCTCCTTTTGAAAGTTTCACACCTGAACAAGGAAAGAATGTTGTATCCGACCGCCACTTTTTAAGGAGTTTTTTGGAATTTTTTTGCAACCACTAACCAGTTGAAAAATGATTCTATCAATTTTTTGGGATACAGAAAGCGAAAACTATCTTTAAAATCCACTTTTATGATGGTTTTCGGACTAACCTTCTAAAAAAAATCTTCCCCTTCAGAAAATAGAAGGATCCTATTAGGATGTACTGCGCATGTACAATGACCGTGTTGGTCACTAATGGTAGAGTTGACAAGATCAGACTGACATGACTGAGGAATTCATTGTATACCAAAAATGCCAGATTTTTCATGAAATAAATATCCAGGAATAATTTGAAGTGCATGTCCATCATCATCATCATCATCCATATGTTCTCCACCTTAATGGGTAGGTAAGATTACATTATTGGTTATATTGAATGAGAAGTGGCGGTCGGATATGACATTCTACCCCTGAACAAAATTAAGTTGTTCCGTTTGTTGGCCATATTTCCATTTTAACATGTACCCCCAGGCACTTCACAGGCACCATGCTGAATGCAACACAATGCAACAACAGAAACATGTGCAGCCTGCTCAATGCAGCAAGATCCACCAGCTAGAACAATGCCAACAATGGTTCTTTTGTTCTCTGCTGAGGGCAACATGATGCAACTGCTTTTCACAATTGTTGCATTGTGTTACAGTGAGCTTGGTTTAGGGTTAAGAAACACAATCCAACGCTTAAGATTTGCAGATGTTTAATTGTTTCTAAGTTGGGGTGTGTCTGCTCATGTGCACAGTTAAGTTGTTAAAAAAATGTTTGGTCATAGTGTGTGCTTTCTTGATCTCAAGTTCTCTCATTAACCCTAACAGTGCAAAACCCCCTTCAATAAATGGCTAGACCTGCTCAATCCAACATTATCCGTCAGTTGTCCGAGCGTGAAGCCTGCTGAGTGCAACAAGATCCATCAGCAAGAACAAAAGATATTTTGTTCCCTGCTCCCATTAACCCTAACCTTCCAAAATCAACCAGAGGTTTTGGTTGATTTTGGCAGGTTAGAAAATTGTTCTTGATTGATTTTGGAGGAGTTTGGCAGGTTAGGAACTTTTTCTTGGTTGATTTTGGAGGAGTTTGGCAGGTTAGAAAATTAGTCTTGGTTGATTTTGGAGGAGTTTGGCAGGTTAGAAAAATTTTCTTGGTTGATTTTGGAGGAGTTTGGCAGGTTAGACAAATTTTCTTGGTTGATTTCACCATATACTGGCACCTTTTGTTTTAACAGTTATAAGGACAGAAAGTCTCTGGTTACTTCCACTTAGCTTAGGGTACAATAATAATAACAATGTAAGTTTCAAGGACATGTGTTACATGTGGTACTGTATGCCAGTGCAGCTGCAACATAAACAAAGGGACATCTGTTAGTAGTCAAGGCTAGACAGGTCAAAGATAAAAATGGTTGTCCAACCTGCAGTGTCTATCTCTGCCCTGGCCACTGCTTCTGCTATACCACCAGGCAGAAAGTAGGCAGTCAGAGGAAAGCTCCACCACCGACTAGATATCCCATCACTTGCATCATTTCAACCAGGGGGAAGTTGGACAAGGCAAGCACAAACATAGCCTCGTATAAATTTTTGTTGTTTTCAATTACTTAATTTGTTTCTCACACAATAGGTTGGGGAATGATCTCCCTGCGCTGTGGTACTATGCCGCCGCAAAATAGAACACTGGTTGATTTTTGTAGGATTGAGGCAGTAGGCACCATGCAAAATAGAACACCGGTTGATTTTTGTAGGATTTAGGCAGTGGGCACCATGCAAAATAGGGGACCGTACTCAAGTTCCCTCAGCCTTATGTTCCCTCAGCCCTATGTTCCATCAGCCCTATGTTCCCTCATCCCAAAATAGACCCTATGTTCCCTCAGCCCTATGTTCCCTCATCCCTATGTTCCCTCATCCCTATGTTCCCTCATCCCATCATAGGGTCTATTTTGGGATGAGGAACATAGGGTTGAGGGAACATAGGGTTGAGGGAACATAGGGCCTAATTTGGATTTTAAAAAAATGTTAGGCATTGAGGGAACATAGGGCTGAGGGAACATAGGGCTGAGGGAACATAGGCATGACCCCCAAAATAGAACACCGGTTGATTTTGGAGGATTTTGGAAGGTTTTTAGAAAATGAGCCTAGGGGGTTAGGGTTAATAAAATCCAGCAAAATGTTTCATTTGTTTCATTCTGTTGCATTCAGCATGGTAAGGGTTAAGAAAAGAAAACCTACTTTGAAATGTCGGGAGCTTAGTTTAACAGAAAATAAGTGCTTTTTAAAAATGAATTTATGACGAGACCAACCATAATTTAATTTCAGCATTTACTGCAACACCATGCTTCTAGAAATATTTCAATATTTCATGCTTCATTTTAAACCACTTGTTTTGATTTCCATAAGAAAAATTGTTTCGATGAAGACAACAATTTGCAGAAATAACTGGTAAAATCACCCCCCAAAAAATAAACAACTCATCGTATTGCTGTTGTAGGATTACCTGTGCAATATTTGTGTGCTTTGAGCATTTGTGAGGGAAAGTGGAGAGTTGCACTATGGGGAGTTTTGTCATCAGAGTCGTGCTGACGAAGGACTCTAGGAAGGAGCAAATCAAGAAAGCGACCGAGGTAATGTCCAGTTTATATTAGCGCTGTTTTATTTTGCCTTTTCATTTGTGGGCATTGGGAAACAATCCATAGATCTAATGAATTATTATTAAAAATTAACCCTCCTACTACTGTAAGGGTCGAAATCTGTCAAAATGTTGATATATACTGTACTTGCCAAGGTATATCTAGTGCACTTAAAAGTCAAACACTATCAAACCTTACATGTAGTAAGTACATTTACAGGTCAAAATGAGTCGAGCATTGTCTGGTATTGTCCAGGGTGGTCAAAATGACAGTAAAAACCAGTCAAATATGCCCCTGTGTGCACATTTGGGTTAACAATCAAAACAGGCAGTTGACTGGTTTTGACCTCTATAGTAGGGTTTTCAGGTGAAAAGTTATTCCTAAACCAATACACTCAATATTTATATCAAATTAAAGGTCTTGATGAAAGAAATACAATGGTTTTTAAATCAAGAAAATCAGACGAGTAGTTTTTGAGGAATCCTGTTTTATTTAATCAAGTATACAGCATTCGATGAAGCGCGACTGTCCATACACTGTGTACATACCTAATGGCAACAAAACTGTTGAATCAGCCTACACACACCGTGATACACACGCACAGCGTTCGTGCTCGTTTCCCTCATAAGAGCTTTAGAAAGGGTGTAAAAAATACACTCCGCTCAAAACTAAACGAAATTGCGGATCAAAACTTTCACATATGTGTATATATACAATACTAGGTGAAGAAAGTGTGACACACATGGTAAAAAATGAATAACTGTCAGGAATAATGCAGACACTTTTATTTCAATGTTTATCCCTCAAGCAAGCTACTTTAAAGGGGTAAAGATAGTTCGTTGTGAGGAAGTCCACTTTTTTAGCATTCAAACTTATGTAGTTGCATCTCTAACGTATGTAACATAGTGTCTTTCAGGTGTATGGTATCACACAAAGGGTAAGTTTCCTTTGACTTTGTATCATGTAGGTACATGTCTCACTATGAGCAGTCAAGGTACAAACAAGAAAAATATTCTGATGTTTTTTTCAGTTTGAGTTACATGAGTGAGTAAAAAGGACACCGTTACATACGTTTACACCACATATTATAAATAACAAAAGTTTTTATCCAGATAGTTTTACAAGAGCAATGTTCTATATTTTAAAGGGAAAGTTTGTTTATGACAATCACAATGTTTAATGACTGTTATCCAAATCCAATTTTGATCCAAAAAATGTTGTTAATCCTTTTATTTAACATTTGTAACAAGGACACCGAACCGGAAAACAACAATGAAATTATCTAATCCAAGGCATTTTTTTCATTTTACTATTCAATCTTATTCAGTTCAACTCAATTCAATTCTAAATTAATTCAGCCAATTCAATTCTGCCAAGAGCTGCGCTCAAATTTTGAAAGTTTATGTTTGAGAATTAACGTTTGTAACATTAAGACACGGTACAATCCAGCATTGGCAGTCATCATAGAGGACAAAGTTTATGATAAATATATTAAATAATATCTTGGCTTTATGTATCAACAAACACCAAAGCCCGATGGCCAAACATCACGATGTAATTTAGCGTCAGCATTAACGCATGTTAAGCCTCGCTACGCATCGTAACACAGCTTACCCGAATGGACAACAACAATGTCGCAACCTTTATCTTCATTGTGCAATCTGATTATTATACGGCCCATACAGGAACATTGGTAGTCGTTATCTGTGTGTATGTACATTCACGCCGGAAACCATCGTAAACAAACCAGACGAGCATAGCGCTGCACGGTTCGACGATCGTAACAAAATGGACGCGAACACTTCAGCATTGGCAGCCTTTTGTACAATAAAAAAATCAACTTCAAACAAATTTTTACGACATCATAGAGGACAAATTTTTATGACAAATATATTAAATAGTATCTTGGCTTTATGTATCAACAAACACCAAAGCCCGATGGCCAAACATCACGATGTAATTTAGCGTCATAATAACGTTAAGGTTAAGCCTCGCTTACGACGTAACACAGCTTGGTTCAATGGACGACAACAATGTCGCAACCTTTATCTTCATTGCGCAATCTGATTATTATACTGGCCCATACAGGAACATTGGTAGTCGTTATCTGTGTGTATGTACATTCACCGAAACCATCAAACAACCAGACGAGTATAGCGCTGCACGTGTTTGACGATCGTAACAAAATGGACGCGAACACTTCAGCATTGGCAGCCTTCGTACAATAACAAAAATCGACTTCAAACTAATTTTACGACATCATAGAGGGCAAATCTATGACAAATATATTAAATAGTATCTTGGCTTTATGTATCAATAAACACAAAAGCCCATGGCCAAACATCACGATGTAATTTAGACGATTTTATTTGGGTTTATGTCATCAACGACGCAACACAGCTTGCCGAGTGGACTACAACAATGTCAATGACTTTTATCTTTCGCCCCAGGACATGCAATCTGATTATTATACGGACTACATACAGGAACATTGGTTGTCGTTATCTGTGTACGTTCCGCCGGAAACCATCGAAACAAATCCAGACGAGCGGCATGTCTTACGATCGTAACAAAATGGACACGTAACTAGGACTCGCAAGTGATTTTGCATTTTTTCGTAATTAATTAAAACATTAAAAACTCAAAGTGTTACAAATTGTTCTCTTGAAACATAATCATTTTAATGAAAAATATTACTGTTGATTATAAATTAGTTTCCAGTATTAGTCGATCACGCAAACGTACGTAACATAGAAAGACACCAAGAGTTACGATCGTAAGTAAGACCTTATTGATATGGTTTGGGAACATAGTCACAAATAATTTTCACTTTAGGGGTCAGTTGAAGAGGGTCATAGCAGGTCATTATATTAAAACAAGGACAAGTAAATTTCAGGTAGTAGTGCTCTCAGTTAATGGGATTGATTTTGATCATTTAAAAATGTCACATTTTTGTGTCTTTTTTTTCAGATAAAAAATACAGATAAAACATGAATAAAAAATACTTTGAAAAATCACAGCCTAAATATATTATTTTATTTATCAGACTGATATGTAAGATAACACAACACAAGAAAACTGAGCCATAATAGTCTCCATTATTATTTTTATTTGTACACAAACTTTTTTTTCAAAAATCTCTCCAGTATCAAAAACTAACACATATGATAGAAAAGAGGTGTAAAATTAATTCAGACACCGCTCTTACCTTTCAACTTGAAGATTTCACCTCGAAAAAACGGTGTTTACTTTTTATCTCTTCGTAACTTCAGTTGTAGAGTAGCTATGGAGATCGAGCAAGCTTGGGTATGTAAAGGAGCCCTTTGACTCAATAGGAAAATCCGTTTTCATGTCAATCACAATGTACTCGGGCGCGGAGACAGCTCTGAAGTGGATGCCCTCAGCAGAGCGCGGCAAATTTTACGGGCTGAATGCGCCAGATCTCGGAACACTTCGCGAAAGGCTGGGCGGGACGAGAGTGGTTCATTCATAAAAACCTAGGGTTTCGCACGTACTTCCGATTGCTATTTTATGTACATTGTTGGATAGCTGAAACTATAAGCTTTCCAATGAGCTATTACATGTAAGATTTCGATAGGTAAAAGTAGTATAAAAAAAACTGATTTAAAATTTTGATGTTTTTTGTTGCGGGCGATGCGCTGTGCGTGTGGAGGGCTTCGGTCAAGCACATACGAACTGAAAACCCTACCTATAGCATCTTTCCACTAAAGTGCATCAATAGGAGGATTAAATATTGAGCATGTTTTATCAAAGTTAGACAACCTTTCATACTCCAAAATGTGTAATACATATTGGATATTTGTATTTTATTTGTTGGTTTGGTTGGAGGGTGTGGACATGAAATCATTCATGTGGTGCAAGCAGATCTGTAACGGAATGTGGATATTAACCCTCCTATGCCCAGGCTGAAATTTGGCCCAGTAAGCACCGCACCCACAGACAGTCACTTGAGTATTTTTGGTTGCATTTGCCAATTGTTCACACATGTGTATAAGAGTGCTGGAGATAGTGGCAAACAGTGTTCTAGCCAGGCATACAATAGCGTATCGGGCCGATACGCTATAAAAAAATGCCGATACGCTATAAATCGGCCGATACGCTATCGATACGCTATAATTTATTCCATGGTTGAAAAAAAAAAAAAAAAAATTCCTTTGTTCAGTTCGAGAACTAATTGTGAACAACAATAATTTGTTGCCACTGAGGCATTTATTTCATCTTGTAGGAAGCTTTATTGATACATTTTAATTGGCCGACAAATTTGTTTCTTTTCAAGAGAATGTTTTTGATGCGCCGCATTTGCAACTGTATACGGCCTGCCGCGATCTATTTATGGCATTCAACGTTAAACACATTGACACTGGTTCCGCTACCACACTGCTTAGGCAAAAACCAGATGACTGGGGTACCCGCGTGCCACGCAGAGTCGGGAAAGAGCGAAGTCTAAAAAGTGTCTGTTGTGAGTTACTATGATCATGCTATGACATGTTTTCTGTCGGAAATTTGTTTTGAGTGAAAGTTAAAAAACAACAACAAAAACAACCATCAGCAAACGGTAGTTGTTGAACATCTGATGTCCGCTGAGCGCTGGCTGATGTCCGCCGGCCGCCAGCAGAAGTTCGACCTATGGAAACAGTTTCGTCTTCACGGCATCAAAACATTTGTAAATCTCATTCCAGTATCATTTCCCTACCACCACTTTGTCACCAAGCTGATATATTTTTGTTTTGTTAATTAAGAAGAAATAAACTAAGAAGATGTTATTGATGAGAAAAATTAAAAAACGAAAATCGGAAATGCAAGACTTGATCGGCTATTCCCCACGATATGTTCGGTAGGCAGATAATTAATGTTCAGTAGGCGGGCGTATAGCACAATTGCACCCTGCAAACAGGCCTCCATTTACTTGTAAATCAGGAATAACGGTAAACACTTTCTAAAACTGTTTTTCTTCTTAATTTACATACCCGACCGCTATTTATATAATGCTGAAAGCATTATTTCTGAGCTGAGATTCTCCGCCACAGGTATTAATCCACAGAATTTAATTCCACAAAACCAAACATGTCAAAGATTTCTGAAGCTTTTCCGAGGTAAAAATTCACTAATAGTTTGCACTCAGTCGAATAAATAGATGTCACCATTCTGCTCCAACCAGTCATAACTTTTAAGTAGGTCTAAATTTATTGTTTTAAATTTTATGCTTTGAAACAACTGATTAAAAGACGCATTTTGCCGACAGTTGGATCACTCACTCGAGCTACTTAGCCTTGGGACAATGTATACTGGTATCCTGTATCCTGGTATGTTGTTTCATACATGTATAGTTATATAGCTTGAAACCAGCCAAGAACCAGGTCCCAGAGGTTAATGTCACCTGGTCTGGGATTGTAAAACCACAACCTGTCAGTCATTGTCAAGTGAACAATAGCCCCAACTCTTGTCTTGGCACTAATCCCAAATTGATACATTCAACGTTCCAAAGTCGGCAGACAGTTCTTTGATGTGAACTTGTGACCCATTTCTTTTAAAATACTTTGAACAGACTGGAGCTAGGATAATTCTAAGGCGTCTTTACAGCTGGCCTATGTTTTTTCGCTGAGCTTTTTATTTTATTTACGCAATAACTGTGGACTTGGAAAATAGAGCTCTTACCTGCTGTCCAATAAAATACTTTGGGTGAAGCTTGCACTGCAGGGTTTCGTTTGTAAGAACCATTTTATTTATAGTTTTGTCAAGTTTAATTTAAAGTAGGCATAAGTCAAGGCATACATTGTAATGTATTGTATGGAATTTTTGGATCATATCTGGCTTTGAATTATTGATAAACGATTAACTTTACTCACACATTTAAAGCTACAATTACTAACAACAATCCAATGTAAAGTGAATAAAACAATAATTAAGACAATAACAACATGAGTCCTGTAGGCCCTACTCCATTTTAAATTTTTAAGTTTGATATTAGTTGAGAAAAATGTGACAGAATTACATGTGCATATGTAAACATGTTAAAACCTACCAATTGAAAAGCAATAAATATTTTTATGTCTAAAAAAATATGGTTTTGTGTGACAAATTATATTATGCAATATGCCCCTAAATAGCCTCAGATTGCACCAGAGAGCATCTACAACCTAAAAGTTTCCCAGGGCCCTTAAGCGGGCCCCGGACCCCACGCCGTTGTGGCTTCGCGCTACGCGCTCGCAGATTCGTGTCGTACAAATGCCCCTACGCTATAATTTAATCCTGGCTAGAACACTGGTGGCAAAGTCAAACACACTTGTGTATAGGTCTTACAAGTTATATGCAGAGTCACACAGAGCTTTGTATGTACTGCATAAGTTACAGTTGAGTGGTTTTGGTTTGACCTCCTACCATAGCCACATGTCCTTGCATTTATTTGAGTGCACTGCACAAAGTCAATGGGTTGGGAGTTACATACAAATTTTGAGTGTCTTTGATTGTTAAACCTATAGGAGGGTTAATTGAATGATCAAAAGATATACAATATCGACAATAACTCCCTAGGCCCATTTGCTTACACATTATCTGAATCCTCCAAAATCCTTCAGTAGTAAAGCAAGCACATGACATGTATGCACACATGTGTTTATAATCTGTGATACATGTACATGGCCAGGGACCCTCCCTGCATGTATGGAGCAATAAAGTGTCCACTGACCCCAAGCACTGACCTTGCAATCACTACAACAAATGTACATGTACCATGGAAAGACAAGTATGCCTAATAACCTCAATCCTTCAAAATCCTTCACTTTAGCAAAGAGGATTTTGGAGGATTTTGGAAGGTTGGGGTTAACCCTCCTATGCCCAGGCTGAAATTTGGCCCAGTAAGCACCGCACCCACAGACAGTCACTTGAGTATTAACCCTCCTATGCCCAGGCTGAAATATGGCCCAGTAAGCACCGCACCCACAGACAGTCACTTGAGTATTAACCCTCCTATGCCCAGGCTGAAATATGGCCCAGTAAGCACCGCACCCACAGACAGTCACTTGAGTATTAACCCTCCTATGCCCAGGCTGAAATTTGGCCCAGTAAGCACCGCACCCACAGACAGTCACTTGAGTATTAACCCTCCTATGCCCAGGCTGAAATTTGGCCCAGTAAGCACCGCACCCACAGACAGTCACTTGAGTAAGGAACCGCCTATGCCCAGGCTGGAATATGGCCCAGTAAGCACCGCACCCACAGACAGTCACTTGAGTATTAACCTCCTATGCCCAGGCTGAAATATGGCCCAGTAAGCACCGCACCCACAGACAGTCACTTGAGTATTAACCTCCTATGCCCAGGCTGGAATATGGCCCAGTAAGCACCGCACCCACAGACAGTCACTTGAGTATTAACCCTCCTATGCCCAGGCTGGAATATGGCCCAGTAAGCATCGCACCCACAGACAGTCACTTGAGTATTAACCCTCCTATGCCCAGGCTGAAATTTGGCCCAGTAAGCACCGCACCCACAGACAGTCACTTGAGTATTAACCCTCCTATGCCCAGGCTGAAATTTGGCCCAGTAAGCACCGCACCCACAGACAGTCACTTGAGTATTTTTGGTTGCATTGCCAATTGTTCACACGTGTATTTTTCTCTAAAAGTGCTGGAGTTAGGCAGTCAACCACACGTGTGTATAAGTTATATGCAGAGCCATACACAGCTGTGTATGTGCAGCAGACTCATATACAGTTGAGTGGTTTTGGTTTGACCTCCTACCATACCCACATGTCCTTGCATTTATTTGAGTGCACTGCACAAAGTCAATGGGTTGGGAGGTACATGGAAATTTTGAGTGTCTTTGATTGTTAAACCTATAGGAGGGTTAATTGAATGATCAAAAGATATACAATATCGACAATAACTCCCTAGGCCCATTTGCTTACACATAACCTGAATCCTCCTAACTCCCTAGGCCCATTTGCTTACACATAACCTGAATCCTCCAAAATCTTTCAGTAGTAAAGCAAGCACATGACATGTATGCACACATGTTTCTAATCTGTGATACATTACATGGCCAGGGACTCTCCCTGCATGCATGGAGCAATAAACAGTGTCCACTGACCCAAGCACTGACCTTGCAATCACTACAACAAATGTACATGTACCATGGAAAGACAAGTATGCCTAATAACCTCAATCCTTCAAAATCCTTCATTTTACCAAAGAGGATTTTGGAGGATTTGGGAAGGTTGGGGTTAATGAACAGTTCTTATATAGCATGTAATACCTTAGAATGAAAGTCTCTATGCTCTTATGATTGTCCCAGGTCACTGGGCCAAAATCATTCTTACTATACCTCATACATATTCATGATCGAGAGCTGAATTCTCACTGGTCCATTCACCATCACGTGCCAGATGCTATTTTGGCTATGCATGCGCAGTAGTGCGTAGTAGACTGTCGCATCAGGGAACAGTCCCGGCGATCTGTTCCCCACGCGCCGCCGGCGGGGAACAGTCGTGCGACTGTGTAGTACGTATGCACGAACATCGCCCTAGCTACATGAAAAGATGGCGGCACACGTAAATGTCAATTCGCGTTTTACCGAGCTCAATGATGCCGAACTAGAGAATATTGTGAATATGTATGAGGTATAGTAAAACAAATATAACATGGTTTATTTCGGGTGGACAGTCGATATTAGCTCCCCTCGGTATTGGAAGTTGAGAAACTAGTTCCCTCGGCTTCGCCTCAGGAACTAGTTTGTCAACTTCCAATACCTCGGGGAGCTAATATCGACTGTCCACCCTCAAACCATGTTATATTTGTATACTATAAACTTTCTAGGCTCCCTGGGGAGAATACAACCCTTTATGCGCAACCATTTTTGGCGCTACAGGGCTAATCAAACACAATTATCACCTCTACCCTCACAATGGCGATATCATCATTGAAACTGCAAAACTACCAACTCTCAACCGTCTTGTAATATTTGATATTTTTTGGGGTTTTAATTTCCATTACTTGCCATTTACCAAACAGGCAGTTCAAAGTGCTGGACTTCCAACCGAGAAATTTGATGGGAGTGCAGTGTTGGGAATGACAGGGAGGGATAGTCACATGTACATATGTGACCCCTTCGAAGGGGAAGCATTTAATCATCTGATGAAGTTAGGCTGCAGGTAAGTCATCTGTTCTGCCGTCTTAGCCGACTGGCTTTAAGAGAACGTACACCTTTGATATACACCCGATGACAAAATTACTCAATTATAAAATAAAATAACTGATGTACCTTCCCTCAAAGGGACAATATCGCCACGATCAACAGAGTCAGCTTAAAATTTACTCGGTGACTGAAAATAATACCCCACATTATAAGGTAATATTACTGTTGCTGCCGCATTAACCCTAACTCCCTAACTATTTTGGAGTGTCGTGGCCGAGCGGTCTAGCGCACCGAACTCAAGTTCTGGTGTTGCCAGCAGCAGGGTGTGGGTTCGAGCCCCGGTCGTGACACTTGTGTCCTTGAGCAAGGTACTTAACCATAATTGCTTCGTCCTTCGGATGGGACGTAAAGCCGTAGGTCCCGTGTGTTGTGTAATGCACGTAAAAGAATGCGCCTTGAGCACCACTTAGTTGGTGGATACGTGCGCTATATAAGTCCACACATTATTATTATTATTATTATTAAGAACCTTCCCGAGTCTGCCAAAATCCAACACCATGCAGCAACACTACCACCCAACTTAAATTAAATGCAAAGTATCACCGCCTGGGCTATACAGTACCCAGTACCCAGTCCATCAAAATCCAACAAACCCTGCTGTTGGAGTTTGAATGGTTTGGGGTGGTTAGGGTTAATGAGCTAGTGATTTTCAGTCAGTGTTCACCTTAAACTAGGATACGAATTCCATGGCATGTTGAAAGTCTGCTGTGATCGTGATGTGCCTTTTAACATTGACACATGAAACGGTAATACATTCCCAAATTTTGACGCCAATTTCTTGTGTATCGTGGTGATCTCACCTTTCAGGATTGTGGGACCTCAGTGTGTGATGTCATGCCTGGAGAATAATATCGCTGTGCCCAAGGTAGACCACCCTGTCTACAGCATCAGCATGTACAATGTCACTGTCAGCTGCTCCAGTGTGGAGAAAACAGAAAGGGTGAGTCCCCTTAAAGAGGGTTTGGCAAGGAATGCGTACTCTTATCAGTTTCAGCTTATCCCGAATCATGATGAATCCAGCATATCCAAAATTCTGTTGGATATGGTTGAAGCGAGCCGAGAACTGATGGATGTCATTGCATTGAGTAGGGTTCTTAGCCAGTTATTGAAGGGGGTTAGGGCAGCTTCGCACTTGGACAACTGATGGATGTTGTTTCATTGAGCAGGGTGGCTAACCAGTTATTGAAGGATAGGGTTAACGGCACAGCTTTAAATTGAACCGAATTTTAAAATACAAAGAACTGTCTCACTTTCCCGCCCTAATAAGTGACGATTTACTGAAAATTTGTGTAAATGTTTTTTTTACTTTTTATTTCACTGAAGATCAACAGTGTTTTTGTTGATGGAATTCTTGCATCAGATATATTGAACAATTTATATTAATTGTGTACTGGGTGTATAGTACCTCTTTCTGTGAAGGGCAAAAAAATATCAATTGAACGACTGTTTATATTGGTGACAAAAATTTGGAAGGCAAATGTCATGTTTGATATAACCAAGCTGTGGTTATGTTTTTTTCATAATGTTGTTCCTTTAATATGAATCCTAAACGCCCAGATTCATAATGAGCATCAGATAAGTTGTGAAACCAAGTAACTCAAACCCTCACTCCACACTCCTTATCTTTTCTACTGCCATTTGCCAGCGTAGACTGAAACAACCAAGCCCCCCTGATTCGAGTCTATCGACTCCGCTAATACGCAGAGTTACTCAAAAGTAACCTTTTCTTTCAGGAGAAATTGCACAAGTTAGTTCTGTGGATGGGAGGCACCATTGCTAAGAACTTCACGGACACCGTTACGCATCTTGTAGCTGGAGAGGTCGGTTCCAAGAAATACCATGTGAGTTTTGCCCTACATTCATCCTTGCAAAAAAAATTCTTAAACTTCAGTTTTTTTTCTTCTTTTTCTAACAGTATTCAGCACTCTTGTCTTGCACCGATTTCCTATGAATTTTCCAATATATAATTTTTTTTTCTGGGGGGGGGGGGGGAGAGGGAGAGCGAGAGGGTGGGTATGATCAACATGAGTGTAAATGAACCAAAGCATTTTCATCAATTTTAAACATTTGTGCATTATTGTGGTAGTCATGTTTACCGTTTAGGATGTTGAATTTCCTGCAGGTAGCTGCAAGCCTTAAGAAGCCTGTTATGCTACCTGACTGGGTATTCATGTGCTGGGAGAAGGGAAAGGACAGGTAGGTGTAGATAAAAACCACTGTGTATCAGAACTGTGTTGTAGCTTCAGAAGAGGTTGCGCTAGACAAACAAGTCTGTGGAATCCTGTCTAAATGTTGACAACCATTCTGGCCTGCCAAAAGCTATGATGTAATATGTGTTGGAAATTTTTGCCAATAAATTATAAATATTGCAGAGAATGATTTTGTTTCAAAACTTGCTTGGCAACATTGGCAGGAATATTTGTGTATGAAATGCTAATTTTGAATAGCAAATCTGGAATTCTTATTTGCGAATTCTGAATGTTAAGTATTTTTCTATGCAATACTATCAAAATCTTTCCAAAATGAAGTGGAGCAACCATTGACTTATAGTAGTAAATAGTCACATTGCATTCACATTTCAGTATCACTTTGGAGAATGTAAAAGGCTGTGTATCCCTAATGATGGGCATAACTATTAGTAGCAGAAACCATGAGAGAACTTTCATTAGAAATATTCAGATACAGCCAGAGTAGCACAAAACCACTTGAACTCGCCCATTATTTTGTTGACTGTACCAGGTATGTGTGTGCTACAGATGAGGATATAATGATTGGGTGTAGCTGCCCGATATTCAAAGGTTGTATCATCTGTGTGACCGGCCTGGAGAGTGACCTTAGGAGAGAAGTGCGGATGTTGACAGATGAGAATGGTAAGTCAAGACTAGAATGCATTGGCACTATATACCGTTATCATTCTTCAGCCAGATTCCCTGAATGCAAGGCACTGTTGCTGGTGTTTTCCTAACCGTGGTTCTGCTATAACAGTCAAATGAAGTTAAAATAAATCCCCGCCCCCTCCCCTTCACTAGCCATGCCATGCCTTAAGCATTTGGAAGGTCTAGTTCACTGGACAGGTCAAAAATGCAAGACTCCCCCCCCCCCCCTTCCCCTGCCCCCACCCTCGCCCAAAGTTTCTTTGAAGGGGTGTGATTTGTCCGGATTTTCAGATTTTTACAAATCGCAATGTTGTGATCCTCTGGATTTTAAAGATTTAAGCAATAAAGGAAAGCAAAGCAAACGCTCAGAACTAGAGATTTCACCCCAGCGCTGTTCACAACAGTGGCCCCAATACCCCTAGCAAAATTTACGTGGATTTTTACAAACTGCCTTTGACAGTAAAAAAAAAAAAAAAAAATAAGTAAGTTGACTATTTTTTAGCACTACAGCAACAGGCCTGTTATTTCTTAGGATTTTTTTACAACTCTTCCTTGGCCTCAAAATGTTCTTGAAAGAAGAGACCGAAGCCACCAAGGAAAGAAAGAAGTATCCTGTATTGTGTCCAAACCTCTAGTTTCTTGTTTGTGGGGATGTGGAGAGTCTGTAAATCCTCCCAAATTAAACATCCAGGAGGTCCAGGGGGACTTTGTCCCGCTATCCATTTTCAGGATTTTTTACTTTCGTCAAATCACAACCCTGCAGGGTTAAAACATATGGAGGCACTGACCAGCAACACTGACATTGAATACTTTGTGTTTATTTAACAGGTGGCCACTACACGGGAGAGTTGAAGTTTAATGAATGCACTCATCTGGTTGTGAATAGTCCTAAGGGTCAGTATAATAGTGGGGGAAAAGATGCAGTTAATATTCCTTACCCCTCACATGATGTAACTGAGATACTGTTCTTCCTATTCATTCTTAATTTGTGTAGCTTGAATTTTGTATTTATTGTGAATTTTAACCTATATTTGTCTGTTTTTTTAAACCATTGACTGTTTGTTTAGGCAGGGTGGCATTTATTTATTTTGAGAAATTTAATATTTTTGTTCTACTTTTTTTTTTTACTTTAGAAATACTGAAGTAATAGCAACTTTTTTGTTTTTCAGGTCCGAAGTATGAATTTGCGAGAAAGTGGAAAATCAATTGTGTTTCCTCTAAGGTAAGTTTTTTTCATTATTAACAGCAACATGTGTTTTCAAAATGTTCCAACACAGACCACAATAGACATTATTATTATTAGTCTGTTTCCATTGTGTATGGATCCCAGACTCATCTAAATCCAACATCAATGAAGTAAAAGATTGAAAGGTACTCGCAATGCTCACTTGCCACCAACGTGCCCTATTATACATAAACTGGATGCTGTTTCACCACTAGAGGCTCAGGAATTATGCCAGATACTGGCTGCGGCTGCCATGTTTTTCCCGAGATTCAACTTTGACCTTGGTTGGTAGCTAGCGTGCGAGCCTCGAAGCGTGACGTCAGATCTTCAGCACAATGTATCCAATGAAATCCCTTGAATGATACGCCAGGAGCCTGTCTATATCCTTGAGGATATAAAGATGGGACCAGTCTACAGACACCCGAGCAATATTGGCTCATAGTACCTGAATCTAGTGTCCTATCGATTGAGGTACAACACTTTCACCCACAAAAACATAAAATGCATTACTTCAGCAGTTCTTTAACTTGTCTTTTCCATTTCAGTGGTTCTTTGACAGCATTAAGAAGGGTTATTGTCAGGATGAGAATCTGTATTGTGTGGACTCTGAAATTCAGTCCACATCCACACCGAATGGAAAGGCTGTCAGTTCACGACTTAGCGGTAAGGTTTGTTCTCGGGTTTAATCCTAGTAAGTGTCAAGATAGTTGAAACTCGGTTACCTTTATCCTGATTTTATTGCATTTCCTCATTTTTGATTGTGTATGTTGATCGAAGAGAAAAAATAACCTCTTATTTCAGAACATCGAAAATGACCTGATCCCAATATTTGTTTCCTTTTTATTCAGAATAAGTAATTGACTAACCTTAAGTTCGTAATTTGAAAGAAATTTTACAAGATTAAAATAATCGTAGGGTGAGAAATATTCAGTCACTCTCCTTCAGCTGATTGCATTGAGCTTGCGTCAATATTTGATTGCTGTGCAGAGGTCAGAGGTCGTGTAATGCTGTGACTTATCAAGCCAGTATTGCACTCCCCCCGGCCTTTGCAAAGCAGTCTTGTATCAACAGATGTGCTTCCACAGGACCCTGGGTTCCTATGCTTTCCTGTCATCGCAACGACTCGGCGTTTTTGAGAAATAATATAAGTAGTTGTATGTTGTGTCAGTGCTTAGAGGTCGTGTCCCAAAAAGCAATTAGGTGGGATCGGCTGAAGCACATAAATGAGCATAACTGAAGTCAATGGGAGACTATTGAAATGCTTGTGGAAGCAGGCTTGTTGGTCTTTCTGTTTACGTAATTCTGAACATGCGCATGATATTGAGAACATTGTTAAAGAGCTGGGAAGTCGGATGCCATCTAGCACAGCTGCCAACTATTACGAATTTATAGTAATTATTACGAATTTTCTCAGGAATTACAAGTATGAATTGCTCTTTAAAAATTACGAATTTCAAGTTTTCCTTTCATTGCTAATTTGAATTTTGAAATGTTGACAGCTATGCATCTAGTGATTTCCAAGTCTACCAACGAGTGCAAAAGCATCTATTACCATAGGTATTGTATGGATGTCTGGGAATGTTTGGAAGAATCTTCTTTTTTTTTTTTGCTTAGGGTTTGCAACTAGGTAAAATCTTGTAACTACAACCGTGGTACACTGATGTGACGATGTGAGAATAAACTTGTATTTGCCTAAAATGTGTTATTAAATATCTCGGACAATTGCACCATTGGCCTCGTCATATTGACTTTGTTACTTTTAAAACCTGGTCCATTTTAGAGTAGTTCAAAAATGCCAATACTAATTGATAATAATATTTTTATTTGTTTGCTATTAACATGGGGTCTTTTGCTTTTTGCTTTGTAAGGCGTCACGTGTGACCGACCATACAGCAACACTTACGTGAAAGATCCCTTAATCAATATGTCTACTTTGCGTAGGTCTGGGCCTGTGCAATGCTTTAATTCAATGTGGTCTAGTATTGCACTCCCCCCGGCCTTTGGAAGGTAGATCCACGCACATCACTCCGTAGGATTTTTATGTAATGTAATATTAACCCTAAACATGCTCAGTGCAACAAAATGCAGTGGATGTAAACAGTTGTTGCATCGTGTTGCGCTCAGCAGAGAATAAAAGAACCACTGTTCTAGCTGGTGGGTCTTGTTGCATTGAGCAGGCTGCATACTTGCCTTTTGTTGCGTTGTGTTGCAAGCGGTGAGTGTTGATGAAGTGTCTGTAGGGTTTCGAGTAAAACTTTGCAATAGACTGATCCATAAGGTTAAGCATTTTCATGGCAATTATGTCGGTCACACTCTTTGCTTTTAAACGGGTGGCGTGACCGAAGTTTTCAGAGTTGCTAAGGGTGGGTTTGGGACTAAGATTTTCTTTACTGGATTTTCCATTTCTACCAATCTTTAATCTTTAAGTAAAATGCAAATTCATGTAGCTTATATCCATGCTTCTGGACAGTTTAAACAAAATGGGAAGTAATTTTTTGACTTAACTTGAGTGAAGATTCATTATACTGTTGAGAAAAAGATTTTGTTTTGTAAGTTCATGTTTATCCTTAACATGTGAGGGCGCTGTTTTGTGAGAACACAACAGGAACGCGGTGTCACAGCAGCACATGTGTGCCAATCAGGGTATCAAAATGCTCACAAAGGTAGAAAAGTAATGTCAACATGGGCACATGAGTTGTGTGCAATTGTTTCAAGTAAAAACAAAATCCCATTTCATAGGCCCTTAGAAAGTCATCACGCACTGTTGGTATCTCAACAGAAATAAATGATACTCGGTGTGAAGTTGATGATTTTAAACTTCCCTTGAATTATTTTCTCTTTGAATATCTATGCTGATTGAAGTACTGAATGAAATATTGGAAATGGACAAAATTTTCATAATTCTACATTAACCAGTGTGAGGATAACAAATTAATTTTTTGCACCTTTTTTCATAAATGTATAGACCAATCAAGTGAAACATTTCACAGGTTTCCAACCATATCACTAGATTATATGTATATATTGATAGGCATACATGTTTCTTATAACCAAACGTGTGTATTTTGACTTTCTGTGAGAGATCACTTTTTCAAGACAGTAAATTTATGATGTGCACATTCTTTGAGTTGCTAATATTCAAACACAATTACTTACTTGAGATCTGCAATTTCATTTAGATGTAAGATGTAATGTCCCATTGTTTTCCGTTCCTGTACCCGGAGTCTCATGTGTTTTTTGTCTTTTTACACACTGTAGCCATACCCTCGATCGCAAACTACAGTGTAATTAGTGACGTCAGCATGCCATCTGCCGTCAATGAAACGGCCACGACCGAAGCCAACGTATCCCTTGCCGAACAGCGAACTGACCTGAAGGAATTGGACGAGTTGGAGTTGTCATCGACAGATGCGGGCTTGTTTCTTGACGGATGTAAGGTGGGATTAGAATAATATTCTCATCCTTTTTTCAGAAATGTCGGGACCAGTTGAGTTTATGTTACTTGATGAAGTGTGACTTTTTACTAGATTTGTAAAAGGGCTTTTAAGTGTAAAATTGGGAGTTAGTGGCCTTGAGTTTCGACCTTGGCCAAGTCTTCAGTACTTTGAAGTTTAAATACATGAACTGAATTTTATTCTCTAAGATAAGGAAAGTTTTCTGTGATAAAGGACGTTTCCCTTAGTTGAAACACAATAGGAGCAACACTGGTTTTTAGAAACGTACAATAATTTCATAGGTTTCAAGAAGTAAATCAGAAACTGACCTAGGAAAGTGTCATCACAGCAGGTGCTCACAATTTTTGAGAAAACAACGAAAACCTGTAACATGTTTTTGATAAAATGTATTACAAAAAGATGTCACCAACTTTTTTTGTAAATTTGTCATAACAGTTCCCGATTTCTCTAAAGATGAAAGTACATAGTATAAATTGTTGGGATGATTGATGCACTTACCAACTTGACAACAAGTAAGGTTTTTAGATAATTATTCATTAGCCCTCCTACTATAGCTGCACTTCAGTGGTAAGTAGCTATAGTGGTCAGAATCAGTCAACTGCCTGTTTTGACTGTTGACCCAAATGTGCACACAGGGGCATTTTTGACTGGTTTTTACTGTCATTTTGACCACCTAGACAATTCGAGGCAGTGCTTATACCAGTCAAAAAACGGTCGATTTGTTTTAAACTGTAAATGTACTTACTACACGTAAGGTTTGACAGTGTTCGACTTTTAAGTGCACTAGATATACCTTGGCAAGTATATCAACATTTTGACCGTTGCAGTCAACAGAAGGGATAATTTGACAATCTGGTTGTACCTTTAAGATGAACCAAGGCAAAGAACAGAAGCAATGGAAAGTTATTATCTCTGTTGGAGTTAATTCCGTTACCTCTGAAATGTCTCTAATGTATGCACTCTTCTTCACGTCTGCACTGTCATCCACAATTCTGCTTTTACCAGGTGTTTCTGAGTGGTTTCTCGGGAGCTCGGCTGGAGAAACTGCGTAAGATCATCAACTCTGGGGGCGCCACCCGCTTCAATCAGATCAACGAGAGTGTCTCTCATGTTGTGATGGGCGAGAGGGTACTGGAGCATATCGCAATGCTCAAGCAGTCGTCATACAGGTGTGAAAGATCATCAAATTCAAATGACTTATTATAACCCTATTTTGCTTTGACGTCACCAATATAAACCAAAAAAAACATCACAATCTTCCATGAAAATTGTAAAACCCTGTATTTCTGCTTAAAACTTTGTGCCTGCCCATAAGCATAATATTTATAGTTTGTACATTATGGTTAAATAAAAAGTTAACTTGTCATGTGCCCATAAGGACGTAACGAAAGTGTGACCGGCAAAAGGTCGTAGCCAATTAATGTGCAAAATTGTGTTTCAGGAAAACTGAGTGTGAAAGTTTGGTTGTTTTTCTGCCATTTTATAAGTCATTGTAGGAAAGTTAAATTCCGCATGGGAATGGAAAAACATGTCTTGGGAGTAATTCTAGCAACAAATATATAACAGTTATGCCCTACTTTTTTTCCCAATGGAGCCATTTTATTGCTTACAACCTTCTGCTGGGACAAAAAGTTGTACTTTGTGTGCCCGGAAGAAGGTCGTAGAGCCTTACGACCTTCTCAACTGTGTGGCTCCTATTGCAATTCTTTGCATATTGTTAATGTTTTTGAACAGAAACTTTTCTCTAGACCCGGATGCCCAAGTGTCCTCCGTAAATAAAATTGCAGAGACAGAGAGACTGAGACAGGGAGACTGAGACAGGGAGACTGAGACAGGGAGACTGAGACAGGGAGACTGAGACAGGGAGACTGAGACGGAGACGGAGAGACATTGTATTGAGAACACACAACACTAAAATAGAAACCTCCCTCCAACCTGATTTGTATTTTAAGGACATTGACCAATTGTTTCTGTTTTACATTCTGTCTGTCAAGGTTGCCCATAATATATCCAACGGGCTTGTGATTTCTCATGATTTTTTTTTTTCAAATCTCCCTTTGCCTCAAAATTTAATTGAAAGAAGCTAAGTACCCACCAAGGAAAGAAGTAGCCTGTATTGTGTCCAAACCTCTAGTTTCTTGTTTGTGGGGATGTGGAGAGTCTAAATCCTCCCAAATTAAACATCCAGGAGGTTCAAAGGGGTTTGTCTTCTGATACCAAAGGGAGACCCAGGCCCGCTACCCATTTTTCAGGATTTTTTTTTTTACTTTTGTCAAATCACACCCTTGATCTGATTTAGGTCTTGGGTGTGTTGTGACTGTCGTGTGGTTGAATGGCATGACGTTTTCTCGCTGTTGGAACTTGTGTGCACGTTTTATATATTGCGCTCACCCAATTCTGATACAATATAGACAACCCTGACGGACCACATTGTTCCTAATTGTTCCTTTTGTTAACATGGCCAAATTGTTGATTGTGCGGTACAGGCCCCATGTAGTGAGTGCTTCATGGCTTGTTGATAGCTACAAGCAGACCAGTCCCGTAGATGAAGAGCCTTACATCTGCCTTAACTTGCCACCAATCACCTCATCTTCACCAGCAACTAATTCCAAGTATGTAAACCATTTGCATTGTACAAGTCTTTTTTTGGGGGGGGTATTTCTTTCCCTTTTAATCCTCCTACTATTGCTGCACTTTAGCGGGAAGTTGCTATAGAGGTCAAAACTGTCTGTTTTGACTGTTGACCCAAATGTGCATACAGGGGCATTTTGGGCTGGTTTTTACTGTCATTTTGACCACCCTGAACAATACCAGACAATTCTTTTACCAGTGAAACGGTAGACTCATTTTGACCTGTAAATGTACTTACTACATGTAAGGCTTCACAGTGTTTGACTTTTAAGTGCACTAGATATACCTTGGCAAGTATGTCAACATTTTGACTGATTTTGACTCGTGCAGTCACAGAAGAGTAAGCATGGTTAACCATTGCTCAGTATGTGGTTGTAACATTTTGATAGGACAATATCCGAGGTCATAAAGGGGTCAGATATTTGACCCTTGTAGTAGTAGGAGGGTTAATAATGTAAAAACATTTTTAGTTAGGCAGGCTTTGGTCAGATCAACATGAATTTGAAATAAAAACGGCACTATTTAACTCTGTAATTACCACTGCCATACCGGTATGGTGGCCACGACAAGGAACTCAAGTCTCACTACCTTAATAGTACGTCTTGGGACTGCCTGATTCTTTTCCCGAGTCAAAACATATTCTTTGGGTAAAATCATTAAAACAATTAAAAACATCTTGATACTTTTAATAGATATTTCCATTCCTGCGATATACCAGATGCCCAATATAGCAGTCATTCCCAACAAAGGTGCCTCGGACCTTGAAGGGAAGGTAGAATTTCTTCTCAGAAACCTCACTACTCAAAAGAGTTTATTTCAATACGTAATGTTACTGCAAATCTCAATATATAGATACAACTTTGGTTATTACCAGGGGGCAATTTCATAGAGCTGTTAAGCAGACAATTTCAGTAAGCAAATATTTTTGCTAATGCTATGGTCCCACAGGAATATTTCGATCTTTCTGTCGAAATATATTTCGATTCCTGTTTTTTTTGTTATTTTTAATAATGTCGTCAAAATCTCGTATAAATATCGACAAAATATCTGTTTTCCGTGAGGAAATTTGTTGTTGTATTTTCTCGACAATTTCGATTCATTTTCGATTTTATTTCGACGACTGTTTAGATCATTTCGACTGGCATTTCAACAAAATTCGACTGTTTAGATTGATTTCGATTTTTTTTTCGAATAATTTTCGATTGTTTTAAAAAATTTGGACAAATGTTCCGATTTATTTCGACTGTAACGATTGTTTAGACTATTTAGAGTTCAGATTTATTTCGACTGGTTTTCGAACTTTTAGACTGTTAAGACTATTTCGATTTCATTTTCGATAGTTTCGATAAAATGTCGACAAAATTTCGATAAATTTGATCGAAACTTTATCGAAAAATATTGGTCATGTTTAATTTTCGATTAATGATTTTTTTTTTCGACAAATATCGACAGTTTCGATTTTTTTTTTAGACTCTAGACTATTTCGACTTTTCTCGAGACAATTTTTGTAAAAAATCTAAAATCTTGATGAAACACGATCTAGAGAGTCGAAATCTCTGTGGGACCATAGCATTAGCAATATCAAACAGACTTTGGCTGGTAACCAAAGAAATCCGCTTTTTCTGGTAAGCAATTTTATCTGCTCAGCAGCTCTATGAAACTGACCCCAGATTATCAAAACTCTAAAAATTGGGAATTTTTCACTTGTTAGTGTTATGATATACATATTTCGTGAAAACTAGAGGTTTAAAATGAGCGTATGTAACACGATACCAATGTTGTACCTTCCCATTAAGTGGATTCGCTTTTTTTGCCCTAGGGACAAAAAGCGGAGGCCATCATCAGTGAACACCAAGAGTAAGGATGGGCATAAGAAGTCCGTTACCAAGGTAGACGAGGAGGTGGATGATGCTGCTGACGTAATGCAACAATACTTACCAGGAGTAGCAGGTCAGTCTAGGGGGGGGTCAACCATTTCATTTGACTTGCTCTATCAAAATCGGAAACAAGTCGCCAGAACTGTTTGGAGTTAATCACTCCATTTAATGGACAAAAATCGTGACCTGTTGGATTTTGAGGTTTTGGTTTGCTAAGTTAGTCTGCATTAACCCTAACTCCCTAGACAACAAAGCCAGTTGGAGGATTTTGAAGGATTTTTATTGTTTTAATACAATGCCTAGTGAGTTAGGGTTAAGCCTAATCCCCCTAGCTACTTTGGCTAAGAACTTTCCGGAAACCGCCAAAATCCAACACCATGCAGTAACACTTCCACCTAACTGTTGGACTTAGCTGGAATTGGGACACCCGGCCCCATGTAAAGTATCTCTGTCTGGGCTATACAGTACCGAGTCCATATACAACACCATGCAGTAACACTACTACCCAACTGTTGGACTTAGCTGGATTTGCGACACCCGGCCCCATGTAAAGTATCCCTGTCTGGGCTATACAGTACTGGGTTCATCAAAATACAACAAACAGCTGTTGGAGTTTGAATAGTATGGGGTGGTTAGGGGTGGGGGAAACATCTCTGATACGGCTTCGGAAATGTTATTTTCTCAAATTACGACTATAAAAATGTACAGATGCGGACGAACCAACCAACGATTCCGAGGTGGTATTCAACTTGCCAAAGGAAAATGACCCCGAGACCACGGGAGCGGCATTAGATGACGATGCAACACGATTGGAGGATGAATGTAAGTCAAGGCTACGCCAATCTAACTTCAAAGCAACCTTGTCCACATGGTGATCAGTCTATAGTTCTCTCACCTCACCCTGGTATTTGTTATAACAATTTCAGACGAAAATGATCGGGCAAATATATTTTCTCATTTTTTTAACGCACCTGCTCACAGGATGTTTTCTTCCATAATCAACTTTATGTCAAATAAGTTGTTAAAACTTCAATATTTTTAATAATTTTGTTTTCTATTTTTTTTTTTTTTTTTTTTTTTTTTTAATTCCAATAATTAATTTTCCTTAAAATGAATGAGTACAATCAGAACGTGTTTTCTTTGCCTACACATAATAGTGCTGGGACGGTTAACCAGTTAACCGACTGAAACTGCACTAACCGTTGAGAAATTTGCGTTGAGAAATTTTGAAAAAATACGACCAACTAATTTTTGGAAAAATTTGCTGCCCATTTTGTTGTTGAAGACTTTGTTTTTCGCTGCACTGGTTACTAAACAATCATTGCGGGAAGCTTATTGATGCTTTTTAATTGAATATTTATACACATTGTGCCATTTGCTTGACGATCTAGTTTGTGTGGCCATGAGGTGCCAACTTTCCCTTAACCGACCGTGAAAGTTTAGGTTAATCAGTTAGGGAACTGACCGGTAACTTCCAGCACTAACATACTTTTTGTTCACTTGATTTTTGTGTATTTTCTTTGCATAGCCGACGGCGAAGATGTGACCGTGCTTGAAGAGCAACTGGGCGGTATTTTCTCTGGCAAGACCTTCGTGGTCCTTGGTTTCCCCCTGGAACAAAAAGAGCAGATTCTTGACATGCTAGTAACACATGGAGGTGATTGCTTCTGTTGTCTTCTGTCTTTTTTTTTCCCCCAGATATCATCGTTTGGGAAGAATTAAGATTTTGCCAAGTGACTCATGAATGCATATAGATCAATTCTTTTTACATTTTAACATTTACTTGGGCGCACAAATCTTTATTTTGAGTCTTTTTATGGGCATGTAGATTAGAGGAATGTAAGTAAGACTAATTGACACCATGTGAAATTCTCAATTGAGGAGTAATTAGTTATTCTGTCGGTCGGGCATCCGGGCTCTTTTGTGACCCAAGGTCACCGTGGCATAGCAACCGTATGTTGGAGTGAAAACAAACCGCACTGGAGTGTGCAGTGTACGTGTTTGTGCAATACATTCGACACTCCACGTTGCAACTCTGAAATTCTGTCGGCATTTTTTGAGCTTTAAAAATGCCTGGGCAGTGTGAAGCTGTTGGATGTACTAATCATTCATGGATGAAGGCCAATAAGCCGTCATTTTATCGCTTTCCAAAAGATCCAGAACGCAGAAATCAGTGGGCAAATGTGCTGAAAAAGTTGAACCGAGATGGTACGAAGTGGACACCAAGCAGCACGGCTAGAATATGCGGCGATCATTTCATCAACGGTATGTATGATTAACGTTACTTAGTGATAATATAAATAAATACCAATGGAAATATGAAGTGTGTTCCTTGTTTTGTAAACAACCCAAGACTTTTTTAATTTTTTTTTTTTTTTTATTTAAAAAAAATATAATTCACATGCTAGACCATGTTGGTTGTTTACTACTAGTACTACACTAGACGTGCTACATTTTTGGTTTTGTTCTAGATATAGGCCATTTTTTCACCACCCAAGACTTAGTCAAGACTTAGACCTGTTTACGAGTTAAAGTCAAGCTTTATACTAATACTCTTAATTATTTTTTTCTTAAATTTATTATTTTCTTTTTCCTTACATTTTAGGTAAACCTAACCACACTGACCCAGCACATCCTGACTACACTCCATCCGTGTTTAAGCACAAACGAAATGACAATGCAGGGAGGAAAATGGACAGGTACAACAGCGCAGCAAAGAGACGACGGATGTCTCCATCACCCTGTTCCTTTGACCAAGCTGTTTCTGATACAGTCAGTGTCAGTGCTACCGAGTCTCCATGTAAGGAACCACATGGAATTCAACCAGATACAAGTGCACCACTGCCAGTGGATGACGAATTACTTTCTGGCCCCAGTACTAGTACCCTACCGATGTCTGAAACCGAACGATCAATGCTGTATCAAGAAATGGATGCACTCAGAGCAGAAAGAGATGCTGCTCTCGAACAATTAAGTGGCAGAAGAGAAACTGAGAAAAGCCTCTCGAACTGCAGGATCAGTAAAAGACAATGACACTACATGTAAGCAAAATACGGGTTTGTCTTGGATCGTGTTTCTTACAACCTTCAACTTTCTAGAAGCATTTGTTTCAAAGAAGAAACATAAAACGATGGCATTGATTGATCAGTTCTTCATCACTCTTCTGAAACTACGAACTGGGGTGACATTTGACTTCATTGCATGTCACTCAATTGTTTCCAAAACAAGTCTCATTGAAATATTCTGGAAGTGGATTGAAACAATGTACACTAATTTATCATTTCTTATTTGTAGTCCTGACCCAGAAGCTGTTCGTCTTACCCTCCCTCCTGTTTTCAAGAAAAGTTATCCTAGACTCACATGCATCGTGGACTGCTTTGAAATTTTTATTGATCAACCCAAAAATCTGAAGGCCAGGGCTGAGACATACAGTAACTACAAGAAACACAACACTGAAGATTTTCATTGGATGTACACCATTGGGTGCGATTTCATTTATTTCAACCGCTTGGGGAGGGAGAGTGAGTGACATTGAACTTGTAAGAAATTCAGGCTTTATTAGCCAAAATCTGCACACACAAGGAGATCAAATTCTTGCAGATCGTGGGTTTACTGTACAGGAAGACTTTGCAATTAAACTTGGTGTTGAGTTCATTATTCCTGCCTTTACGAAAGGTAAAAAACAGCTATCGGCTGAAGAAGTAGAAGTGTCTCGTAAACTAGCATCAGTGCGAATTCATATTGAAAGAATTATTGGTGTGCTCAAAAATCGGTACACCATTTTACAAGGACCGCTTCCTATAACTTTGATCAAGTCTGTCAAGGACGAGTCAATGGACATGAAAATTGCCAGAGTTGATAAAATAGTCCATGTTTGTGCCTGTTTGGTAAATCTTGGGGATGGTATAGTTTCAACTAAGTAAGATCAGGAAGAGGAAAAGACACACCAGACCTTGATGATGTTTCAGATTTTCTTGGTTGCAATTTATTTCATTCTCAGTGTTTAATTGGGGCTGATAATTATTAAAGACAATTTTAATACAGGTACATGCATCAATGTTTGCCCCAACTCTTACTGCCAGAATTTTCAATGTTTTCTTTGTTGATTTATTGTTTCAATAAATTAGTTAGCCATTGATCATAGTTCCTTTTACATGTAAGTCAACGGTCCAATTTGAAAAGAAACCCCTACTTTGAACAATTTCTTTACAAATTACATCATAGCAGCAGCCCACTTAGTTGCCATGGAAAGTATCAAAAAAAAATTAGCTTAAAAGGTGCATGTTTCACTAACATGACAATAAATAGAATTCCAACTGTTTTTTGTAATTTTGCACAGAATAAATATTTCTAGTTAAAATTTACGTTGGTTATTGGTCTCTTTAATTTTAGTGAACATCTTTTGGTTCTCAATGACAGAAGGGATCATAAACTGTATTACAGTCAACTCTCGTTATAGCAAGGTCGGTGGGACTGGCCAAACTTTATAAAAGGAATGTTGTTATAAAAGGACAAAGAAACACAAAGAGAACTTGAGATTTGGGAGTCGACTGTACTTGTATAATGTACATGTAATTATGGGAGAAATAAAGACACCCCCTTTTTGAAGAAAAAGCACTCTTCTCACCCCCCCAAAAAAAAAAAATATATATATATATAAATAAATAAATAAATAATTTAATTAATTTAATTAAATAAATAATAAAATAAAATAAATAAAAATCTTTTCTTTTTTATACACTACAATAGAAATAGAATCTTAGAAGTGACAGACTGGATTGTGATTTCATGAAGGGCACAGCTTCATTAGATGCATATTTTTCCTTGCTGTCATTTCTTACAGTATTTACAAAACCACTGTCCCTTCGGTATTCGTTTCCTCTTTAAGCAGGAGAGATGGAACCACTTGATGTTGCAACTTGGATTGTCACAACCAATCATTGTACCGCCACTGTCGGTCTTGCACACACATTAGTCAAAAACATCCTCTGACTCTGGAGGTGTACTGTCTGCTACCATCTCCAACTTCCGTGTGACAAGTTCTGGCAGACAATGCCTTTGCCAAAAAGCAGGCAAGATTGCCGTCATGTTCCCAATGAACTGCTCATCTCTTTCGACGCGACTCACAATCAACAGCCTTGGGGTCCACAATACAAAATCTCCATATTTTGTATTGCATACATACATTTGAGTTTGTATTTGAGCATAATACGGGTGGTTCTTCTTCAAAGAAGTAGGCCTATCTGTCTCCAAACAAACTGATCTGTCATTGAGCACCTCTTCTAAACTCTCACAGTCCTTGAACTTGTGAGGACATTTCACCTCTAGAACCCCAAAGCCGCATGACTCGCACTTCACTAATGAATCAGGTGAAGCACCAATGAAGCTGTACTCTTCGCTCAACTACAATCCAGTCTTGGTTACTTCTAAGTTTGCATTTAGATGTGTGCTGCGGTGATGTTGGGTGTATGCGGTAACTGCCTTCTCTTCATTTTCTTTACCCCATTTAATGGATGCCAAGTGGCTAATGTCCATGGAGGGGGTGCAGATGCCCTTGATGACAGATGGTGCCGGTTTGTCCTGATTTGTATGCAGCACTGCATGAACACGAGATGCTGTGATCCGTCCCAATCTCATCTCGTGCCATACAGTGCTGTCTGACTGTTCGGTTGTGCTTTCTAGCAGATACTTCCGCTGCTTGGGTGTTGTGTTCACTTTCTCGGTAATCTCTGCCATTGGGCTGTCCATTGACTCAGTGTCCGGGTTGTGCAGGGTGCGTAGGTATAGGGGTAGCCTTGAGGGTTCTGGTCTGGATGGAATGAACAGGTCTGAAAATGCGTTGAAGCTACTCAAACCCACACATCTTGGAGAATTCCCAGCAAGCACCTGCAAAAACTCCTGTTGCTTTTCTTTGGTGGCCGCAGTAGTTTTTTTCGTTTGCTGGCACCTGCTTTTACGTAGTCGCTCCTTAGACCTAGTTTTAAAAAAAAATGGGGGGGGCTCACTTTGGTGGTTCTTCCACCTGGCAATTAATTAATAAATAATGAGCAAAATGTGTTACATTCCATTCGTAAAAACCAGCCAATAAACAGCAAATTTTTCTGCTATCAACAGTTAAAAAAAAAAATCACAAAAAGAATAGTGTCTTTTCTCTGCTGATCAATATTTCTACAAACAAATTTGGAGAACTACCAAAAACAAGTTGGAAAAAAAAATCATCAGTGCATTCTCCCGAATTGGACTCCCAATTATACAACCCCCCCACAAAAAAAACCAAAAAAAAAAACCACCAGCTTACCCTGCCATGCAATCACAATGAGCTGCAATCACCACTCCATCCTTCTTTATGGTCACCCAAGGATGATGTGGCTCATCATTCATTCTCTGCGATGGCTTCACATCTGCCTTCAGAAGGAACAGCCCGCTATTCGTCACACAATGAAAGACAGTGTCTACCCAACCAGAAATGAACTGATTGTGTGCTTCCAATGACCTGAAGTTTTTCATTGACTCCTTTGTGAAAACACCTGGACTAAAGAAAAAAAAAAGTACATGTAGCATTTGATGCATTTCTACACATTATTTGCTAATTTTATTTTTTACTCATTTGATTATGAAACTTAAAAATAAGCACCTTTTCAAGAGTAATTATAGCTAAAACTGCTAGGACCATGCATGAACAATGCAACGATAATCGAAATCCACAACTGTGCCAAGTAAATCCAAGATGGCTACCGCGTATTAACAACATACAGTGACAAAAACGTGGTATGCTTTCCTCATAAATTCGACCTATTTTACACATTCTGTCCAGTTATTTATTCATCAAGATATAGTTTAAACTACCTAAATAAGGTCTTTTTCATTACCTGGTGTGTCCATAAGGTAGGTGTAAATGTGAGGATATTGCACATCCGGCCACATGATTGGGTCGTTGATCCATCGTCGTCCTTCAATCTTATGCGGGCAGCACTCCAACCCTGCTGCTGCTAATTTCGTGTTGTAGCGCTCGCGAGCAACACAAGGCAACTTCTCAGAATATTCATAAGACATCTCTGATGATAAAACAACAAAAATCCAGAGCAAAATTTGAAAACTAATAGCCAAAAACTGCAATTTGTACCACGAAATGAATGGATGTACCATCGACCCCATTCACTCCAACAGTAAACACGCACGCCACGACGCTTTGTTTTCACTCAAGCAGCATGACGTCATCTGAACTTGGCCGGAAGTGACGTGGCACCGACCGACGGAATGAAAAGAACTGGAGGTACAACTCGACGTTTCGATCAGTATGCTCTGATCGTCCTCAGGAGAATCATCCTGAGGACGATCAGAGCATACCCTATGACTCGGCCTCACCTGTAGATCTGTTACCAGTAGATCATATACAAGTGATAAAAAAAAACATTGGAAGGACCAGCATTTTGGGCATACCTGATAAATTTGCAGACTTGTTCATTCGATGTCGTCTTCTCTTCAGGCAAAGTCAAGTCAGCCAGCGGCCGTGGCATCACCAATTTTGCAGTGGTTCCCATAAATGCCTGCGAGGTGAACGTATCCGTCAACGAGGTTGTCTCAAACTGTTGGCTTCAGATGTGCATCGAGGAGAACGAGTTTCTTGATACCGCCTCCAACCCTCTGTTCTCACCTATAACAATAATGGAAGAGGCCAGTCCCCTGTGTGACTGCGTCGTTACCATAAGGTAAATTATTTAACACTTTTTGTTAAGCTTTTAAGACCATTAAACACGCAAACTTTTTGTTCATTGTGAAAGAAAAACATGCTTGAGGTTGAATTGAAGGTGTAAACAATCCCTTCAAATATTTGGCTGAAGCAGGGGTGTGATTTGTCTGGATTTTTCAGATTTTTACCAATCGCAATGTTGTGATCCTCTGGATTTTAAAGATTTAAGCAATAAAGGAAAGCAAAGCAAATGCTCAGAACTAGAGATTTCACAACAGCGGCCCCCAATACCCCTAGCAAAATTTACGTGGATTTTTTTAAAACTGACTAATCACACCCCCGCTGAAGTGATATCATTTTGTGGCAAAATATATTTTTACTGAATTAATCCTGATTGCAGATCAATATGCCAGGAGTATTTTATACATTGACTAGTGACAGAATTGTGCACTTTTTTATATATATCAGAAACGCGTTGACCAACTGAGCTGAAAAACAATTCACTGCTCGGTTTCTAACTACATCACTTGATATTTATATAAGTATGAATGCACATTATAGGCTTGAACAAAAACACAATGGGAAAATCAGTACTACTTTAATACCCAGATAACCGTTTCCCACGCTACCAATTAATAATCCTCATGATTTTAGCCCTTAGTCACAGTATTAGCTTGCAATACCACAGTGTGTCATTTGGACGCTCTATATGGTAAATAGAAACCCTGCCTTATTTTCCACACACTTGTAAAAGTTTTGTATGTTTAAAATATGGATGCCCTGTTTTTCAAATAACAATAATCTTGGACATCCTATTTTCATCCTATTCCCCCCCCCCCCCCCCTGTAATCTCTTGTTACTCCCTGCAGTCAGTTCTCAGGCATAGAGAGAGATTGTCTGGTCCACATACAATCTTGGACATCCTATTTTCAATTTCTGGCTTATACACTGCCCCGAGTTATCTCCATCTCCGAAAATCTGCAAACTTCTGTTTATCTCAGAATAAACGACCGTCCAAAAACACCAATTTCTTGTTCCTCCCTGCAGTCAGTTCTCGGGTGTGGAGAGAGATTGTCTGGTCCACATAGCCGAGCTTCTTGGGGCCAACTGCCAGGAGTACTTCTCACGGAAGGCAACGGAGGAGCTGAGACCCAATACCCACCTGCTGCTCAAGGAGCCTAACGGGTCCAAATACAAGGCAGCTAAGAAATGGAAAGTACCCGCTGTAACCAAAGAGTAAGTGGAATGCAAAATCCAACAAACCCTGCTATTGGAGTTTGAATGGTTTGGGGTGGTTAGGGTTAAAGTGGTTGTTAAGAACATTCATGTCCCCCCCCCCCCCCCAATCTTTTAATGTTTTTTTCTCAATAAAACACAGATGACCTCAGTTTTACATACACTTTTTGGGTGTAAAGTATCAAACATCACTTGAAATATTTTTTGTGTAAGGTGCTTTAATTTTAATTAAATAAGTCAAACAATTTCCCAAATGTTAGAATAGAATATGAAGAATCTGCATGCATTAAAAAAAAAATCTTAAAAATGATACAATGGAATTTTTCCATAGTTGACCAGTTATTGGAAAAGATTGAAGTCATATCAAGTAGGTTCATATCAAGTAGGTTGGGGGAATGCTCATGTAGGTCAAATTGTTGTACTTTGTGGTATTACTTAAGGACCAGAAATGTAATATGTACTATAAATGTAATATAAACTAATGCAATTTAATTATTCAGCATTGCTACTTGATTTCAGTTGGCTGTTAGAAACGGCTAGAACAAGTAAACGCCAGCCAGAGAGGAAATTCCTTGTGGATTTGGTGTCCAACAATCAACAAGACCAAAGTCATCCTGAAGATCGCATTGTCGTCACAAAAATGCAAACCACCGCAGAACCAGCCCAAGAATCGGATGTAGGGAAGACTTCATGTGCAAGCAAACTGGAAGAAACACACGCTGGACCTAAGAAGCTGGATCGCTCAAAGGATCCTTCCCATATTGATGTTGTTGAGAAGCACCCTCGGGGAGAAACAGTTACCATGGAGAAAAATATACCAGCAGAACATCTTAAGGAAACTAGCGAAAGCAGAACTATTGAAACCAGCTTAGATGTAGATGTAAATAAAACGAATGAACAGTCAAGTGTTAAGGAGAAAGGAGAAGTGTCAAAAAGTAATAAGGAAAATGATAAGGGTGTGGCTCCAAGGGACACGCCCGTTACCAATAAACACCTGTCAGTGTCTGGGAGCGGTGAGACAAGGTCAAAGGACACGCCCAGTAAGTTCTTGCGCGATGGGGCGGTATTTCACCCTTCCTTTGACACCAAGGATGCACTGGCGTACCTGGAGTCACCGGCCGGGGCGCACCCCAAGAAGCGTCACGTGAGGAAGTCGAGCTTGGTAAGAATCGACTAAATATGAACCTTAGAAAGGGATCCATGACACGAATAACCTTTTGAAGGGGCAGTATCGTCACAATCAACAGGGCGTGGAATCGAAATGCGAGTTTTAGATTAACTCGGTGACTGCCATAATGCCCCACATGATAAGGTCATATTACTGTTGCTGCTGCATAAATGAGCTATTAGGCCGTATTCATAAAAATAAGTAATTGCTTTTACTAAAGTAACAACCCCCTTTTACTAACCTTTTACTTAAATGTTTATTCATAGAAATAAGCAATGACTTTCAAGTAAAAGCTACAAATTTTTCGTATTAGTAATTGCTTTTTACTTATAAGTAAATGCTACAGAAATTAGCACCTACTTCAATTTGTATTCATAAAAATGACCTTTGACTAGCATTTACTAGTGATTGTACAAGCATCTCATTTGTGGCTTGCTGTTTAGCCAGTACAGACATATCACATCTTCTGCCATGTTTTTACCTCAAAGACCACAACCTAAGGTGTATAACATCAGGCTTAATCGTGATGAAGTCAACCCTACCCTACAAATTGAACATAAACTTATTTGTTCTTTGAATGTTTTGATTGCACTGTCAAAGTAAAGTTTATAAGAAACTGACCTTATTGTTCGCATTTGAACTTGGAGACTGGTGCAGTAGGCCAGCAGAAACAGCACAAGACATCTTGGTTACAGTGGGGTTTTCAGCACCTTGAATCAGGCTGAAAACTTCCTGTTCCCAAGGACATAGGATTATTTTCCTGTCTCCTTTGCATCTGTCTTTTTCTTTAGTTGTGCTTTCATGTTTGCGATTTTTTTGGCAATCTTCTTTTCATCCATGGTAAGGCCCATTTTGGTCATGATGATTTCTTGGGCCTTTTTCAGTGCTGTAGCCTTTTTGGCTGTAACGCCAGGAAGCTGTTTTTTTGTTATGAGCTCAGGATATTCCTTAATAATTGACACTAACACCAACGAGAGTGTTAAGTCGGTGGTTGCATCGTTAGACTCCATGATGTATAATTACAATATAACCAAAAGGCCTATAGCACGTAGCGTACATGTATATGAAACCACAGAAGATGAGATGGAAATAGTTGAAAGGTAGTGAATCTGTACCACCACTATTTTATTCTGGCCCTATACCATGCTTTCTAGCTTTTTAGAATTTGCCTTTTGTGGATGGTACTGTAGTACAATAGCAACTACTTGAGAACTTACTAGCAGTGGCAAGTAACACCTGTAATCATTTAGCAAATGGTTATGAATAAGATTTTTAGCAATTGCTTAGACTAGACCTTTTACTTACCTAGCTGTTGCTTTGACTTATAGCATTTACTAGTTAGTAATTACTTATTTTTATGAATACGGCCTATTAATTTTCAGTCACCGTGTTCATCTCAAACTAGGACATGGATTCCATGCCCTGTCAAAAGTCTGCTCTGATCGTGACGACACTGCCCCTTTAAAAGGGAATCCTAATCTTCATAGAACTGTTTGGCAGACAATTTGCTTGACAAAGATATTAGGCCGTATTCATAAAAATAAGTAATTACTTACTAGTAAATGCTATAAGTAAAAGCAATAGCTAGGTAAGTAAAAGGTCTAGTCTAAGCAATTGCTAAAAATCTTATTCATAACCATTTGCTAAATGATTACAGTTGTTACTTGCCTCGGCTAGTAAGTTCTCAAGTAGTTGCTATTGTACTACAGTACCATCCACGAGTCTCGGTATTTGGTGGTATGAAGGTGTTTGCAAGCCATTCCACATTTTCTTTGTCAAACCTAAATAAAGTTCTGTAAATGCTAGGGTTGACTTCATCACGATTAAGCCTGATGTTATACACCTTAGGTTGTGGTCTTGGACGTAAAAACATGGCAGAAAATATGATATGTCTGTATTGGCTAAACAGCAAGCCATAAATTAGGTGCTTGTATAATAACTAGTAAATGCTAGTCGAAGGTCATTTTTATGAATACAAATTGAAGTAGGTGCTAATTTCTCTAGCATTTACTTATAAGTAAAAAGCAATTACTAATGCTTAAAATTTGTAGCTTTTACTTGAAAGTCATTGCTTATTTCTATGAATACACATTTAAGTAAAAGGTTAGTAAAAGGGGGTTGTTACTTTAGTAAAAGCAATTACTTATTTTTATGAATACGGCCTATTGTCTTAGCAATATAAAACTGACAACCAGCGGCCAATTTCATTGAGCTGCTAAGCAGGGGAAAAAATGCTTATCAGAAAAATTTGCTTAGAAAGTTTTTGATGAACACCATCCAAAGTTACATATACTACTCAAAACAATTTAGGGAACACCGGAATAATCTCAGTTAAAGCAAGATCATTTATTTCAGATGAACACAATGTTTCACAGAATTGATGAGAAACAACTGCACAATGAAACAGATGATAAAGGACGCATGTAGTGATTACACATTTCATGACATGACGACTGAAAGAGAGGAGGGGGGTTGCAAATGAAAATCCCGGTTCATGGAACATTTCAAACCTATTTGATGTTAAAAATCCGGTGTTCCCTAAATTGTTTCGAGTAGTATACATTATGTGTGTAATTTGGCTGGTGGTCTGTTTGATAATGCTTAGTGAAAGTATTCGCTAAGCAAAATTCTCTGCTGAGCAGCTCTGTGAAATTTACCCCAGTTGACGTACAGCTTAATAAAATGTTTGCCTATGCATCTTTAATGAAAGAAGCTTATACAATTATTTTGTTTTCATTCTACGAAATTTTTTTTTTTTTTTTTTTTTTTTTTTTTTTTTCAGTAAATGTACTTGTACAATTCTGTGATATTCATGCCCACTTCACTCACAGTAATCATGGATCATTGAAAGGAGTGCTCGTGCAAGAATTTGCCGCCCATTTTGTTGGTCTAGACTTTCCGTTTTGCCGCATTGGTTCTTCAACAATCATTGCGGGATGTTTATTGATGCTTTTTGATTGTATATGTACACATTGTTCCATTTGCCGACTATCTAGTTTGTGTGGCCGTCGTACGGTTAACTGGTTACCAACCGTGAAAGTTTCAGTTAAACAGTTGGCACACATTAAACGGTTACTCCCAACACTAATTGACAGTGAACGATTTGCTTGTATCGCTTAGCAAAATACGACACAAAATTCACAATTTGCTAATCAAATTTAGTATTGCATACACACTCAAAATTCTGCCTTAAAAAATTTGGCTATGCAAAAACAAAAAAATTAATGAAATTGTTCCCTGTTTGTGCTTATTGAAATAATCGTTGAGTCCTGACCATTTGTTGTAATTGCAGCCTTTGGATGATTTCTTCAACATGAACGTTGCCAAAGCAGTCCAGAATACCGGTGAGCAGACTACCAACGAGGAGGCTTACGAGACAGTCTTCCATGAACAGGTCAGTTCTGTGGGAAAAGGTTCACACCTCAGCTTAAAGCCTTTGTTACACTCTTGGTAAAATATCTTTATATATGCATCCATTCTTCATAAGAATCAAGAGGTATGGATAGAAATCAATTCAAGTTTCGTATGTGACTGTCTCATCAAAATTCATGTGGATTTTCATTTATCCCTTAACTGAAAACACTTCAGATAAAATAATTCCATAACCAACATATATATATATAATCTTTGAAGGCAGTATTCAATCAGATCATGGAGGAAGAAAACAGGAGTCACAACGAAGGCATATCAAAGGTTCAATGTCTTTTGCCGCGGTCGTAAAACTTCCAAGCCAGCGCTAATCGTTTAATCCGATTATCGAGGAGAACTACAGCCTCTTATCTCATAACCAATTAGCACTTCGGAGTGGCCCATTGAAAATACGTTACGGCCGCCCGCTGCGCTTACCAGTTTTACGACCGCGATAATCCCCTTGTGTACAATGTCTTTTGCCGCTCGGCCTGCTCGCGACCAGCATACATAATTGGAGGGTAGAAATCTGTAGCAAACGAATAAACACAAAACGTATGCGCACTACTATTCGCGGGCTTTTTATATTGCGCAGTTCATTGTCTTAAATAGCGATTTTTTTCCACCGAGTAATTTGGTGTTTTGATCGTCGAATTTGGCGAATCCGAAGCTGACTTACGGTAAATATAACATTCAGATGTTACAATAAAGTGTCTTTTTAGCAACTTATTTTAAGGATATTTCCGGTGATCTCCGGAAGCCAACCAATTGTCAAATTCAAAGACGTGTTGTTTAGCTTTTTATCATTTCAATCCTCATATTTGTGCGATGCTGTGCACTGAAGATATTGCAGTGTTGGATTCGTAGGTCGAGTTGGATCGGGAGCCAGCCTTCCGTGTAGTGCAATAGGACAACGCGTCAGCAATGCGCATGTGCAAAGAAAGTCTGGCTGTAGTTCTCCTCGATAATCGGATTAAACGATTAGCGCTGGCTTGGAAGTTTTACGACCGCGGCAAAAGACATTGAACCTTTGATATGCCTTCGTTGTGACTCCTTCTGTTTTCTTCCTCCATGATCAGATCAACAGTTTTATCATTACTATCAGGCATGTGATTTCTTGGGGTTTTTCCTGAGAAATTGCCTCAATATTTTCTTGAAAGAAGAGAAGTAGCCTGTATTGTGTCCAAACCTCTAGTCTCTTGTTTGTGGGGATGTGGAGAGTCTGTAAATCCTCCAAAATTACACATCCAGGAGCATAGTATTAGCCAGCAATACCTTGTGGTGTCTTTTGGATGCCCTGTTAGCTAAATTGACACCCTGTTTTATTTGCAAAACACATGCAAATGTATTGTAACTTTTGGATACCCTGTTCCTTAAAGAACAACAAATCTTGACACCCTATTTCCAAATCCTAGCTGATACTCTGTCCAGGAGGTTTAGGGGGGTTTCTCCTCTAGACCGAAGAGAGACCCAAGCCTGCCACTCATTTTTCAGGATTTTGTACTTTCGTGCACCAAAGAATTATTATTTATTGTAATAACCTCAGAAAATATGTTTCATGGGAGATTGACACAAGTGAAAAATTTACACTGAAGGAATTTTGGGCAAAACGTAACTTTCTTTGTTGTTCATAAGCAATTGTGTAAATTGTTTTTCAAAACATTGTTCTTTGTTGTAATCTGTTCCTCATATTACTCAATATGAAATTGGATCATTTCATACAATGATTGACTTTTGTACAGGTGAAATCTCTGGGTGTCTTAGACGGAGTAGTCCTCTGTGTTAGCAGGAAGCTGATAGCCCGACAAGCCGAGTATAACACCATGGCTGTATCCCTGGGAGCGGAGTTCCGCTGGACGTTTGACGACAGCTGTACCCATTTCATCTTCAAGGTATGACAGCGATGTCTTGGGGCTCAACCAACTGAGCTGTCCAGCTCCTAGTTTGCTTTTCTCCCAAATCGTCAATAACTTTGGTCTCGAGGGCGCGAGTCAGGAGCCATGAAACTCATACATGCCTTGAAGTTGGAGTTTATGCCCCAAGCTAGGAAACTCAAACTGGGAAACAGCTCCAGTAATCCAGAAGTGGTAGCAGGTCGAGTCCTGCTTCAGTGAATTATTCCAAACCAATTCATTCCAACAATTTATTCCAACAATTTATTCCAACATTTACTTACTACAAGAACTAAAGTACTCTTTTATTTATTTATTTATTAAGGGAAGAACAAATGATACCTCCAAAGAGTTCCGAGCAGCGAAAAGCAGAGGAATGTTCATTGTGTCCCCAGTCTGGCTTCTTGCTGTAAGTTTTTAAAATCCCTAGGAAATAATTATCTATTTGATATTAATCTTTTGTCACGCCATAAACTCGGTGTAATCTTTGAATCATCGTCGTTGTCAGTGTGTTAGCCAGGATTTTGAGACGGGCGTCCAAATTTGATGAATGATTGAAAAAACTGGTTAGCCAAAGGATTTTTAACTTGCAATCCTTTTGTGAAACTGGGTGTCCGAAAAATGCCCTGACATATTGTCGGCTAATTTAGTTGTACTTTGTAACTACTTTGTCAAATTCATTGTTGAATGAATAAGTTTAATTCTTTCGTGAGAACATCAGAAGTTACATCAAAAGTTAGAAAAATAAAGTGTGTTTTCATTTAAGCATTCCAAAAGACAATGTTCATGAAATGTCATTATTTGATGATTTGTGGTTCTGGATCGGGGAGTGTGACTGATCTCACTTCTGAGATGAGTTTTTGCTAAGTTAAGTTGTTTTGATTTCACAAGATTGTTTTGACTCCACAGTTTTATTTATTTATTTTTCAAAAAAAAATTTTTTAGTGTAAGGAAGAAGAGATTTTTATTTATTTATTTAACAATTGTTTTTTTTTTTTTTTTTTAGTGTGAGGAAGAAGAGAGACGAGTAAATGAATCAAGTTACCCGCACACCTTCAATCCAAAGATGAGTCTGGTGAGAACATTTTCCTCTTTGATTTGGTTCATTTTGGAAATATTTTGTCCTGATTTTTCAATCGATCAATCAATAAATAATCTGCATAGACAGCTGGGGTCTGTTGCGCTGATCTCTTGTGTACACATTGTACACCATCGTTCCACATTCCATCAGTTTTTTTTGCTGGGATGTCCCGAGTTGCTTAACCCTAACCATGCTCAATGCAACAAAATGCAAAAGTGAAAAGTTGTTGCATCTTGTTCAGACAAAATATGATTAACTTCACATTAAGTTTTACATTAATATTGCGACCATTTGGTTATTTCTTAATTACCGTTCCTAAACCTTACCTTTAACCCTAATACACTCCGATCCACTAAATTTTCAATTTGTTCTTCACCAACCTTTAATACATACAAGCCTGCTGTCCTTTCCAAGTAATCTTACAAAATCAACTGTGTGCCACCCAAGGACACTAAATGTTTGAACATATTAGTATGGCCTGCAATGTATCAGTGGGAGACCACTTTACCCTGTAATCTCAGTGGTGTGACAGTGCACAGAAGGGTAACCATAGGAGGCCACTGGCAACAGCTAAATGGCTTGGAGTGGCCTGAATGAGTTGTTTCAAAAATTGCACTGATTGTAGGAGGGTTAATGGAATTTATTATATATTTATTATGCTCTGTACAGTCCGTGCTTTCTACCAGACTTGAAACCCCATCAAGGACGCCAGCTTGCACCACTCGGAAAACCCGCAGCATGGTGCACACCCCAACCCCATGCCCGCCACCTCCCCCTCCCCAACACGAAGAGACTGCGATGGACGGTTTTGACGGGGGCTCCACCGACAGTGACGAGGAGCTGATGAGGGTTGCCGAGGCAGCCGAGATGGGGGAGATGGCGGAGGATGGGTCAGAGGTCGGGGACAATGACGAGGGGTCACTGGAGCAGAGAGAGACCCTTCAGAAGCAACTGGAGGGGATCATGTCTTCCACAATGTGAGTGAATGTGATGAATAGAATCTCCCTTTGAAAGGCTTAGTATATCATCAGGCTTGGAGCAAGGCTACTACATTTTCCTGAGTAAAAGGGCACTACCATTAGGATATCAGTGTTTATTATAAGGAGCGCCAAGACCAGGGCAACCGAGGCTCTTAAAAATCTTAGTATTGAGTGTCGTTGCTTGAGTGGTCTAGCACATAAAACTTGTTCTGCTGGCTGAATTTTCCAGAATGTGGGTTTGAATCCTATTTGTGAGGCCTCTCTTAGCCACCATACTTTGTATATGGGAAATTTGGTGTGTCCCCCCCCCCCATATACATGTATCACGTATTTCCCCCAAAAAAACGTATGACCATAAAATAAAAAATGCATCACTGCACCAATTTTGAAGCCAACTTATGTCCAGAAACCAGAGCCTTTTTTTATTTATTTACATAAACACGTTTATGCCTAAAAGTTTTTAATTTTTTTATGAAATCTTTTCCTGTACTTTTTTATTCACCTGGTTCCTTTTATCCTTCCACAGGAATGTGAAAGGTGGATGGAGGCACAGTCGTATCCTGAAGAGCAGCGCCTCGGGGGCGGGTACCTCATCTAACGACACCTCATCGACGAGAGATAGATTGGGTAATCAGGGAGGCGGTAGACGCACCCGGTCCAACCGTGCCATGGTCCACAGCGAGGATGGTGGGCAGGGCGGAGGAAACAGTAGGACACTCACAGGTGAGTTGTTGGTTTTGGTTGGGGTAGCAACTTTTAAGAAAACGGCGAGATCACTAAGGGAGGATATATCTTCCTGTCAAAACAAGGTCATATCTAATAAATGCAGCAAGGTCGTATGTGTAATTGAGTTCAACAACGTCGTATCTTCTTCCATGGGTTTTGCGTGTTCATTCTGGAACATTGTAAAAAGATACGACCTTGTTGCACTGAGCAAAATCCATGTCTGCAACAAGGTTGTAACTATGATGCGACCTTGTTGCAACGATATTTCCCCATTCTCCAAATTTTTCCCTCATTTTTTTTCCTTGGGTCTTATGGGGTTTTCACTCTCTGAACATGAAGATTAAGAGTGATTACAGTGGTTACTGCTGTCTAGAGATATTATTATTGATGGTTTATTAAAACAATTTGAAATTGTAGCCAAAGGCTAAATTGAGTCAAATTTAACATAAAATATCCAAAATAAAAACATTCCAATATCTTTTGTCAATTGGAGGACTGTTTCTTTGGCTATGATGATCAGGGGATTAAGCGTCACAATGGAGTCTCCTTTGGGGGATTAACTGGGTCTTAATCTCCTCTATTGTGAATGTTCAGAGAGAGAAAGCCTGAATGGATCTGGGAGAAAATGGAGGATAATTGGAGGCTGGAGAAAGGATGTCCTCTCTAATAGACCATTTCATACAGATTTTTTTCCCCGAAATGTACCAAGCTACCACAGACACACCACTCGCAGTATAATTTGTAAACTGTTCAGTTGATTTCTGCTGATGAGATCTAAGACATTTATTTTCCTCTGGGTTGGTTATAGTTCGTCCCCCAGAGCTCCACCACGAGGCGTCACAGAATGTCCAGATAACCTGGGATGACCCGTCAGGTCGCAAGGAGCGGGAGAAGATCATGGCCCATCTCAAGAGGTCGTGCAGCCCGTCACAGCATAGCGTCGAGGATGGGGACAACATGGAGCTTGAAAGACAGGTAAACAACAACAAAAAACTGTTAACATTTTTTCTTCAATTTTTATGTTTTACAAAAAGTTTCCAGACAGCAACCATTTGTTAATTCAACATAACAATTCCTCTTTTCGTTAAGATGAAAGCACTCGAGACAAAATAATTCTTCAAGATGATTGATACCAGTACCAATTTTTAGATAATATTGATATTAAATATACTACTCAAAACAATTTAGGGAACACCGGAATAATCTCAGTTAAAGCAAGATCATTTATTTCAGATAAACAGTGTTTCACAGAATTGATGAGAAACAACTGCACAATGAAACAGATGATAAAGGATGCATGTAGTGATTACACATTTCATGACATGACTACTGAAAGAGAGATGGGGTTGCAAATGAAAATCCCGGTTCATGGAACATTTCAAACCTATTTGATGTTAAAATCCGGTGTTACCTAAATTGTTTTGAGTAGTATATATCGTTGTCAGTGCAACAAACGTCGTATGTACACAATGCAATAAGGTTGTATGTACAGCGCGTCGTCAGTCTGCATGAATTTACATACATTAACAAATATTTGTGCAACAACGTCGTATCCCAGCCATTGTTTTTGTGCATTCATCCGGGAACTTGTTACATACGACCTTTTTGCACTGACACAAACTGGTTTTGCGCAAAAACGTCGTAACTCGGAGATACGACGTTGTTGCACTGACACGACGATATCGTCCTATTCTCAAAACCCTTTGTCTAGTTCTGGGTGAACAGTGCGATTACTTGAGTACTTGCGTGTAGTAATTGCTAATCGTACTCGTGTCTTTTTACTACTTGATTAACCCTAACCCTCCAAAATCCTCTTTGCTAAAGTGAAGGATTTTGAAGGATTGAGGTTACATGCTACATGCCTTTGCTAAAGTGAAGGATTTTTGGAGGATTGAGGTTATTAGGCACACTTGCCTTTCCATGGTACATGTACATCCATGTTTGTTGTGGTGATTGCAAGGTCAGTGCTTTGGTTAGTGGACACTGTTTATTGCTCCATGCATGCATGCAGGGTCCCTGGCCATGTACATGTATCACAGATTAGAAACACATGTGTGCATACATGTCATGTGCTTACTTTACTACTGAAGGATTTTGGAGGATTCAGGTTATGTGTAAGCAAATGGGCCTAGGGAGTTAGGGTTAATCATCCTGCTGCGATTACCTCAAAAGTACGAATGAGTAATGACTATTCTTTTGTCGGTGTTGATTTATTAAACATATACAATCAGAAATAATATTGGATGTTTTCAGAGTAATTATCAATATATACTAAAAAGTATCTTTGAAATAGTATACTTTTGAAATATTTGAATAACTGACACCCAAGGCTATGACTAGTATTGAAATAATATTGGATGTTTTCAGAGTAATTATCAAAATATACTAAAAAGTATCTTTGAAATAGTATACTTTTGAAATATTTGAATAACTGACGCCCAAGGCTATGACTAGTATTGAAATAATATTGGATGTTTTCAGAGTAATTATCAAAATATACTAAAAAGTATCTTTGAAATAGTATACTTTTGAAATATTTGAATAACTGGCCAAGGCTATGACTAGTATTGAAATAATATTGGATGTTTTCAGAGTAATTATCAAAATATACTAAAAAGTATCTTTGAAATAGTATACTTTTGAAATATTTGAATAACTGACGCCCAAGGCTATGACTAGTATTGAAATAATATTGGATGTTTTCAGAGTAATTATCAAAATATACTAAAAAGTATCTTTGAAATAGTATACTTTTGAAATATTTGAATAACTGACGCCCAAGGCTATGACTAGTGTGAGTAATGCATACAATTTATAGTGTTAAAAAAGATGTTATAAGTGTGGTCAATTACTCGCGAGTAATTGCTGTGCGATTAATCGAGTAGTGAATTTCACTCATCGCCTAGCACTACCTTCGTCTGTCGTAGGGTCTTGAGGGATCAAGCTGTACAAGGGTTTTAATGTGTTGTTTTAACTGTTATCAGGTCACTCCTGTTAAATCAAGAGTCACGCTTCAGGAGCCCGGAAACACAGTGGCCGAGACATCCCACAAGGAGGACTCCAGAGATGCCGTCTTCACCACCCCAACCCCTAAGGCACCATCCATACGTCTGCCTGTAGCCAAACCCCCAGTCGCTCCTCAGCCCATTGAGGACACAAAGACCACAGAGATTGAGGTATTTCAAGGGAATGTACGCCATTGGTAAAAAAAAGAAGAAGATATGTATAGAAACCAAGATGTGGAAGTTTAAGTTCAAATTTATAAGTCCACTTCAGGGGACTCCCTTACCTGTTAAACCTACAAATTGTGATATATCAATCGATGCCATCAGTTTTTTACCCGAGAAAACAAACGCTATAGGGAAGATTGATACCATCATCGGCTTGATGCACCAAGTCAGTTTAAAATAATAATTCAAACAAATTTGTTTTGATTTACTAGTTTCATACCTTGCCTTGTAACCAAAATACTAGTCATACTAAAATTGTAAAAAGTATTCATTTGAAAGTGATCTCCTGTCTTGTGAATCATTTCAGGTGCACTGTAAGCCGCAGCTGAAATTCCTCTTGTCCGGCATGAGCCAGGAGGAGAAGATTGATTATAGCGCCCTCATTGAGCAGCTCGGCGGTGAGGTCAAGGATGGCATGTACTTTGACCCCAGCTGCACCCACATAGTGGTCGGTGAGTATGACCTTTGCTCTCTGACCTTTACCATGTGAAAGACTTCAAGTTTCTAAATGTAAAAGATGTCAAGTTAACAAATGATTTAATTTTGCCCTGCTCTGCACCGACGTGTGTATAGCACTGTATACTATACACTTTCCGAGTGTCTGTGGAAAAACTTCACAGGCGACTCGGGCGGGATTTGAACCCACGACCTCCTGCTTACTAGTGCAGACGTCTTAACCTCTCGTCCACCGAGCTTGCCTGATGACGATTGGCTGGATAGAATCCTATATAGCACCGGGTTCCGCTCTGCAAGTTAAAATGAGATCACCTCGGCATCTCAGATATTGGAAAGGAATTATTATTATTTTTTTTTTCTAAGTTTGTGTTAGTCATACTCTGGCAATAAACATAATTTATATCTGATTTTGGGGTTCACGTGTTGTACTGCCAGTTTTTTTTCTTCATACAATGCATTGGATGGTGTTTATTAGCTGGCCAACACACGTCATGTAGGCAATGAATTTCTGACTGATCTTTTGAGATATTCACATCAAACGAATGCAACCACTTTTATTGTGTCACAGGGAATCCCACTCGTAATGAGAAGTACCTCGCATCTCTTGCGTCCGGTAAATGGGTACTGCATAAGTCCTTCCTGGAATCATGTCGCAAGGCGGGAGATTTCGTTGAGGTAAGGAAGCGTCCCGTCAGGGAACAATTTTGTTTTTAAACATTTTGCTATATGCACACACAAAATTTGACAGAAGTATTTGTGTGTGTTGTAATGCTAATTTTGAATTTTGTGTAGCAAATTGTAAAATTTTGTGTAGCATTTTCCCATGCGGAATCTGTCACTGGACCAATAATTGTAACTAAGGTAGTCCAAATGTTTTGCTTGCTATAGGGATAACCATTTTATGAAGGTTTTTAGTCCTGGCTCAAGTGCACTTTGTGAACTACTATTTAAATGTAAATTTCTTTGATTTTAGTTTGAAAGGGTGAGCTCTTTTTCCTGAATGTCTTTCGGAAAAAGCCTTTGTTTAAATTAACTGGCAGCTGAACAGCTGAGTGCAGTACATAACAAAGAAATAATTTGTTTACCAAAGAAATAGTTTCAGTTTTGTATGGATTACAAATGTTGACACAAAAAGCTATATGAATGTGGAAAGCAGCTTTCGTATGATACAGACATAAATTTTTTGAATAAGAAAGGCTTTTTTTGAATTATTTATTTCCTGGCTTTAGGAGGAACCACACGAGTGGGGCAGTGCAACCGATCTCAGTACCCTGAGTGAACAGACGGCCAAGTTAGCCTTGGCAGCATACAGGTGGCGGCGGCAACTGCAACAGGAACAACAGGTAAGCCAGTGCCATCTAGCTTTTGTCAAAAAGATCAATAATTAAAAATTAAGCAGCAGCATTTCCCAGAGTCCGGCTTTCTCCTGAGGACGATCAGAGCATACTGACCGAAACGTCGAGTTGTAACCTCCACTTCTTTTCAACACTAATTACTACTCAATAGAGAATTTCACATGGTGTCCCGCAATTAGTCTTAGAAATTTATTTATTTATTTGTCCTATCAAGTAGGTAGGTTGAGGATGATTCCCAATCAATTTTGTTTGACATGGCCATATTTCTACTTAATGTTAATGTACTCTTACAGGGCATTATTAATATGCAACCATTTATTCATATTTATTCATATTTATTCATATTTATTCATATTTATTCATATTTATTCATAGTTATTCATAGTATCTAATTGCTATCCAGCTGGGCTGTTTTTAAAGGGACAATATTGTAAGCTACAGACATCCTGTTAATTGATAAACAATGGCCTCGCTCAATCACCCACACTAGGTTCAATTATCACATATAACACAACAACCCTTTAATTTGTAATAAACAATTCCCCACTGTGTAACCATTACGTCGATCACTAGCTAATCATCATCTGTCGGTGACCTATAGCCTATCCTTGTGTGTATATATATATATATATATATATATATATATATATATATATATATATATATATATATATATATATATATATATACATACAGTGCGTATCAAAAAAAGGTAATCCAATTCAGGGCGTTAATATGCCAAGGTTATTTAGTTTGACAATTTACATGTAGTGTACCAAAGAAGAGGAACTCCTCAGCTTTCCATTGATACCTGTATCGATCCATTGCTGTCACACATGGTCGAGTACATTGTTATTGAAAATGGCAAATTCAAATCGCATTTTTGCAAGTTTGGGTAATCAGTTCAAGGCAGTCTGAAATGGGCGCATCACTTGACTGCCTAGATGATTATGTAAGATTTTTAAGCTGGTGCGGTAATCGCCTGTTACGACATCCTTTTCTTCAAGTTGGGTATTTAAGAAGGGCCTGGGTTTAGGGACAGGTAGTTGGAAAGATGGTACAACCAACGACTGAACAGCGAAGTTTTCGTGATTACAACATTTCACCAAACTCACAGTTTGCAGCAAACCGCGATGCTTTCAGGAACGTTTCCCAGAACGGGAAAACCAGCAGCCAAAACCATCTGGGAGAATGTTAGAAAATATCAAGAGTATGGCACTAGCCTCAACCGCAACAAGGGGAATTCTGGCAGGAGGCGCAGGCGATCAGAAGGAACATTGCAGCAGTAAGGCACCAACTTTTGGAGCATCCTAGGGACACCAGCGCAAGCGAACATGGGCTGAGATTGCCTTCGGCGACATTCAACAGAATCACGAGATTGGACCTCCACCAGCATCCATATCGGATTCACATCCGACATCAACTTACGCCAGGATATTTTGCTAGAAGGCTGACGTTTGCCAGATGGTTGATAGCCCGTACCGAGAGAGATGTCAATTTTCTGCGGAATCTAATCGGCGAAGCTGCTTTCTCCATGAGCAGCAAGGTCAATACGCATAATGTTCTTGAATATGCACCAGCAAGACACCCCCCCAGAATTCAATTTTGAGGTTAACATGAGTCGACAAAAGTGGACTGTTTGGTTAGGACTTTGTGGAAGTGGTCAGCTGATCGGACGGTTTTTCTTTCAAAGGAATGTCAATGGTAACATGTATCTGCAGATGCTCAATGATAACGTTTTACCGCAGCTGCAGGAACACTTTGAGCGACAGGTTCGTGGTGTCTTCAGACAACTCTGGTGGGCCCAAGATGGCGCCCAGCACATCGCCTTATCGCTGTCCGAGATCGTCTGAGGGAACTCTTTGGCGAACGAGTCATCGCCGTCAACCATGAGGTGGAATGGCCACCAAGATCACCTGACCTCACACCATGTGACTATTTCCTTTGGGGACATTTGAAGAACACGGTGTTTGCAACTCCTCCCGTGATCTTGATGAATTGCAGGGCCGTATTCGAAAATGAAGTGGATGCTTTACGCAATAATCCGGCTATGGTGAGACGAGCAGTGCAGGACATGCTCCGTCGCTGTCAGCTTTATGTCGAAAGGGAGGTGGACATGTTGAAGGTGTGGGTGCATAAAGGGCAATGTTAGAAGAGATTCTTCTTGAATAATGTCCAGTCATTCCTAAAGAAAATTTGGTTTATCATACTGACTTTCACTAATTATCCTGCCTTGCACTGATTACCCAAACTTGCAAAAATGCGATTTGAATTTGTCATTTTCAATAACAATGTACTCGGTCATGTGTGACAGCAATGGGTCAATAAAGGTATCAATGGAAAGCTGAGGAGTTCCTCTTCTTTGGTACACTACATGTAAATTGTCAAACTAAATAACCTTGGCATATTAACCCCTGAATTGGATTACCTTTTTTGATACGCACTGTGTATATATATATATATATATATATATATATATATATATATATATATATATATATATATATATATATATATATATATATATATATATATATATATATACCGAGGTCCTTTTGTCTCTACTCTCGCTCTCTCACTCCTCTTCTATATGGAGTGCCATGGTCGAGCGGTTTAGTGCATCGGATTTGCGTTCTGGTGGCCGAGTAGTCAGAATGTGGGTTCGAATCCTGTCCATGACTGTGGTACTTGTGTCCTTGAGCAAGACACTTGACCATAATTGCTTCTCTCCACCCAGGAGTAAATGGGCACCTGTGAGGGCAGAGTTGGTTGTTGTGTTTGATTAGCCCATATGCGCCGAAATGGCAGCAATTGAGTTGTATACTCCCCAGGGAGCTGAGATAGTTTCTGGAATGATTTATGCGCCTGATGAGCAGGGGTAATAATGTACAGCGCTCTGATACCTTGTTTAAGAGCGCTTTAAAATGCCCGACATTATTATTATTATATGGTCTTGAGATTTATCTTTGTTAAAGCAACAGATATACAATAAAAATATTCTGATATAAGCCCAAAGTTACATTGTCTTAGCCCGTTTCCTTATGTGTTCGTCTCTTCAACGGCCAGCTCAAGTAATGCATCCAAATCCAGTATTACAATATCGTCACGATCAACAGGGCATGGAATCGAAGTGCTAGTTTTAGATGAACTCGGTGACTGAAAGTGATACCCGATATGATAAGGTCATAATTAATAGCATTGCTGCTGCATAAATGAGACAGTGATTTTCAGTCACTGTGTTCATATTAAACTAGACAATGATTCCATGCCCTGTTGAAAGTCTGCACTGATCGTGACGATACTGTCCCTTTAAGGATTTTGTTATTGTTTACTTCTGTTTTTGTTTACAACCTTAAAGGATGCTCACCAATCACATTTTTTATTTGTAGTCATATCTGAAGTCGTATCTGAAGTCATATGACATAAAACACAATAAAGGGGGCCACTTTGCATCCGTCACGTTAGCAGTTTTTCCAATGGTTATTTATTTTTAAGTACCTGAAACTGACCAAAAAGTGTTTCAACATGTGAATGGACATGCAGGCTTATACTAGAACTAATTTGAGTTATTTTATTTTTTTATTTTTATTTTTTTACCCTCAAATTTCCATAAAAATTGGACGGAAAAAGTTACCTCACTTTTCCGTCCATTTGTTGATGAAAATTTTAGGGTAATTAAAAAAAAAAAATAGTAATCAACTCAAATTATCTTTAGGATAAGCATGCATGTCTATTCAAATGTTGAAATTCTTTTTGGGTGGTTTCAGATATTTAAAAAAAATCACAACCATTAGAAAAACTGCTAACGTGACGGTAGGAAAGTGGCCCCCTTTATTGTGTTTTATGTGATATCTGAAATCATATCTGAAATCATATCAGAAGTCATATCTAACATCATATCTGAAATCACAGGATGCCAGTGATAACCAAGAGGTCCACGGTGCCTTCAACAGCTGGTGCGTTATATTGTATATTGATCGTGTGAAAGAGGCGAGCTTCAAGAGAATACTACAGGCAGGAGGGGCAAAGGTCATGGGTCTCAGACCACCGTTTGGTAACCTACAGGATGTCACCTATGCCTTCATGGACCTGCAAAAGACAAAGACGCCGGAAGGGATGGTGAGTGTACTGATAATCGTAACCATTTTTCCCGGCCTGTGATTTCTCAGGATTTTTCCTGATTTCAGGAGTTTTTGCAACTGTTCCTTTGCCTCAAAATTTACTTGAAAGAAAAGAAGTAGCCACCAACAGCCTGTATTACGGCCAAACCTCTAGTTTCTTGTTTCTTGTTCCTTGTTCAGCAATATTTATAGTCGGTGTATGGCAAAATTAAATCAATTGTTTATCACCCGACGGAAGAATTTCATCAAACTATAAATATCGCGGCACCCGCTGCTATATAGGATTCTAGTCAGCCAATCGACATTAGGTAAGCTCGGTGGTCGAGAGGTTAAGACGTCTGCACGAGTAAGCAGTAGGTCGTGGGTTCGAATCCCGCCCGAGTCGCCTGTGAAGTTTTCCACAGACACTCGGAAAGCACTGAGTATGCAGTGCTATACACACGTCGGTGTAGGGCAAAATTAAATCAATTGACAACAATGTTACTAGAGATGACGTCACGTTAAGAAAATCGGTGAAACGTTTTGGAAGTTTTGTCACAGAACAAAAGTGAAACAATGTGTAGAACCTTGTTGCCATGGGAACATGACTTTGGTACTCGATTCTGATTTCCAGTAATAACTAGTTAACAAGAACAAATTTGCCCTCAACTGAAGAATTTCTGCATGAGTTTGTGTTTGTAGATTTTCTTAAAAGTTTTTCTTAAATGATCAGCCTGCTCAAATTGTTTCTTCCATGGTCAAGCGGTTTAGTGCATCGGATTTGTGTTCTGATGGCCGAGTCGTCAGAAAGTGGGTTCGATTCCCGACCGGTACTTGTGTCCTTGAGCAAGACACTTTACCATAATTGCTTCTCTCCACCCAGGGGTAAATGGGTACCTGTGAGGGCAGAGTTGGTTGCTGTGTTTGGTTAGCCCTATATGCACCGAAATGGCAGCAATTGAGCTGTATACTCCCCAGGGAGCCGAGATGGTTTCAGGAACGATTTATGCGCCTGATGAGCAGGGGTAATAATGTAATGCACCTTGAACACCAGTTTGATGGATACGTGCGCTATATAAATCCACATATTATTATTATTCCACATAGAGAACTTCCCTATCTATCATGACAACAAATTTAATGAAATTGCTTGCAATATTTTATGTTTCATAGATCGACCTTGAAGAGATGGCGTCTGCGGGTATCCTATGTCTGAAACCTGAATACATTGCAGAATATCTCATGCAAGACCAAGCACCAGACTATTCCAATTATTTCATCAGTGAGGTCAAACCAATAATGGAAAGGTCAGTACTTGCTGCCTCTTCTCCCTCCTCCCTACCCATTTAAGACCCCGCCCTAATTATTCCAATTATTTCATAAGCGAGGTCAAGCCAATATTTGGAAAGGTCAGTACTTGCTTCCCCACCCCTTCTTGACCTCACCCCCTGATTGACCTCACCCCCTGATTGACCTCACCCCCTGATTGACCTCACCCCCTGATTGACCTCACCCCCTGATTGACCTCACCCCCTGATTGACCTCACCCCCTGATTGACCTCACCCCCTGATTGACCTCACCCCCTGATTGACCTCAGACCCTGATTGACCTCAGACCCTGATTGACCTCGACCCTGATTGACCTCGACCCTGATTGACCTCGACCCTGATTGACCTCGACCCTGATTGACCTCGACCCTGATTGACCTCACACCCTGATTGACCTCACACCCTGATTGACCTCACACCCTGATTGACCTCACACCCTGATTGACCTCACACCCTGATTGACCTCACACCCTGATTGACCTCCACCCCTGATCGACCTCACCCCTGATCGACCTAATTCTAATAGTCAGTGAGGTCAAACCAGTATTGGAAAAGTGAATACTTGCTGCATTTCCTAACAATTTTGTTTAATATTTGTTCCAACAATAAAAAGGAAGTGAAATGCACAGTTCCTATGTAGGGCCCCCGAGGGTAGTGTTGTGATGAGGGGGAAAAATTAAAAAAAATTAAAAAAACCTTCCTGACCTGATATCTAAGTAAGACTAATTGCGGTGACACCATGTGGAATCTCAATTGAGTAGTAATTATTTCTGAAAAGAACTGGAGGTACAACTCGATGTTTCGATCAGTATGCTCTGATCGTCCTCAGGAGAACAGACCTGATATCTGTTATAAACGAAAAACCCCAATTTATTATTAGTTATGCCCGGCAAGGCCTACTGTATCGGTCTTTTTGTACACAGCCTAATCATCTTGGTTGTTTTCATTGACTGATTCACAGACTCTATGAGGGCCATCATTCCCGAAGCAGTAGGACACCGTCCAAGAGGAAGAGACACAATGCCGTCCACACGCCCAAGAGCAAAAAGGGACGCATGCGATGAACGGGCCAGCCAAGATCAACATTTATATTATTCCATATAAAAAATGGCAACTGGTATTCTAAAATTACATGATAAAGAATTATTTATATTTGTCACTTGAAAGCAAATGAGTTAACAGTATTTAGAACAATTGTGCATTATCCTGACACAAGAAGTGTGCATTATCCATCAATAAATATTTTGAAGAATTGAATTGTCGTCATAGAGCAATTAGGGAGGAGGGCCAAAGTCTGTGGTACAGCCAAGCCTTTAATAAGCCCTCCTAGTCCTGGGCTACCTGGCCTCCTAATCTGTCTTTTGTGAGTCCTAATCCTGTAACAATACAGTACCTTCCAATCAATGTAACATGGGCTTCTGGAAGGCCTAGCGCCAGCTCATAATGGCTACAGTTGTGAACAAAAGACAGCTGAGGTGTCAGTCAAATCTGTGTTAACAATAAGAGCTATTTTAGATCTATTCATTAGTAAAGGTTCTTTTGTGCTCAGCTAGGGGATTATATAGGCTTGGGCTGAGCCTGGCTGGGCTTCTCAAAGGCTTGGCTTGTACCATGACTTTGGCCTTCCTCTCTAAATTTAACTGTGTGTCTACTTTAAATGGAAGGTGTAGAATTATTCATTCCAAACATTTGTTAATAGTAATTCATTGTTAATATTATTTGCTGTAAAGCTGATGTTGGTAACAATCTTTCCAGAAATAAACACAAAATCAAAATGCATTTTCAATATGACATAAAACACAATAAAGGGGGTCACTTTGCATCCGTCACGTTAGCAGTTTTTCCAATGGTTGTTATTTATTTTTAAGTACCTGAAACCGACCAAAATGTGTTTCAACATGTGAATGGACATGCAGGCTTATACTAGAACTAATTTGAGTTGATTTATTTTATTTTTTGATTTTTTTAAATTTATTTTTTACTCTCAAATTTCCATAAAAATTAGATGGAAATTTTAGGGTAATTAAAAAAATAATAGTAATAATCAACTCAAATTAACTTTAGGATAAGCATGCATGTCTATTCAAATGTTGAAATTCTTTTTGGGTGGTTTCAGATATTAAAAAAAAATACAACCATTACAAAAACTGCTAATGTGACGGTAGGAAAGTGGCCCCCTTTATTGTGTTTTATGTCATATGCATTTAAAAACAGAAAAAGGTCTTATGTGTTATCTGTAGAGGTTTTTCATGAGTAGGTTTACTGAAATTGATAAATCTGAATGTGTTGCATACTCTATTTATGGGAGGTGTGTAGCAGTCAATTAGCACAGTATGTCAAGTTCCAATTAATGAGAAGGTACAACATAATGTGGGTTCGAATCACGGCCGTGACACTTGTGTCCTTGAGCAAGACACTTAATCATAATTGCTTCTCTCCACCCAGGGGTTAAATGGGTACCTGTGAAGGCAGAGTTGGTTTGCTCTATATGCGCTAGAAATGGCAGCAATTGAGCTGTATACTCCCCAGGGAGCTGAGATGGTTTCAGGAATGATTTATGAGCCTTATGAGCAGGGATAATAATATAATGCGCCTTGAGCACCACTTAGTTGGTGGATACGTGCGCTATATAAATCCAGACATTATTATTATTATTATTCATTTTGCAGGCCTGTGATTTCTCAAGATTTTTTCCTGATTTCAGGACTTTTTTTTTTTTTTTTTTTACAAATCTCCCTTTGCCTCAAAATTTTCTTGAAAGAAGAGAAGTAGCCACCAAAGAAAAAAAACAAGTAGCCTGTATTGTGTCCAAATCTCTAGTTTCTTGTTTGCAGGGGATATGGACAGTCTGTAAATCCTCAAAAAATCAAACATCCAAAAGGTTCAGGGGGAGACCCAGGCCCCCCGATGCATTTTTCAGGATTTTTTACTTTTGTCAAATCACACCTCTGATTTTAACCCCTGTAGTTTTCAAGAAAAATATTCTAAATACCATTCTGTGAAAGATTCAGCACAATTGGGACTCACCTGTTTTTACCAGTTTATTACTTTTTAATTTGTTGATGAAAGCACATCTGAAGGAATAATTTCTCGGGATGATTGAAACTTGTACATATTTATGCCAAGTAAGCTTTTATATAACAATCAGGCCCGTTATTTCTCAGGATTTTTTCCTGATTTCAGGATCTTTTTACAAATCTCCCTTTGCCTCCAAACTTTTCTTGAAAGACGAGAAGTAGCTACCAAGGAAAGAAAGAAATCTTTATTGTGTTGAAACCTCTACTTTCTTGTTTGTGGGCATGTGGAAAATCTGTAAATTCTCCAGGAGATTGTGGTTAAACATCCAGGAGGTTCAGGGGGCTTTGTCCTCTAGACCAAAGGGAGACCCAGGCCTGCTACCCATTTTTCAGGATTTTTACTTTTGGCAAATCACACCCTGAATAATTCATTAACTTGAAACTCTGTTAATTTATACCAATGTTATACATTCCCTTTTAGTCATACTTACAAAAATAATTGTTAACATCATTTTGATTAAGCCTATATCATTTTCATTTGTTTGTATTAGCACCTTGAGCACTCCTTGGTGGATATGTGCGCAGTATAAATTTTCTGTATTATTATTATTATTATTGTTTAGGTTTTTGGACACAAAACATGAACTTTTATCACAAATAAAAGTGAGTGTCTCCATTTGAAATTATTAGTGAATTTTTGACAAATAGTTCACTTCACAAGTTTGCTATTGAAGTTGTGTATGTATAACATGTACATGGTTTGGTATTTGCCATTTTCAAATGGCATTGATATTTAAATTTATGTTTAAGAAATAAAATTTTAAAACATACTTTACTGATTGTGTAATTTGTGTAATAAATGTGAAGAAATGCAGATGAAAGTTGACCCCCCTTCCCCCATTCTTCAACTGAAAAAAATATGGCTATTAAATTTGTTTGTACCAGGCAATCTGAAATGATAAGAAAGAATTCGTCTTATTTATGATAAATACAAAAGTGAGACTAATTCTCACAACTACACTCAGTAGCATACATGCATGCACCAGCGAGAAGGCCCAATAATCTGATAGTTCCAAAGACAAGTTCATTCCTGACATACGGAATAAACAAATGGATGTGGCTATTTCCATTAATTTACAATTTACGTAAAAACGGACAAAATTAGGCAGGTTAATGTAATGAGCATATTATTGGTGTGATTTTTTTTTCTTTCTGGATTCCCGGGTTTTTACAAATCGCAATGTTATCCTCTGGATTTGAAAGATTTAAGCAATAAAGGAAAGCAAAGCAAATGCTCGGAACAATAGATTTACCCCAGTGCTGTTCACAACAGCGGCCCCAATACCCTTAGCAAAATTTTAGTGGATTTTTCAAAACTGCCCAATCACAACCCTGCCATGTACAGCATTGGCGGATCCAGGTGGGGGGGTGCTAAGGGGGGCTGTAGCGCCCCCTTCCCTAAAATCGTTTAAAAAAATAATTAAAAAAATAAAAACAATCTGATACAAACGGTAAGGTATTCCCCCTCACTGTGCTTTGTTTTCCTCTCGCTTTGATTATTTCATTGTAATTTTTGTAGTACTGAAAAATCGTTCTTGATTCTCAGCCCCCCCCCCCTAAAAAATATTCTGGATCCGCCCATGTACAGGTACACAATCTCTTGTATTCAGGGAATAAAACATAAGTGGCTAACTCACGAATAAGGTGAATTGGTCCAAAGTAGAAATTGTCATGTGCTGAACCAATTCCTTCACCATTTTTTTGTTTGTTTTTGTTATATGGGGGTGAACAAAGGGCATGACATAATATATGCAAGCATACCCTGCCTGTTAACGCAGTGTATATTATACATGTGATAACGACATCACAAAACAAAGCATGGTCAAGACATGGAGGAAGAATCTGTTTTCTTCCTCCATGGTCAAGATAAGCGTCATCTCTCTCACAGCTTGACAAAGCGCCGAAGGAAAGGTTAATGGGCTGAGGATTGTCGCTTGAACATTTGACTCGGTAGTTCTCTGTAGCACCAAACCAATTATCTAGGGGTTGGGCATCGAAACCACAAAACAAATATACAGGAGTGATTCCCAGCCCACCCCCTTTCTTGTCATATTTTTCATAGGATACAAACAAATTAATGACCAGTTGTCTCAATATATATTTGTCGCTATCTTAAATTAAATTGCAAAACTGTAGTTAATAATAATAATAATAATAATAATAAAGATTTTTAGCGCGCACATATCAACCCTGCTGGGCGCTCAAGGCGCGGAAACAAAGAAAAAACATTAATACAAACAATATACAATGATAGCATAGGGGAAAAAATTATGTACCGAGATACATGTACCTACAATGCAATTACAAATATACATCATCTTTGAAGAGTTGTGACATAAGATGAGTTTTAAGCATCGACTTGAATCTGGTTATACTATGACAAGATTTGAGTTTAGTTAATGGCTTTACATCGAACCTAGCAGGGGAAAAAAAAAAAATTCAAAGGGGAAAAAACAATTAAATTTGGTGGGAGCAAATGATTGATTTTTGTTTATAATTATTATTTTTTTTCAAAGTTTGCCGGAAAGTACGACTACGCCAAAAATAGGAAAGCCTCTCGTTACAATAAGAACACATGGAACTCGAAAAATACGCAAAAACACCATCACGCCAGGTCAGGCATGATGTACGCACGCGCTTTGTATATCTGACCTCATGACCTTACCGGAAGTACATTAGCTCGTCGGAGCCATTTTCGCATGACGACAGTTTTGCAGCGTAAAAAGTGCTACGTGTCGCCGTAGATTCGGGTAGGTTTAACTGTACAAGTGCGACTGTCAGTGTGAAGTTTTGAAAAGGATATATTTTATGGATTGTTTGGACTATATTGATTTTTAAATAGAAATTTTGTGTGCCGAGGTTAAAAGCAAAAACGGATAGAAAAATTCAGCTGAATTTTGTACGTTATTTTCGTCTGGTACTTATACTCGTAAATGGTTTTGGGATTGTGTAGATGCAACATAGTGTTGGTTACCAGACTATACAGTATTTTTTATATGAATTATGATATGAATAGACAATGATGAATAGACAATGGCATGCATTGTATTTTATGATTTTAATCAAAAGAGGTTTGCAGTGTTTATTTATACGTAATTATAGAGGGCCCTCTTCCGTTAGGTTTACACCCTACAGAACCACAGGTAAAAACCAAGTTAAATATTAAAAACAGTGCCGAGTTGTGATATCTTTAAAAGAGTAATAACTTTGTTGTTTTGTAAACAAATATTTAACGTTAGTTGTTCTGCAGATAATTTCAGTGGCAGCTTCATGACCCAACTGTAAATTTTCACACAAGATAAGTTAATAGGCCTATTTGTATGTACTAATGCATCACATTTACAATCTGGCTCATCATGTAAAAATGGATACATAAAAAAAGTGATCTGTGTAAACTGTAATGAGATTTATTTAAATTTTTTATATTAGATTTAAATTTACATATAACATTATATATATATTTTTACTTCGCAGGGAAATGTTTGGAATCAACACAATAACGTAACGTATGTTGTAGATCTTCCGCCTCAGCTGACACACATTTCACCAGGAACGTTTTAAATTACTTATCATCATGGGAGCTAACAGCAGCAGTTTCAGCGAGCTTGACAACAACAATTTCTTGCAACGGTTTGTCAGCAAGGAGATCATCCCAGAAGCGGACCCATTCTGGAACCAGCTGTTGTCGTTCTCCTTCAACGTGCCTCACTGTAGCTCAGACGCACGCCTGCTGGAGGAGTCCATACATCACTTGTGTAAAACACTCTGTGAGTATTTGGTTTGTCATTGCATTTCAGTTTATGAATGGGTAATTATTTCACAGATCTTGAGGCCAGTATGTTTGAAGTTTACCATTCCCACCTAGCAAATCATGCAAATCATCAACCCTAAAAACCTCAAACACATGAAACTCCAACGGCTGGTTGTGTTGTATTTTGATGGACTTGGTACTGTATAGCCCAGACGGGGATACTTTACATGGGGCTGGGTGTTCCAATTCCAGCTAAGTCCAACAGTTGGGTGGTAGTGTTACTGCATGGTGTTGTATATGGACTCAGTACTGTATAGCCCAGACAGGGATACTTTACATGGGGCCGGGTGTTCCAATTCCAGCTAAGTCCAACAGTTGAGTTGTAGTGTTAGGCCTACTGCATGGTGTTGTATTTTGATGGACTCAGTACTGTATAGCCCAGACGGGGATACTTTACATGGGGCTGGGTGTTCCAATTCCAGCTAAGTCCAACAGTTGAGTTGTAGTGTTAGGCCTACTGCATGGTGTTGTATTTTGATGGACTCAGTACTGTATAGCCCAGACGGGGATACTTTACATGGGGCTGGGTGTTCCAATTCCAGCTAAGTCCAACAGTTGAGTTGTAGTGTTAGGCCTACTGCATGGTGTTGTATTTTGATGGACTCAGTACTGTATAGCCCAGATGGGGATACTTTACATGGGGCTGGGTGTTCCAATTCCAGCTAAGTCCAACAGTTGAGTGGTAGTGTTACTGCATGGTGTTGTATATGGACTCAGTACTGTATAGCCCAGACAGGGATACTTTACATGGGGCTGGGTGTTCCAATTCCAGCTAAGTCCAACAGTTGAGTGGTAGTGTTACTGCGTGGTGTTGTATTTTGATGGACTCAATACTGTATAGCCCAGACAGGGATACTTTACATGGGGCTGGGTGTTCCAATTCCAGCTAAGTCCAACAGTTGGGTGGTAGTGTTACTGCATGGTGTTGTATTTTGATGGACTCAGTACTGTATAGCCCAGACGGGGATACTTTACATGGGGCTGGGTGTTCCAATTCCAGCTAAGTCCAACAGTTGAGTTGTAGTGTTAGGCCTACTGCATGGTGTTGTATTTTGATGGACTCAGTACTGTATAGCCCAGATGGGGATACTTTACATGGGGCTGGGTGTTCCAATTCCAGCTAAGTCCAACAGTTGAGTGGTAGTGTTACTGCGTGGTGTTGTATTTTGATGGACTCAGTACTGTATAGCCCAGACAGGGATACTTTACATGGGGCCAGGTGTCCCAATTCCAGCTAAGTCCAACAGTTGAGTGGTAGTGTTACTGCGTGGTGTTGTATTTTGATGGACTCGGTACTGTATAGCCCAGACAGGGATACTTTGCATGGGGCCAGGTGTCCCAATTCCAGCTAAGTCCAACAGTTGAGTGGTAGTGTTACTGCATGGCGTTGGATTTTGATGGACTCGGTACTGTATAGCCCAGACAGGGATACTTTGCATGGGGCCAGGTGTCCCAATTCCAGCTAAGTCCAACAGTTGAGTGGTAGTGTTACTGCGTGGTGTTGTATTTTGATGGACTCGGTACTGTATAGCCCAGACAGGGATACTTTACATGGGGCCAGGTGTCCCAATTCCAGCTAAGTCCAACAGTTGAGTGGTAGTGTTACTGCATGGTGTTGTATATGGACTCAGTACTGTATAGCCCAGACAGGGATACTTTACATGGGGCCGGGTGTTCCAATTCCAGCTAAGTCCAACAGTTGAGTTGGTAGTGTTAGGCCTACTGCATGGTGTTGTATTTTGATGAACTCAGTACTGTATAGCCCAGACAGGATACTTTACATGGGGCTGGGTGTTCCAATTCCAGCTAAGTCCAACAGTTGAGTGGTAGTGTTACTGCATGGTGTTGTATTTTGATGGACTCAGTACTGTACAGCTCAGACAGGGATACTTTACATGGGGCCAGGGTGTTCCCAATTCCAGCTAAGTCCAACAGTTGAGTGGTAGTGTTACTGCGTGGTGTTGTATTTTGATGGACTCGGTACTGTATAGCCCAGACAGGGATACTTTGCATGGGGCTGGTGTCCCAATTCCAGCTAAGTCCAACAGTTGAGTGGTAGTGTTACTGCATGGTGTTGTATATGGACTCAGTACTGTATAGCCCATACTGGGATACTTTACATGGGGCCGGTGTTCCAATTCCAGATAAGTCCAACAGTTGAGTGGTAGTGTTACTGCGTGGTGTTGTATTTTGATGGACTCGGTACTGTATAGCCCAGACAGGGATACTTTACATGGGGCTGGGTGTTCCAATTCCAGCTAAGTCCAACAGTTGAGTGGTAGTGTTACTGCATGGTGTTGTATATGGACTCAGTACTGTATAGCCCAGACAGGGATACTTTACATGGGGCCGGGTGTTCCAATTCCAGCTAAGTCCAACAGTTGAGTTGTAGTGTTAGGCCTACTGCATGGTGTTGTATTTTGATGAACTCAGTACTGTATAGCCCAGACGGGGATACTTTACATGGGGCTGGGTGTTCCAATTCCAGCTAAGTCCAACAGTTGAGTGGTAGTGTTACTGCGTGGTGTTGTATTTTGATGGACTCAGTACTGTATAGCCCAGACAGGGATACTTTACATGGGGCCAGGTGTCCCAATTCCAGCTAAGTCCAACAGTTGAGTGGTAGTGTTACTGCGTGGTGTTGTATTTTGATGGACTCGGTACTGTATAGCCCAGACAGGGATACTTTGCATGGGGCCAGGTGTCCCAATTCCAGCTAAGTCCAACAGTTGAGTGGTAGTGTTACTGCATGGTGTTGTATATGGACTCAGTACTGTATAGCCCAGACAGGGATACTTTACATGGGGCCGGGTGTTCCAATTCCAGCTAAGTCCAACAGTTGAGTGGTAGTGTTACTGCGTGGTGTTGTATTTTGATGGACTCGGTACTGTATAGCCCAGACAGGGATACTTTACATGGGGCTGGGTGTTCCAATTCCAGCTAAGTCCAACAGTTGAGTGGTAGTGTTACTGCATGGTGTTGTATATGGACTCAGTACTGTATAGCCCAGACAGGGATACTTTACATGGGGCCGGGTGTTCCAATTCCAGCTAAGTCCAACAGTTGAGTTGTAGTGTTAGGCCTACTGCATGGTGTTGTATTTTGATGAACTCAGTACTGTATAGCCCAGACGGGGATACTTTACATGGGGCTGGGTGTTCCAATTCCAGCTAAGTCCAACAGTTGAGTGGTAGTGTTACTGCGTGGTGTTGTATTTTGATGGACTCAGTACTGTATAGCCCAGACAGGGATACTTTACATGGGGCCAGGTGTCCCAATTCCAGCTAAGTCCAACAGTTGAGTGGTAGTGTTACTGCGTGGTGTTGTATTTTGATGGACTCGGTACTGTATAGCCCAGACAGGGATACTTTACATGGGGCCAGGTGTCCCAATTCCAGCTAAGTCCAACAGTTGAGTGGTAGTGTTACTGCGTGGTGTTGTATTTTGATGGACTCGGTACTGTATAGCCCAGACAGGGATACTTTGCATGGGGCCAGGTGTCCCAATTCCAGCTAAGTCCAACAGTTGAGTGGTAGTGTTACTGCGTGGTGTTGTATTTTGATGGACTCGGTACTGTATAGCCCAGACAGGGATACTTTGCATGGGGCCTGGTGTCCCACTTCCATGTACTTTAGTCCAACAGTTGAGTGGTAGTGTTACTGCATGATGGTGGATTTTGGCGGATTCAGGAAGGTTCTTAGCCAAAATACCTATGTAATACCTGTTAGATAATAAATTGTTTATTTGATTATCTGGTAATCATTACAATGTTGTACCTTCTCTCTTAATTTTAATAAAAATATATATGCAGAAAAATGCCCATTTTTCCTTTCAGGGGCAATATCATCATGATCAACAGGGCATGGAATCAGAATGCTAGTTTTAGATTAACTCAGTGACTGAAAATAACACCCCACATGATAAGGTCATATTACCGTTGCTGCTGCATGAATGAGCCAGTCATTTTTAGTTATAGCATTCATCATAAACCAGGACACCGATTCCATGCCCTGTTGAAAGTCTGCTTTGATCGTGACGATATTGTCCCTTGAACCCTCCTACTACTACAAGGGTCAAAATCAGTCAAAATGTTGATATATTTGCCAAGATATATCTAGTGCACTTAAAAGTCGAACACTGTCAAACCTTACGTGTAATAAGTACATTTACGGGTCAAATGAGTTGACTGTTTTTGACTGGTAAAAGCATTGTCTTGTATTGTTCTGGGTGGTCAAAATGACAGTAAAAACCAGTCAAAATGCCCCTGTGTGCACATTTGGGTCAACAGTCAAAACAGGCAGTTGACTGATTTTGACCTCCAGCTACTTGCCACTAAAGTGCAGCTATGATAGGAGGGTTAATAGGAAACTCAATTCCAATTCCTGGACCTAAATATTGACATGTACACTATTCATTCACTTACAGCCCAAAACAACCTTCAGTCTGGTAACCTGTGCACACTGATTAATGTATTCCTCAAGAGGGCTGCACAGCTAAAGACATCGTCACAGAAAGAAGAGTGAGTTTGGAAACGTTTTGAAGTAATTCATTAGATTTGGGTGTCGAGTCGAGTCGAGTCACTTCATGTGGCAGTGACCCGAGTCACTTCATGGCAGTGACTCGAATCAATTTGAGTCAAGACATGTTAAGATACATACAGAGCAGGAACAGATCCATGATGGCTGTTAGGAGGAGGAGGGGGGGGGGGGGAGTACACTGTAAAAACACCAAATCAAAGGGACATGGGAAGACATGAAAATGTTTTTTGGTTTTCTTTTGTGTTTTTTATCATTGTTTTATTGTGTCTATTGTTATGTGCAATTGGCATGATGCCAAGTGCTATCTTTTTAATTCTACTGTAAATTTTTTACTTATTTTTGTACTGACCATGTTTTTTGACCTTCTGGTCATGATATTGTGTCGTTTTAATAAAATTCATTGTCAAAAAAATGAGTGACTTTGGCCCCTAAGTTATGCCAATAATTTACAGTCAAATCGAGTCGAATCAAATCACCAAGTTTAGTCCAGTCAAATCAGTGTCACGCACAAGTTATGTCGAGTTGTCTATTAGGAGTTGAACTCCTGATGGGTTCCAAGCATTCTAAAAGACTATTTGAAAAAAAAATGTTGATATACTTGCCAAGGTATATCTAGTGCACTTAAAAGTCAAACACTGTTAAACCTTATGTGTAGTAAGTTCATTTACAGGTCAAAATGAGTCCACCGTTTTTAACTGGTAAAAGCATTGTCTTGTATTGTTGAGAGTGGTCAAAATGACAGTAGAAACCAATCAAAAATTCCCCTGTGTGCACATTTGGGTCAACAGTCAAAACAGGCAGTTGACTGATTTTTTTTACCTCTACTTGCCACTAAAGTTCAGCTATATAGTAGGAGGGTTTTAAAGGGTCATTGTAAGAAAGTTCAATAATTTGTGTCTTGATTCTACAAATCCTGGAATGGCAGGAATGACTTGATTCTATCAGGGTAGGCCTGCTATGATATCCCATTACCTAGGTCTTGGCCTTGGTATCTCTTAAATATTTTCCCATAGACATTCTGATACTACTAATAATAATAATATGGTCTTGCATAGTGCACATATCTACTAAACTGGTGTTCAAGGCGCATTACATTATTAACCCCTGCTCATCGGGCGCATGAATCATTCCTGAAACCATCTCAGCTCCCTGGGTAGTATACAGCTCAATTGCTGCCATTTCTGCACATATAGGGCTAATCAAACACAACAACTAACTCTGCCCTCACAGGTACCCATTTACCCCTGGGTGGAGAGAAGCGATTATAGTAAAGTGTCTTGCTCAAGGACACTGATCGCAGCCAGGATTTGAACCCACATTCTGACGACTCAGCCATCAGAACACAAATCCGATGCACTAAATTGCTCGGCCATGACGCTCCACAATACTCTAATGGTAGTGAAAAGTGGCCTTTTCCCCCCTACTTCCCCTTACAAGAATGACATTCCACGGCTGCAGGGTCAAGATCCTTCCAGCATTATCCGGATTTCATCTCAATTGGCGTTTTTCATCTTCTTCCCTATACAGCCACGTCTTTGTCTGGCAGACGTACAATGCCCTCTTCATCATCCGGAGCGCCCTCAAGTACTTCCTGGAGAACCTGTCGGAGGGACGCATCATCCAGCATCTCTCCGTGGTCGTGTCCAACCCCGCCCGGACGGCAGCCTTCTTGGAGGATGGGCTGGATGGGCTTGAGGCAGAGGGCGGGGCCGTGGAGACACTCCTGGAGGAGTTCTTGCACTCGTTGGTGACACTAATAGTTGAAGTACCAGTCTTGTAAGAGTTTGTTTCTATATATTTTATTTATTTAAAGCAGGCCTGTGATTTCTCAGGATTTTTTCCTGATTTCAGGATTTTTGACAAAGCTCGTTTTGCCTGAAAATGTTATTGAAAGAAGAGAAGTCGCCACCAAGGAAAGAAAGAAGTATCCTGTATTGTGTCCAAACCTCTAGTTTCTTGTTTGTGGGGATGTGGAGAGTCTGTAAACTCTCCAAAATTAAACATCCAGGCGTTTCAAGGGGGCTTTGTCCAAAGAGAGACCCAGGCCCGCTACCCATTTTTCAGGATTTGTTACTTTTGTCAAATCACACTCCTGTTAAAGGGCATGTACATCTTTGTTAACCCTCCTACTGTTTGACTATTTGAAACCATTCAAAATTTCCACTTACCAAAATGCCCATTGGTTTTGTACACACATGGTGATACCATTTGAACAGTGTTGGTAGCAAGCTTTACTACCATTCAAATCCATTCAAATGCATAGAGGGTCCATTGATTCACCACTTAGAAGTATCCAAACAAGGTTTTGTATTAGCTGTAATTACCATTTGGAAAGATCCAAATAAGGTTTTGTATTAGCTGACCTACCATTCAAAACCATTTTGGGGGAATCAATACTGCACACAGTTATTTCACCATTCAAAACCACAAAAGCGAATGGTTTCAAATGGTGGATCAACTTGTCTGAAAAAGGTACCAGAAGTAGGAGGGTTAATAGCACAATACAAAAATTGAACAATATTGCAATCTCAAAATTAATTGAGTAAAAGTTGGTGATGCTAAGAAACGTTTGAAGACATTCCATCTGACACGTCATTTTTTTAAGATTATGTGAAAAGTATTACACAGTTGAAATGGATCACAGCAGTGGTCCATTTCCCACATAAAAATGCAAACAAACGAACATATCTGAATGCATTTAGATCACGATATACATCAGCTTATTACGTTGTGTCGATAATTTATGAAAATGCATTCAGATTTTGTGTGTTCATTCTAATGCAGAATTGAGTGCTCTTTCCTTAACCCTAACCCTCTAATGGTTTTGGATAGGAGCTTTCCTGAATCCACCAAAATCAAACACCATGCATGGGCTATACAGTACTGAGTCTATCAAAATGCAACACAACCAGCTGTTGGAGTTTGTTGGGTTTGGGGTGGTTACGGTTAATTCAATGGAAATTATTTCACTTTTCTTGAAAGTGACAGAATTATTTCTAGGGAAGATTGAAGCCGTCATCGGACAGGCATGATATTAAGTAAGATTAGTTGCGGTGACACCATGTGAAATTCTCAATTGAGTAGTAATTAGTTCTGAAAAGAACTGGAGGTACAACTCAACGTTTCGATCATTGTGCTCTGATCGTCCTCAGGAGAATGCCGGACTCTGGGAAATGCTGCTGCTTAAGTAGGCTGCTGGAGGATTACGCGATGACAGGATGCTGGAGGATTAGTTCGTTGAGGCGTGCAGGCGGGAACTCAATTGAGAATTTCACATGGTGTCACCGCAATTAATCTTACTTATCTTCCTCACCATGCAAAGCTACAAGTTTTAGGCATGATATTCTTCCTACTTTTGTAGGAAATCATACCTTTTGATTTTGAAAATGCTACCAATGAAACCGGGTTCCGACTAACTTCAGACCATGGAAACTTTCCTTGTGCATCATTTTATTGTAAACACCGAGATAAAAAACGGTTTCCTTGCTATACATGGCTATCAAGGTAAACCGCTATAGGCTAGTATATGCCTAATGATAATGGCAAACATTTTTCCTACAATATCATTTCCTCACAATATCATCCCTGATCAGAGTTTACAAGTACGTTCACGGTATAATTTAAAACTTTTTTTGTTTATGAATACCAACCCTATTACCTTTAAATCCAACCTGTATTATATTATAGCCTTAAGTCAATGATCTCCTCTTTGATTGCTGGCTCTCGCAGCGCCGAATGATATAAACAGTTTATGAATTTGTCTTCAGTTTTTCTGTCCATGTTACGTGTATTATTTGCTAATTGTATTGTTCTTGACTTGAACTGGCCATTGCAAATATTGATGGAGGATTTGAGGCTTTGCATGGTGGAGGTAGATATTGTTGAGTTCTTTCGGGTACACCATGTGTTAATCACTTCCTGGAAAAAGTGGTGGCTCTGAGAAGAGCCGGTTGGTTTGTTCTCAACGACTAGTGTGTCATCTCCTGAAGATGACTAGATCGCCCTTGTCGAAACGTTGAGAACAAACCAACCGGCTTTTCCAAGAAGAGATTAACCCTAACCTTCCCAAATCCTCCAAAATCCTCTTTGCTAAAGTGAAGGATTGAGGTTACATGCTTTTTTATTTATTTTTTATTTTTTTTTTTTACACGCAAATTCGCCCCACACAAGGCCAATGGCCGCTCCAAGGTGGGGGCTACTAAGTCATTAAGTTGTTACAACGACTCCACACTGAAGAAACCAGTCCCTCGCACCGAAACAAGACAAGTTAATAACCAGCCTCTTCACGGTGCAAATAGGACTGGGAGGGGTAACTAGTCCAGAACAAGGTAGTTGTTAAACTGCCTCTGCCCCTATAAGTTTGTTGTAGTGATTGCAAGGTCAGTGCTTGGGGTCAGTGGACACTGTTTATTGCTCCATGCATGCAGGGAGGGTCCCTGGCCATGTACATGTATCACAGATTAGAAACACATGTGTGCATACATGTCATGTGCTTGCTTTACTACTGAAGGATTTTGGAGGATTCAGGTTATGTGTAAGCAAATGGGCCTAGGGAGTTAGGAAAGGTTCAGGTTATGTGTAAGCAAATGGGCCTAGGGAGTTAGGAAGGATTCAGGTTATGTGTAAGCAAATGGGCCTAGGGAGTTAGGAAGGATTCAGGTTACGTGTAAGCAAATGGGCCTAGGGAGTTAGGGAGGATTCAGGTTACGTGTAAGCAAATGGGCCTAGGGAGTTAGGAAGGATTCAGGTTATGTGTAAGCAAATGGGCCCAGGGAGTTAGGAAGGATTCAGGTTATGTGTAAGCAAATGGGCCTAGGGAGTTAGGAAGGATTCAGGTTATGTAAGCAAATGGGCCTAGGGAAGTTAGGAAAGATTCAGGTAATGTGTAAGCAAATGGGCCTAGGGAGTTAGGGAGGATTCAGGTTACGTGTAAGCAAATGGGCCCAGGGAGTTAGGAAGGATTCAGGTTATGTGTAAGCAAATGGGCCTAGGGAGTTAGGAAGGATTCAGGTTATGTGTAAGCAAATGGGCCTAGGGAGTTAGGAAGGATTCAGGTTATGTGTAAGCAAATGGGCCTAGGGAAGTTAGGAAAGATTCAGGTAATGTGTAAGCAAATGGGCCTAGGGAGTTAGGGAGGATTCAGGTTACGTGTAAGCAAATGGGCCCAGGGAGTTAGGAAGGATTCAGGTTATGTGTAAGCAAATGGGCCTAGGGAGTTAGGAAGGATTCAGGTTATGTGTAAGCAAATGGGCCTAGGGAAGTTAGGAAAGATTCAGGTAATGTGTAAGCAAATGGGCCTAGGGAGTTAGGGAGGATTCAGGTTACGTGTAAGCAAATGGGCCCAGGGAGTTAGGAAGGATTCAGGTTATGTGTAAGCAAATGGGCCTAGGGAGTTAGGAAGGATTCAGGTTATGTGTAGGCAAGTGGACCTAGGGAGTTAGGAAGGATTCAGGTTATGTGTAAGCAAATGGGCCTAGGGAGTTAGGAAGGATTCAGGTTATGTGTAAGCAAATGGGCCTAGGGAAGTTAGGAAAGATTCAGGTAATGTGTAAGCAAATGGGCCTAGGGAGTTAGGGAGGATTCAGGTTACGTGTAAGCAAATGGGCCCAGGGAGTTAGGAAGGATTCAGGTTATGTGTAAGCAAATGGGCCTAGGGAGTTAGGAAGGATTCAGGTTATGTGTAAGCAAATGGGCCTAGGGAGTTAGGAAGGATTCAGGTTATGTGTAAGCAAATGGGCCTAGGGAAGTTAGGAAAGATTCAGGTAATGTGTAAGCAAATGGGCCTAGGGAGTTAGGGAGGATTCAGGTTACGTGTAAGCAAATGGGCCCAGGGAGTTAGGAAGGATTCAGGTTATGTGTAAGCAAATGGGCCTAGGGAGTTAGGAAGGATTCAGGTTATGTGTAAGCAAATGGGCCTAGGGAGTTAGGAAGGATTCAGGTTATGTGTAAGCAAATGGGCCTAGGGAAGTTAGGAAAGATTCAGGTAATGTGTAAGCAAATGGGCCTAGGGAGTTAGGGAGGATTCAGGTTACGTGTAAGCAAATGGGACCAGGGAGTTAGGAAGGATTCAGGTTATGTGTAAGCAAATGGGCCTAGGGAGTTAGGAAGGATTCAGGTTATGTGTAAGCAAATGGGCCTAGGGAGTTAGGAAGGATTCAGGTTATGTGTAAGCAAATGGGCCTAGGGAGTTAGGAAGGATTCAGGTTATGTGTAAGCAAATGGGCCTAGGGAGTTAGGAAGGATTCAGGTTATGTGTAAGCAAATGGGCCTAGGGAGTTAGGAAGGATTCAGGTTCTGTGTAAGCAAGTGGGCCTAGGGAGTTAGAGTTAATACATGGTATACCCGAAAGAACTCAACAACATTACAAATATTGCTATACACGGCCTTTTGATTCTTACAATTTATCCTTTGTGAGTGTTTGGTATTTTTCCATTGCAGGAACTTCAGCTATGTGTTACACCTGGAGACCATCAACACCCTACTGATCATGTTATCAGTGCAGATGTTCATCCCCAGAATAGCACATAAGAGTCTGTTCTTTGATTGCATAATGCAAGGCAACTGGTAAGACGAACATCAAAAGTTGACCGAGTTTTTTTTTTCCCATGAAAAATGACTCACATTCAATACAGTGACCGCACCTCAGATAAGGAAAAATTGTTTATCACCCGGCTCAAGAATTTCATCGGTCTGTACTTTCAATATCTTCAGTAGCCCCGTTTGCCAAAATATAAGACGATTAAACTCCCTGTGGAGTATTCAGCCCAAAACCGCTGTCGTCTGTGTTTGGTAATGCGGAATTTAGTGCTCTTTCCTTAACCCTAACCCCCTAATGGTTTTGGCTTGAATCCACCAAAATCCAACACCATGCATGGGCTTTTCAGTCAAAACGCAACAAAACCAGCTGTTGGAGTTTGATGGGTTTGGGGTGGTTACGGTTAATTCAATGAGTACAGGTACTCATTGTATCCCTGGGTTAACAGTAGCAATTAAGGTGAAATTTTCTTGCTCAAGAGATTATTATACATGGTAAAGCTAATATTTCTCATCATATCCACCGTGCAAAACTTCAAATCACATTTATACCTTTTGAAATTTCAGCTTGTGAACTTGTGTCGTTAACGCGAAAATAGTGGAAAATGCATTCGGAGGAATTTAGGAAGGAGTACTTTTTCATCATTTTTAACCGAAATTATTTCACTTTTCTGAAAAGTGACCGCACCTCCGATAAGAATTTATACCGTCATCAACTTGACATCAAATAAAATTCACATTACAATTCGACCATTTGGTTGTTTCATAATTACCAGTGACCATTAGGTAATGGCTCAGTTTATAGGTATAAAACTAAGAGTAAGGTTTGTGGAAACACCATTTAAACGTCTGTTAGAGATGTAGTAAGCGTTGGTTCGGAGATAACTCCAACATTTAGATCAATGTACAGTGCTATACACACGTTGGTGTAGGGCAAAATTAAATCAATTGTTTATCACCCAATGCAAGAATTTCACCAACCTATATATTTCACGGAACCCGCTGCTATATAGGATTCAATCGTCATCGGGCAAGCTCGGTGGTTGAGAGGTTAAGACGTCTGCACTAGTAAGTTCAAATCCCGCCCGAGTCGCCTGTAAAGTTTTTTTTCACAGACACTCAGAAAGCACTGAGTATGCAGTGCTATACAAACGTCGGTGCATGGCAAAATTAAATCAACTAGATCAATATACTCATCTTCTATAAGAGATTGTTACATACTGCTACCATAAACCTTACTCCTGATTTATTCCCACCGTGCGAATCTTCAAATCCTACTCGGTGTGAATGTAACCAATGATGTATTGTCTCTCCGCAGTGCCAAGGATGCCCACGTCTTAGTGAAGGTGTTACTGGATCACTTCATGAAACACGAGGATTGTCCGTCAGAGTTACTGAAGCACCAGGATACGTCGCCGAGCTTCCTCTATGGGATCACTGCGGCTGTAGCAGGTATGTCGCCCTCTATTGACAAAATTAATTACCCCTATTGACAAAAATTATTTATTGCCTCAAGGAAGATCCAGGGTGAATAAATGAATCACACTGCCAAACCCCCCACCCCCCCAAAAAAACGTGGTGTATTTACATAAATGATGAAAGGGGGTGGGGGTGTTCAGGTCTTTGAGAGCCAAACATGTTTGGCTGGATTTGAATAAGGTTTATCTTGAGAAGTTATGGCATTGGCTCATACAAGTGAGTGTATGAAATCACTGCATGCAACTCATGCTTAAGATGTGGGGGGGGGGGGAAGGGTGATGAATTGTCAGCCAGCCTGGTTTGAAGATAATTCTCTGTTCAAATCTGTGGTAAGTACAGAAGGGAGACTCGACAGGAGCTGTGCAGTAAATTTCTTTGTTATTTCTGGTTATTTTATCAATGATTAAACCAGTTTATGCAAAATCATATTTAAAAACGTCGGGTGAGGACTCCTCAAATACACACAGGCCAGGCACCGATAATTAACAGTAAATTTCTGGGGGGTTTAAATGGTTGTCCACAGCTTTAATAAGGTCATTCACCTAACCTAACTTAAGCATTTTTTTTCTTTGCCTCTCCAGCTGGTTTGTGGGCGGTCCTGACCCTAGGTTACGGGTCAAGAAGGCACAAGGCAGACCCAGAAGACAGGGGCTTATTAGCCAATCAGAGCCTCCTGTTGCTCATGGTGCTGACCAATCACTACACGTACGACAAGGGCATACACAACCCCTACAGAATTGCGCTCTGCACGTTTTCAAACTCGCAAGGTGAGACAGATTGAGCGGATGAGAGCTTCCCCCCACCCGAGTATGTGACACTCTTGGGTACTCTTTTTATTTATTGGTGTTCGAGAGCTGAGATAAGTTGTGCCTAGGGAGCATCTTATAACTCGGGGATAGCTTGGAATGTTCCGTTGGGAACACTGCATGTTCATATCGGGAACGCACGCTTGTTTGCACCGGGAAGAGGCAGCGTTCTGTTTGGGAACGCTTTGGTTTTCCCAAAAGGAAAAATTCCATTGGGAACATTCCGTTAGCCCTTCTACTTTAGCTGAACTTTAGTGGCCTGTTGCTATAGTGGTCAAAACCAGTCAACTGCCTGTTTTGACTGTTGACCATATGTGCACACAGGGGCATTTTTGACTGGATTTTACTTTCATTTTGACCACCCTGAACAATACAAGACAATGCTTTTTTACCAGTCAAAAACTCATTTTGAATGTACTTACTACACATAAGGTTTGACAGTGTTGGACTTTTTAAGTGCACCAGACATACCTTGGCAAGTATATCAACATTTTGACTGATTTTTGACCCTTGCGGTCACACAAGGGTTAATGAGTACCCCCGCTGGGAACATCATGTGACCCCGAGTCCCATTTTTCGTGACTGGGACCTGACACAGAGGACTTGGACTAAAAAACAAGCCCTTTTTTGAGACTGAATGACATTAGGCCAAAAAAAAAGTCTCCGGTTTCTGGTCGCCACAGACCCACACGTCAGAATTTTAAATTTTCTTCTTTTTTTGTTGCTCTGAAACGATATTCAATTGCAGCCAAAATTGCTGGATCAATTGGAATTCTGCCGTGCTGTGTTTTCAGTGATTATTTCATATAGGGGTATGAACGTCTGCCCGATTTGTGAGGCCTCTCTTTGACATGTATTACATATTTCACTGGTTGGTAAAAAAAAATAATAAACAAAATAAAAAAATGTCACCGTACCAATTTTGAAGCCGACCTATGACCAAATACCGGAGACTTTTATTTTTGGCCTTAGTCATCTAGCAAGCTTGGTGGTCGAGAGGTGAAGATGTCTGCACTAGTGTGCAGGGGGCCAATATCACAGAGCTGCTTAGCAGAAACATTTGCTTAGCAGGATCTCTTGGTTACCAGCCAAACTTTGGCCGGCGTGTACCTTGGCTGGCAGTCTGTTTCATAATGCTTAGCCAAAATATTCCCTAAGCAGAATTCTCTGCTTAGAAGCTCTGTGAAGTTGGCCCCAGGAGATGGTGAATTCAAGTTCCAACCAAGTTGCCTGCGGATTTATCTATATAAATAGAGTATTAGCTGTTGCAAACTGCTTACCAACCTACAGGACCTGTAGTATAAATGCAAAACAATTGTTACTGGCCTTACGTTTCGAACCTAGCAGGTTCTTTCAAAGGCAAAATGATGATTGTACCTTTTGAGAATGAACCTGCTAGATTCGAAACGTAAGACCAATAGCAATTGTTTTTATACATTTGTTAATTCAATTCTCTCTCTCTCTCTCTCTCTCAGACGGTGGATCTGCGGGGACTCCTGGGGGCACCATGCCGCCCTTCAAGACCAACTTTGCCAACCTCTACGAGGCTTTCTGCAATCACCTCAAGGAGGACCAGGCCACGCTGCTCCTCTATTCCCTCCTCCACCAGAATCTCAACTTCAGAACCTACATCCTGTCCAAAACCAACATCGATCAACTGGTAGGTTCAACCGAGTCTGACATTTTTGTCAAAAACAGTCGACTCATATTGACCTGTAAATGTACTTACTACACGTAAGGTTTAACAGTGTTTGACTTTTTAAGTGCACTAGATATACCTTGGCAAGTATATCAACATTTTGACTGATTTTGATCCTTGTAGTAAGCTGATATACACTTCTTGTAAAATGCCTGTAAATGCATCCACACTTTATAAGAATCGAGAGATATATATGTAATGCCAAAAGAAGTCTCTGGTTTCTTGTCTCCGTGTACGTCGCCTCAGACCCGTGCATTGGCATTTTTAGTTTTTTTTCTTTTTTTTCTTTTTTTTCTATGAAATGATGTCCAATTGCAGCCAAAATTGCTGGATCGATTGGAATTCTTCTGCGTTGTGTTTCAAACGACTTTTTAACATACATGTAGGGGTATGAATGTTTGTCCGATTTGTGAGGCCTTTTCTTAGCCACCATACTGTATGGGAAATGGGAAATTTGGTCTGGTATCGGAAATTTTGTCTGGTTCCAATAACTGCGTACACGTATTTCACTGGTTGGCAAAAAAACAAATTTTATCAAATCACGCCCCTAAATATAAGACATGTTTGGTCCAGTAATCTTCTCATTTTTCTTTGTCAGGTGATACCCCTTCTTAAGATCTTATACTATGCCCAGGACCGTAACTTCCATCACATCTATATGGCTCTCATTGTACTACTTATACTCAGTGAGGACAGTGCGTTCAACAAGAGCGTCCATGAACTGGTGAGTACTGGGGGGGGGGACAGAATTCAACCAGAATAGAAAGCAGCCTTCGTCTGAGATATTCTGGAGATTGCAAGGAATCATTTTCATTCCAAAAATTTGCATAGCAAAAATAATTTGCAGAAATAATATTAACCCTAACCTTCCCAAATCCTCCAAAATCCTCTTTGCTAAAGGGAAGGATTTGGAAGGATTGAGGTTACATGCTACATGCTCTTTGCTAAAGTGAAGGATTTTGGTTATTAGGCATACTTGCCTTTCCACGGTACATGTACATCCATGTTTGTTGTAGTGATTGCAAGGTCAGTGCTTGGCGTCAGTGGACACTGTTTATTGCTCCATGCATGCAGGGAGGGTCCCTGGCCATGTACATGTATCACAGATTAGAAACACATGTGTGCATACATGTTATGTGCTTGCTTTGCTACTGAAGGATTTTGGAGGATTCAGGTTATGTGTAAGCAAATGGGCCTAGGGAGTTAGGAAAGGTTCAGGTTATGTGTAAGCAAATGGGCCTAGGGAGTTAGGGAGGATTCAGGTTATGTGTATGCAAATGGGCCTAGGGAGTTAGGAAGGATTCAGGTTATGTGTAAGCAAATGGGCCTAGGGAGTTAGGAAGGATTCAGGTTACATGTAAGCAAATGGGCCTAGGGAGTTAGGGAGGATTCAGGTTATGTGTAAGCAAATGGGCCTAGGGAGTTAGGAAGGATTCAGGTTACATGTAAGCAAATGGGCCTAGGGAGTTAGGGAGGATTCAGGTTATGTGTAAGCAAATGGACCTAGGGAGTTAGGAAGGATTCAGGTTATGTGTAAGCAAATGGACCTAGGGAGTTAGGGTTAATAATAATAATAATAACAGTTCTTATCCATCCAGATTGAGGTGCTTCTAGGGGGCAGAAATCGGGAGAAACCAAAAATATTATTGAATTGTAAATTTGAACAGATCAGCTTATTTCATGAATGATGTGTATGTGAGTGTATGTTATACTAATCTTTTTTAAAGGAACTTGTGAATTTTGTGATACTAGCGAAATCATTTATTTGATTCACTGAATATCTGATGGTTGATCAACTTGACCTTATTTTCAGTAGGGCTGTGCCGAATAACCAAATATTCGAATATTCGATTGGTTTTTTTCCAATTTGAATATTCGAAGAAGAAAAATGCAGCTTCCGCAGAAAATAAAGTTTACGTTAAAAATGTTTTCCCCATCATTATCCCCCCCATCATCCTCCCCCCATCATCCTCCCCCATCATCCTCCCCCCCCATCATCCTCCCCCCATCATCCTCCCCCCCCATCATCCTCCCCCCCATCATCCTCCCCCCCCCCATCATCCTCCCCCATCATCCTCCCCAATCATCCTCTCGTCTACATTTGCAAGCCCATCCTATTCGCAGTATTATTTGCGTGGTGTAGGCCAGCCTATGTCGGGCCTTATCTATCGTGCGTGCGCGTTGTATCACATGGCGCAATTACCAATTGGCAGCCTTCGAATATCAAATATTCAATCGAAATCAAATCCAAGTATCCGGTTACCAAATTATTTGAAAACACACAGGCCTAGTTTTCGGCTTTGACATGCAATACTGTACATTGGAATTGAACATCTCTTATTGACCTAGGGCTGTGCCGGGTATACGGGTATCCGGATACCCGACCGAAAACGGTCATTACCCGGTTCCATTTTTCGGCTCCAATTACCCGTACGAACAGAAATCTGTGACTCTTGAACAATGTAATGTTGACACTTTTACAGACAATTATCTTTAACCCTAACGATCCCCATCCAGCCAAACTCCAACACCAGGGATTGTTGGAGTTTGATGGGTTGAGTACTGTGTACTTCTGATATGTTGGAATATGGCTGGATGTTGGAATATGGCTGGATGAGTACTGTATGTGTGCAGTAACAGTGTTGGATTTTGACTGAGTGAGGACGGTGGTTCTACTTGCATGCAACATTGTTAGACTTTGAGTGGAGAGGGTGTGTGTATGCAACCTGCTGTAATAAACAACTGATAAAGGCAAATATTGTACTTAGGCATGCTTGGCATTGTATCTAACATCATACAACTAGAACCTACCATTTATTCCATCGGATGTTTTAGTTTTTGTATAGTTAAGTTTTTTTAGCATGAAAACAATTGTTGGATTATGATGGGTTGAGTACTGTGTGACTCCAGTGTTCAAACTTTACTTTGGGCCATGTGTCCCCACTCAATCAAAATCCAACAGCTAAGGGCCTGTTGGAGTTTGACGGGTTGAGTACTGTTATGGCAAGTGGACTGTTGGAGTTTGATGGGTTGAGTACTGTAAACCAGCAACAGTCAACCATGGTGTTGGGATTTGATAGGTTGAGGAAGGTTTCTATTAAAAATGCTTAGGGAGTTAGGGTTAAATTCAAGAGATTGTACTCCAATAAAGAAAAGATCAATTGAAGTATGGTATCCTTTGTATTATAAAAGTCAATTTGTTACCATTTACAGTACCACCGGAGGCACATTTTCAACAAAAATGAAAACGGTTATCCGAAGTTTCATGATTTCGGGTATCCGGTTCCAAAAATATCCGAAAATGCACAGCCCTACATTGACCACAATAATTTTAGAGAATTCTGTTTTGCTGTTTGAAATTATGATATAAATCCATCATTAGCAAAAACATTTCTCTCTCTTCTTTTCATCGCCACTTCGTGTTTTTTCCGTTTTGGTTAAATGTCCCCTAGACACTTTTATCAAGTTTAACTGGAACAACAAAAAAAAAGGTTTTCAACATGTTCAATCTGAATCATCTGTTCCTCTTTTTATCATGAATATATCATGAATAATATCATGAATAATCATGAATATATCATGAATCATCTGTTCCTCTTTTTATCATGAATATATCCTTAAGATTGTTAATTTCCTTCCCCCCCCCCCATGCGTCACTGAGCTCTTTTGTCTTGTTTCTCAACAGGTGGTAAAGAACATCACATGGTACACGGAAAGAATGCTCTCTGAAATAACCTTGGGCGGTCTGATCGTTCTCGTCAGTATCCGCACGATACAGTACAACATGACCGGCATGAGGGTAGGTACATGAACTTGCATGGCCTCTAGAGGGCGCTATTTACATATTCCATTCGCATAATGAATTGTATATGATGTAATTTTGCCCTTCGATATGGTGTCAGGTGTTTTTGCATGTGCCTGTGGAAAAGAAAAACAAGTTCACAGGCAACTTTTGTAGGAATCGAACCCACTAACTCTTGGTTACTAGTGTTCACGTCTTAGCCTTTCTGACCACTGACCCTGTCAGATGATGTTTGCCCAGTTAAATCCCTCAATAGTAACATGTACCAACATGTTGTTGGGTACTCCCCAATGGTACCCAGATAATCCCAGTCCTATGGTTGCCTGGGTACCATTGGGGATTTCCCTTCAGTGACAATGACCTTTTCAGTTACAATGACCCCTTCAGTGACAATGACCCCTTCAGTGACAGTGACCCCCAACTCCCTACAGGCATTCCAAAGGCACAAATTCCTAGACCGCAAAGGCACCCATATCAGGGGCGCATCAAGGATGGCCAAGGAAACACACTGCCAAAACTATGGGATACATTGCAGATTTAAAGTAATCTATAAGACGGAAAGCAGCTATTAAAAGTGATGGTAGGAAACCGTAACGGTGACCGTGCCTGAGTAAGGCTAAAACCATGGGCAAATAAGCACCGTGTGCAGCATGATGGAATAGGCCTTTTCGGGTTGTGGGGGGCTGCCCTCTCTTTATCGCCATGCATCTACATCTACCACATGATTTTTGTGAGTGCCTCCCCGAACCCCACCCCCCCCCAAAGCCACCTTTGTTTCCTTCCCTCGGTAAGGCCAAAAAAGTCTCTGGTTTCTGGTCTCCGCACACATCGCCTCAGACCCGCGCGTCAGCATTTTAAAAAAAAATTTTTATTTTTATTTTTTTATTTTATTTTTTTTGTTGTTGTTGTTGTTGCTATGAAACGATGTCCAATTGCAGCCAAAATTGCTGGATCGATTGGAATTCTGCCGTGCTGTGTTTTAAACGACTTTTTCACATAGGGGTATGAATGTTTGCCCGATTTGTGAGTCCTCTCTTAGCCATCATACTTTGTACATGAGAAATTTGGTCCCCGTGTATACAATGTATCACATTTTTCCCTGTTGGGAAAAATAAAAAAGATGGCCGGGAAAAAAAAGAAGAAAAAAAACGATTTTGAAGCCGACCGATGACCAGAAGCCGGACATTTTTTGGGGGGGGCCTAATAGAATGGTTGTTATAGGTCGTAATTTTGTATGGTTTTGAAGCCATTGAATACAGATTAACAAGTTAGTTTTGGCTGGTAACCCTAGCCTCTGTAACTGTAACAGTCCAGCTTGTGACACATCAGGATGGGGTCAAAGACCTTTAACTGTAGCAGCACTGCAGGAAAAGGTGACTTGACATATTTGCACTACCCTCAGAGTCTTACCAAAAGCTTGGCGTAGCTTGCCAAACGCCGTCTAGTCTAGGACAGGTGGCTCGCTAGTCTGCACCCGGCTAATCTATGTAAACTTGTACATGTTTATAGGTGTGGTTGAAACTTTAGTCACGTAGATTGTACAGTGTTATTATGCTGAAGAGGGAGTAAAGTACTTAATAATGGGACACTTCTGCCAACAGTTGTCAAGCCGCAAAAACCACCTGGAGCCGTTTGCACTAATTGACGTGCTTTGTGGCTGTCCGTTGTAGTCACGCTGTCGTAGCGGAACAGTTGTACGCTGTCAGTCACCAATTGGTTGTCTGTGCCAATGTAAGAAGTGCCGTTAAACATCATCATCATCAAAAAATTTAAGTTCTTCACGATATGAACTCCAAGCACACACTGAGGTTTCCTTCCTAGTTAGTCTTTATCATAATATGCTTTTGGTTTTCAACTTAAAGCTGTTACACTCTACTGTTGTTAACCCAGGCATGCAACTTTTCAGCTGATCAGATGATTTCCACTTTGTTTTCTTTAATAATAGTGCTATAGAAAACTGAAAAAACACTGTACAAAGGTTTGTGTGCTCGGCCATTTTCTCTTTTCTTTGCAATTACAAAGTTGCATGTCTGTTAACCACATTAGAAATATTATTGAGTTCTTTCGGGTACACTATGTAATAATTTTGGAAGAAGTTGTGGCTCTGAGAAGAGCCGGTTGGTTTGTTCTCAACGTTTCTCGACTAGTGTGCTCTAGCCGTCATCAGGAGACGATACACGAGTCGAAACGTTGAGAACCAACTAAATAAAAAGAAACGATAGTATTGAGTTCTTTTGTGTACACCATGTAATAATCTCTTCTTGGAAGAAGTTGTGGCTCTGAGTAGAACCGGTTGGGTTGTTCTCAACCTTTCGACTAGTCTGCTCTAGCCGTCGTCAGGAGACGATACACTAGTCGAAAAGTTGAGAACCAACTAAATAAAAAGAAACGATAGTATTGAGTTCTTTTGTCTACACCATGTAATAATCTCTTCTTGGAAGAAGTTGTGGCTCTGAGTAGAGCTGGTTGGGTTGTTCTCAACCTTTCAACTAGTCTGCTCTAGCCGTCGTCAGGCGACGATACACTAGTCGAAACGTTGAGAACCAACTAAATAAAAAGAAACGATAGTATTGAGTTCTTTTGTGTACACCATGTAATAATCTCTTCTTGGAAGAAGTTGTGGCTCTGAGAAGAGCCGGTTGCGGTGTTCTCAACGTTTTTGACGAGGAAACGACATCACATTAGAGATAAATAGTCAAAGAGTACATAAAACATTGACGGTATTAGGTTGCAATGGTAGCAAACATCCCTTTTGAAATCTTTCAGTCTGAGGTGGTATCATTCTTTATATCAATTTTTAATCAAATTACACGGTGTAGCAGACCAGTCCAGAGCATGAACAATGGATTAAAACAATAATTGACATTTACAATGGCTGTTGTACGGCGCAGTATTGGACGGATATTCACAATTTTCTTTTTAACAAAGTTTGCATGACGAACGTGACATATAGAACTAACTGTAACGCAAATGGTTCAAATAATCGATAATAATGTGTCACACGTGCAGTCCCTTGTTTAGATATAGAGAATTAGCACATCATACTTATTAATTACTGGAACACTAAAGACTGAATTAGAAGACATTTTGGATATGTAGTTGGCTCCATCCCCAATCCCCAATTCCCCGCCCCCACCCTAAAAAATTAAGTCCGTTGAAAGGATCTCTCTGATGGATCTAAAGTAACATCTTTTTTTTGGTAGTATTGGCGCCAGCTGTCACTACTTAAAACCTTAGTCCATGTCCCTGTTCCGACTTGTCCAGACTTCACGTCTCCCATTGACAATATCATGATTTATAGCCCAGCGGCAGTCGGTCGACTCCCAGGAAAGAGATATCTATCCCCTGTCAGAAGACGTCTTTCTTGTCAACTGCCCGAGTCAGTCGGTCTGCTCAGGTGATTTAATTATGATGAATAACTCCTCCTGAGTGAGGGCCCCCCCCTCCCCCCCTCTTGATACGTAAAAGTACCAACTCATACCTGTGCCTTATCGTTTCTCCGTCGGTCTGGGCCACCTGATAAATCGGGAGGGGGTTATGCCTTCTTTCTTTCTTGGGAACAGGCTCATGTCTGCTCAGACATTGTGGCAGCACCGGGTCAGCTGGCGACACGGTTGCCGAGGTAGCTGCTAGCTTACTCAATTATTTGATCCATGGTTTTTCAAAAGGGATGAGGTGTGTGTAATACGCCACTGTTGATGTGCGTTATTACTCACACGAGCGGACGGGGATTACTTGCAAAAGTTCACCGAGACTTTAGAAAATGATTGTCTGTCGTCGGTAGATTCCAAGTTGAAGTTCCTTGTAGGTGAATGGGAAAGACCGACACGTATTGAGTCGGGCATTTGATGTGTTTCGTGTGTGTGTGTGCAATTTTGTCTTTGAGAAAAATCCTGCTTGGGTTCGAAACATGATTTTGCATTATTTGTTCATTTCGGGAAAGTACATCCAGCAAACGTTGATTCTCGTCGATTTGTCAAAACGCGTAGCAACAAGGCAAAATGGCCCAACTGTAGACGAGAGTGTACAGTGGGCACAAATAGGTTATAAATCAAAACCATTGCTTGTCACATTGTGGCTATAGTTTTATCCAGAAGTACATCCTGGTGACTTCATAGTTGCCCTATCTTGGGGGAGCGTACGTCCTGTTTTATTTAATACAATGCAGATTGTATTCGAATTCCCTTTTGTAAAGCATATTGTATTCACATATATTTAAATAAAACATAGTTGGTGTAAAGTTGATGGTGGCATCAAACCTCCCTTGAATTAATAAGGGACAACATCGTCACGATCAACAGGGCACGGAATCAGAGTGCTAGTTGTTCAGTTAACTCAGTGACTGAAAATACGATAAGGTCATGATGCCGTTGCTACTGCATAAATGAGCCAGTAATTTTCAGTCATTGTGTCTTCATCTTAAACGAGGACACCGATTCCATGCCCTGTTGGAAGTCTGCTCTGATGGTGACGATTATTGTCTCTGTAATCCTGTCTGAGGTGCTGGTGCTTTTTAAACGAATTTTTTTTGTTCATTCCCGAGAAAAACATTTTAATGTTTAAATGAAGACGAATAATCTAAATGCCTTTTCTTGTTAATGGCACAGTGAAATACGCTGAAACTTTCCTCCCGGGATGCTTACAAAGTACATGCATGGATGTGTTTTCTTTTTACCAAACGTGTATGCTGGCTTTAAATTGGAAAACAAATTTGGAAACCCAATTTTTTATTTTATTTTTTTAAATTTTTTTAAATTTTTTTTTTTTCTTTTCCTGATCCTAGTTTCAACATCAATAATAATACATGTATGTAATAACAGAGTCTTTGGAGACATCAAGATGTGATACTCGATTTCCCCCTGGTCATTCGTTCAATGTCATTGTCAAATCTTTAAACTTTTTCAGCTGGGGAATAGACAGCTATGTGCATCCAATATCTTTATCAGCTCCCTGGGAAGCATGTCGGCTCTGAGCTGCTCCGCTCAGTAAGTTGTACCAATATTTACTCCTGGGTGGAGAGAAGCAACTACGGCAATGCGTCTTGCACGAGGGCACAAGGGTACAAGGGTCATGGCCAACCTACATGTACATTCTGGATGACTCGGCGATCGGAACACAAAGTCTGAAAACCATGGCACCCTCACGTTGACTTTGAACCATCCAGAATCTACATTGTAAAGATATGAGTTTTCCCAGGCCCAGCATCGTAACTTAGGGGGTAACGAGTCATGTTAGAATTTGAGTTATTGACAATGTGGGAGAGTGCCAAGCAATGGGGCTGGATAGCTCAGAGGGTTCTTAGGTTCCTGATTTATCTATTGACCTTATTCACTCCAAAAATGTATTTAAAAGTAAGCTATAGAATTTGTAATTAAAAATAACCAGTAGTAAAGCAAGCACATGACATGTATGCACACATGTGTTTCTAATCTGTGATACATGTACATGGCCAGGGACCCTCCCTGCATGCATGGAGCAATAAACAGTGTCCACTGACCCATGCACTGACCTTGCAATCACTACAACAAACATGGATGTACATTAGCTGTTGCCAGTGGCCTCCTATGGTTAGACTTCTGTGCACTGTCACACCACTGAGATTGCAGGGTGAGGTGGTCTCCCATTGATACATTACAGGCCATACTGATATGTTCAAACATTTACAGTGGCCTTGGGTGGCAAGTTTATAAATCTGGTAACTTTTTTACAAACATAAAAAGTAAAAAACATGCAACATTTGTCAACCACCACTTGAAAATGTTGTCCTAAGTGGCAAAATAAACATGTATGCTTTGTTTATCAAGCTCTTATACCATGAAAACATTCAAAATGTAGCCAAACGCTACTAGAAATGAATCCCAATGTTGACAGAATAGAGCCCCAAAAAAGTGCATCATCATTGGATCGGTGGCCAACACTAGATAAGACAGACTCAGAGACGCGTCAAACCTGATGTGGATTAAACATATTCATTGAAATTTCCATGGTTCAATTGTCATACACGCCCATAGTAATGAAGTGAAAGGTGCATCGACACTGTGATAATCCTCTGTAACTGCCTGTAAGCTGCCAGCTGAGTCGCCCTCGCCCCCCCCCCCCCCCCCCCACGCCAGCAGAGCACACTGCCATTTGTGCGATCGTTCACTGACACAGACTTTACATCTTCTTCCGCGGCTGGTTAGCACCAAACTTGAAATGACTTGTGACACGGCACTAATCCATTCGGGATGGTTCGCACGTCATCACGTCTATCTGGCTAGCTGGATGCATTTAGATGGGATTTACAGGTGTTGTCGGTGCCGGTGGTTTTCCAAGAGAGAGAGAAAGACCGGGAACCCCTGTGTCTGGCACTGATGGGTGTATCTACATAATCCACAACTTGCAGAACTTACCAAGTCACTGTCGGTACCAAGGGGTCGATTTGGAGCATCCTTCCCCTTGGTGAACACCAACTATTTACAAACATCCAAAATTGACCATGTATTCGTTGTTTTCGTGTGCCCTCTCCTCCCCATGATCTTGTGCCTGTCTTTAACCCTCCACCTCTAGCTGAACTTTAGTGCCAAGTAGCTAACGAGGTCAAAACCGGTCAACTGCCTGTTTTTGACCGTTGGCCCAAATGTACACACAGGGGCATTTTGGACTAGTTTTTACTGTCATTTTGACCACCCTCAACAATACAAGGCAATGCTTTTTTACCAGTCAAAAACGGTTGACTCATTTTGACCTGTAAATGTACTTACTATACACATAAGGTTTGACAGTGTTTGACTTTTTAAGTGCACTAAGATACACCTTGGAAAGTGTGTCAAGATTTTGACCCTTGCAAGTCACAGAAGCGTTAATGGTGATGTTCCCTCCTGCCACCATGGAGATAGCCCTGTTGGAAGATCTAACATCGGTCATTTTGGAGAATTTCTTTGTATTTTTGTCCTTGTAAATCGATGACCAGAGTATGTAATAAGTGTGGCAGTCGGGGAAAACCCGTCGGAAGTCGCCACGCACATTTTGTAATTATGGACCGATTTACGTAAAAATTGACCATAGTGTCATTTTTGAGATTTTGGTTCCAAATGGAAGTTGTTGTCTTTAAATTTCCTCTTAAATTTTTTTTTTAGGAAAATCAAAGTATAAAATGTATTTTTGGGATGTTTTTGAACCCAATGCATTTTAAAATAATTAGAAGATTTAAAAAATTCACTCTAAAACAATGCACTTTTTGGCCGACGCTCATGAATTCTCCCAAAGCACGCCCCCTATGAATAACCCATCATTGGAAAGCTCTACACTAGTCCTGATCCTGTCCTATGAATAGTTCAAGGGATTTACGTTTACTGCATAGCCAACTTTGAAGCCTAATTTCTCCGTTTGTGAGTTTTAGAATAAACCGTCTTTGAAAGGTCATAACTTTAGTTGTGGTTTGAATATTGAACTCATTAAAACTGTTATGAGATCAGTAAAGGGTGTATTACTTGATTAAATGCTCAACAAGAATTGTAAAAATTTGACCATGTGTTGGGTTTTCCTGGACCGCCACACATATATGTACAGATGAATGCAACACTATAAACAAACGGTAACACAAAAACCCCACCTACTGTGTAAATAGTGTTCTTTAGAATACTTGAATGATGACCAATGAGCTACAGGCTATGACTAGTATTGAGCAATGCATACAACTTAAAGGGTTAAAAAAAAAACTTAAGTAATGTTAAGTTACTCGCGATTATTCCAGTAAAACTTGTAGCTTTGCATGGTGAGGAGGAAAAGTAAGACTAATTGCGGTGACACCATGTGAAATTCTCAGTTGAGTAGTAATTAGTTGTGAAAAGAACTGGAGGTACAACTCGACGTTTCGATCAGTGTGCTCTGATCGTCCTCGGGAGAATGCCGCAAGTACTCGCGAGTAATTGCTGTGCGATTACTCGAGTAGTGAATTTCACTAATCCCCCAGCACTATTAGTATTCATGTTATTATTGTTGTTTTTGTTGTTTTTTGTTGTTTGTTTGTTTGTTGTTGTATTGCATCCTTAGTATTGTACATGTACATGTAGTACGCTCACTGGCCATAAGTATTGCAACATCCCCAAAGTTCAGTTTGGAGAACTGTGTTACAATAATTTAATTTATTTTATTTACACTACTTAAGACTTCTTGAAAGTGCCTGTGTTTGAAGTCAATGTTCTTTTTTACTGTTCTTGCTCGGAAATTATGTAATACACGATCGATGAAATCAGATTAAATGATCATCTCACCTGTTACTTGTAAAGTGCTATTTTGAGCATGTTGCAATACTTTTGGCCAGTGAGTGTATTTGAACTAACCAAGTTTCAAGTGAATGTTTGCCAAATTATAATTTATTCACCGTGTTTGTGATTGAAGTGGACCCACGTCATTGTAATGAGGAAAGCATGTAACCGTACCAAAATCCCAATTAATTTGGATAAGTCAACATCTGTGTCCATGGTAAAACAATGTACGTTAACATGCACACAGACGACACCATGGGAAAGAACATTGCACATGCACTTACCAGTGTGAGAAATTGTTAAGTGAACTTTTACACTTGGAAAAAACGTGTGGACAAATTGAGCTTGTATTTTCACAGGTCGGTCTCGACATGTATGATACACTTTACTTGATCTATAATTGGCCTTTTACCAGAAGTGCGTTCGGGCTTTCACATCAGTGCGATTGGTGACGGTGAACCGTAACTCATTTTTAATAGCCAGATGAGCGGGTTAACTGAGTTAAGTTTTATTACTGAAATGGCACCATGCGCTGTCTGATGTGCAGAACTTTTGAGAAGCCCCTACTTGCACTATAAAGTCAGCCCTCTGACTAGTTCACTGCCCGTCAGTCAGAGGGAGTAAGTCATTAAGATAGCAAGGCTACCCCAGTACAGTGGCTTCAGTAGATATAGGCTTTGATTTCTAACTTCCTCCAGTAAATGAGGGTGGAACCCTCAGTAGAGTACAGTTCAACTTCTTTCGTGTTTTTTTTTAATTTTTAATTTTTATTTTTTTTATTTTTATTTTTTTAAATAAGAATGGGAGCTTAATCCACTTGCTTCACCAGAGATATGATGCTTGCCCATAACTTCCTGTCTCAATTCTGGTGGTTATGTAAGTATTTGGTATGGGAGGAGTGTAGGAGGTGGACCGCTGTTGGGATAAGAAGGGGAGCTTAACCCTAACCTTCCCAAATCCTCCAAAATCCTCTTTGCCAAAGTGAAGGATTTTGAAGGATTGAGGTTACATGCTACATGCTCTTTGCTAAAGTGAAGGATTTTGGAGGATTGAGGTTATTAGGCATACTTGCCTTTCCATGGTACATGTACATCCATGTTTGTTGTAGTGATTGCAAGGTCAGTGCTTGGGTCAGTGGACACTGTTTATTGCTCCATGCATGCAGGGAGGGTCCCTGGCCATGTGCATGTATCACAGATTAGAAACACATGTGTGCACACATGTCATGTGTTTGCTTTACTACTGAAGGATTGTGGAGGATTCAGGTTATGTGTAAGCAAATGGGCCTAGGGAGTTAGGAAGGATTCAGGTTATGTGTAAGCAAATGGGCCTAGGGAATTAGGGTTAATCCACTTGCTTCACCAGAGATATGTAAGTGTTTGGTAAGGGAAAGTGGGGGGGGGGGGGAAACGACCTCTGTTGGGATGACAAAGCCATTGTCGTCTAGAATGCCTCTTTTAGATGTGAGTTGGCAACCAGTGCCTCATGCCTCATTTACATGATCCAATTTTTCCTTACAATTTCTTTTTGCCCATGCCGTTTCGTTGAAAAGTAAGCATTTACACTGAATGATTATAGAGCACACATTTGTCCTGGCCCAGAGCATGTCATTGAGTGCATCACACATCTGTGAGGGCAGAGTTGGTTGTTGTGTTTGATTAGCCCTATATGCGCTGAAATGGCAGCAATTGAGCTGTATACTCCCCAGGGAGCTGAAATGGTTTCAAGAATGATTTATGAGCCTGATGAGCAGGGGTAATAATGTAATGCGCCTTGAGCACCAGTTTGGTGGATACGTGCACTATATAAATCTACATTATTATTATTATTATTATTATTATTATCCAGTCTTATGTTTTCATTGCACATTTGGATACATTGAAATGAAGTTATGTGAACAAAAGACGTCATCTGCAAAAAAAACATCAATTATGTTTTTTTTTTAGTCAATTACATGTAGATTAGTGTTTAGTGATTTTAATAATATCTTGTTTAGTAAATACATGATGTATTCACAGAACAAAACTATTGTGACTTGGGTACTTCTTGTGGTCAGGGAAAGTAATGACCAAATTAATGTCACCCATTGGGGTCTATTGTATCCTCATTGGGTGAATAGGGTTTCAATCAGGATAACAGTATATTGACCCTGATATTGACCCTGTGAGCAATACTAGAACAGAAGGTATTGCTGCCAACCAAGGGTTTCCTGATTGGGGTCTGTTGGTATCCCCATTGGGTGAATAGGGTTTCAATCAGGATAAAAAGTATCTCCCAATCGGGGTAGTATATTTGACATCGTCCTCCGAGAGCAAAATTATCACCCTGGTGCTGCTAAAACACCTCGCTTAAGACGGGGCTTAAGAGTCACACCACGACACAAAGTCATCAGTTTGTTTAAATTATTGAGCTCATTGCCTCAGCGTCCTCTCGGCTGTAGGACAACTAGCCTGGGAATTAGAGGAAATCGGGGATTTACCGTGTTAGTAATCCCAGGGAATTGATATTTATCGTGCTAATTACCCCCAGCCGGTATTGATGTGGGACCGTTATTAAGCCAACACATCTAGTCAGTCACTTTTTGGACTCGCCTGTTTTCTTTTTCATCAGAACGTTGCTATATTACTTGAGTAAGGAAAAAACAAATATTTTAAAAAGATAATTTCTCAAAATAATCATGAGAAGCGCGATTTTACAGTTATGTACCAAAATGAATTAAGAATGGGTCCTGTCATATATTAATTTTGGCACCTTTTTTACTGTAAAACCAAGCTTCTGACATCTATTTTGCCTTATTGCAAAGTTTTACATCCTAAACAGAAATTATCAGTGTTCCAACAAAAACAAAAATGTATGGAAATTGTAAGATATTGTTTGTGAAGTATAGAGGGCACTGTTTACATTTCGCAGCCCCATGATATTATCTTGGAGGCTTTTCCCCATATCTTTCCTGTATCCATGGAACCTGATAGTATTAAGGGAATGATACAAACACAGGTCTTCAGTGCAGAATAAAGACCTATCAAGATAAAGGCAAGGTCCATTATCACCTGTGGCCATGACCCCAGAGGTCATTATTCTTCACTAAACACCAAGTGTCAGACTTTTATTCCCATTCACAAATGCATGGGCAAAATATTGAAAATTATATTTGATATCAAAGTAATTATTCTAACATCTAATGTTTAGACTGGGGGAAAGTGGTGTTTTGGATAAAAATCATACTTTTAGGCCAAGTAAAAACTAAAACATTATTGCCTGTCCTACTTGATAATTTTATTTTGAATTGCTTTTTTCAACAATAATTTATCAAATTATTAAAGTATCGTCACGATCAGAGCAGACTTTCAACAGGGCATGGAATTGGTGTCCTTGTAAGATGAACAAGTGACTGGTTTATGCATCAGCAACGGTAATATGACCTTATCATGTGGATAATATTTTCAGTCACCGAGTTAATCTAAAACTAGCACTCTGATTCCATGCCCTGTTGATCGTGACGGTATTGTCCCTTTAACTGAAGTTAAAATGCAAGTTATAGAATTGGTAATGCAAAAGTAACCAAATGGTTGATTTTTTTTTTTTTAATGTAAAACTTATTTAATGTAAAGCTGATGATGATGATGTTAACCAGTTCGTGTCGGGAATAAAAAAGCTTTTCTGGGCCCCTGTGCGGGTTTCTTTTCCCCACACAAACACGTTAATGGAAGCTTCCACAGCGCGTGGCCACGTCTACCGAGCATGTCACTGTACACTCGGCTCGTTCCCACGTCAACCGAGCATGCATACAAATATTCCGGAGTTTCCTCTGGCGTGTATAGACGCTCTCCGATCCGTGGTGCAAAAAAAATTGCGTGTATACACGGTCTCCGACGCGAACTGGTTAATTTTCCCTGGTAACTTGATTCAAAGATTGTCAGCAAAGCATAGAAGCAGTTTTGCCAACTTTACCAATGCTGTCCCTTCCCATTAATGTCCCTTCCCATTAATTGTGAGGTAAAAATTTGTGAATTTTTCTTTGTTTAGTTCACAAATTGATATTAAATGACAATGTATTTTTACCCCCCCCCCCCCCTCTCCAGGATAAGTATCTTCACACTAACTGCCTGGCAGCACTGGCCAACATGTCTTCCCAGTTCCACTCCCTGCATCCGTACGTCACCCAGAGAATAGTCAGGTACCCCCACCTCGGCTTTCTGTCAGTAAAAGACATCTAAGTGAGACTAATTGCGGTGACACCATGTGAAATTATCTATTGAGTAGTGATTAGTTCTGAAAAGAACTGGAGGTTACGACTCGACGTCTTGATCAGTATGCTCTGATCTGATCAGAGCATACTGTTCTGATCAGAGCATACTGATCGAAACGTCGAGTTGTAACCTCCAGTTCTTTTCAGACCTAATTACTACTCAATAGAGAATTTCACATGGTGTCACCGCAATTAGTCTTACTTATCCTCTTCACCATGCAAAGCTACAAGTTTTACCAAAAGACATATAAGGTTTATTGCTCTGCTTAATCCTCTCTGACATTTAAGGCAAATTACATCTTCATAATCTCACCACGTAGAAATCATTTCTTATATTAAACGATCTGAGCTTTGTTAAAGTAGAACATAAGATATTGAATAAACATTTGAGACTGGTGACATAGGGCTAAAGATGGTTTCGGTTGGTAGAGTGCCTGTATGCTAACCCAAAACTCATAGGTTTACAGGTAAGTCTCATTCTAGTAAAGTTTTTTCTGTTGCGTACCCAGAGGAAAGATGCATGTAAATTGACAATGTTGTGGGACACAGTTAACCATATTGTCGGCTGTGCAAAGCCTATTCTTGTATCAAGCATTTGAACATTGTAATCGTTACAGCATGTTCGAGTCGCTAACCAAGAAACATGATAGGATAGTCGCCCAGCTGAGGGAACGGTCCACAGAAGTATCGTCCATTGAGGAGGATCCTGAATGTGAAATCCTGGTAAGAGAACAAGCTGTGATAACTTGTATTGCAGGAGGTGTGGCCGATGGCCTAAGTGTATGGGCTTGTTACCAGAGGCTGCCAGTTTCTGGCTGGCAGCTTCGGTTACTTGATAGTGTCAGTCCCTGGGCCTGGGGCCACTGGTCTCTGGCTGGTGGCCTAAGTGTCTGGCTTGTTACCAGATGCTGACAGTTTCTGGCTGGCAGCTTCGGTTACTTGATAGTGTCAGTCCCTGGGCCTGGGGCTACTGGTCTCTGTCCGGTGGCCTAAGTGTCTGGCTTGTTACCAGAGGCTGACAGTTTCTGGCTGGCGACTTCGGAAACTTGATGGTGTCAGTTGCTGAGGACACTGGTCTCTGGCTGGTGGGCTGTGTGTCTGGCTTGTAACAGAGGCTGCCGGTTTCTGGCTGGCAGCTTCGGTTACTTGATAGTGTCTGGGCCTGGGGCCACTGGCCTAAGTGTCTGGCTTGTACCAGAGGCGGGCTGCCTCAGTGACTGAGTGACTCATAGACAGCGGATACCACCAACTGTTTTACTTGTCTGACATTCTTGTTTGCTCCTCTGTCCATTATTTTCAACATGGCACATTTGTCTGTCAACTGTCCCTCACATTTAGCCACAATCTCACTTCCTTCCCATCTGTCATACATGTCCCTTTTCTTCATAAATATATTATCACTGTAACACCTCTTCCCGGTTCTTATTTGACGCAAATTTGACACCAAAGGCAGAAATGTGTCACTGGTTTTCTTCCCCCAAATTTATACGCTGGGCACCTTCGCACAAGTCGGGGGGGGGATGTGTTGAACTTGCATGAATCATTAATGGCAAATCACCCTTTATTTCACAAACTTGCGCTTTCACGCTGGCATGAAGTTCGAAGCTGAATGTTTAACGTCTCGTCATCTTTCCTTTATCGTCCAGCTTTCAGATCTGGCAGTCCTTGAAGACAGCATCCGGATGGTGCTGGAGATCATTAACTCCTGTCTCACCAACATGCTGCCCCACAACCCTGACCTCATATACACCCTGCTCTACAAGTGCGAGAGGTTCTCGGGCTTTAAGACCCATTCCAAGTTCTACGACATCATACAAAATATTGACACTGTAAGTTTTGAACTGGTAATATTTTCTAGGATTTGGTAATATTTTCTAGGATTTGGTAATATTTTCTAGGATTTGGTAATATTTTGTTCAGTGTACCTTTTTTCTCTCCCTTGATTGTTCCTGTTAACCATTTAGCACTATTTGTAATATCAAAAGTCACAATTAATCGTAGTTTTACGCAAAACTTTTCTTGTGTAAAATTGATGATGGTATCGAACATCCCTTGAAATATTTTTGGTAAAATTATCAAAATAATTTCCCTTGCTGATCTTTTGAGCAAAAATTTTAGAATGAAATTTGTGTAAATGCATACAATATGAGAGTTAAGAGATACATATTTATATCGAAGCTGTAAAAGTTTCAGTTTATTTCATTGTGTCGTTGGCAAGAACATAATGAATATGACATAAAACACAAAGGGGGCCACTTTCCTACCGTCACGTTAGCAGTTTTTCTAATGTTGTAATTTTTTTTTAAATATCTGAAACCACCCAAAAAGAATTTCAACATTTTAATAGACATGCATGCTTATCCTAAAGAAAATTTGAGTTGATTATTGCTATTATTTTTTTAATTACCCTAAAATTTCCATCAACAAATGGACGGAAAAGTGAGGTAACTTTTTCCGTCCAATTTTTATGGAAATTTGAGGGTAAAAAAAATAAATAAAAAAATTTAAAAATAAAATAAATCAACTCAAATTAGTTCTAGTATAAGCCTGCATGTCCATTCACATGTTGAAACACTTTTTGGTCAGTTTCAGGTACTTAAAAATAAATAACAACCATTGGAAAAACTGCTAACGTGACGGATGCAAAGTGGCCCCCTTTATTGTGTTTTATGGATATGCATTCAGATTGGTTGTATTAATTCTGACATGGAATTTACGTCTTGACATCAAAAATATTTCACTCATTTTACTCTTAAGGATCGTTAACCTGAAGCAGAAATATTTACAGGAAAGTTTGATAGACGTACCATTACCATCTTTACACCAACTACATTTCATGTATATCTGTAATCATTTAGGTTTTTTTTTTACAGACCTGTGATTTCTCAGGATTTTTCCTGATTTCAGGATTTTTTTACATATCTCCCTTTGCCTAAGTATTTCTTGAAAGAAGAGAAGTAGCCACCAAGGAAAGAAAGAAGTAGCCTGTATTGTGTCCAAACCTCCAATTTCTTGTTTGTGGGGATGTGGAGAGTCTGTAAATCCTACAAAATTAAACATCCAGGGGCTGATTTCACAAAGCACTAAGACGCGTCTTATCTCGAGTTAGGAAGAGTAACTTGTCTTAACTTGTGACGCATCCTAAGAACGATTTCACAAAAGATAAGAAGGGTTTAACGGGTCCTAACTACCTTGACAACGGGGCAAAACCCTTCTTAACTTAAGATCGGTGTATGGGTCGTCTTAGCTGATGCATTTGTGTTATATTTGTACATACGTTGCTGACCGCTTGATGCAATAATGGCGCTGCTACATATTGGCCGACCACGAAGCCAGACGGGCGTTAAGAAGAACTCGACTCTTTCGTGACAGACGGAATCCGTTAGATAGGTTGAACGACGAGGAAATTGTCCATATATACTGATTCACGGGGCAGGGGATAATACAACTGCCAGACAGGGTTGGTGAACAAATACAACATGAAACACGGGTAATTAGAATATTATAAACGGACGTTAGTAATTTATTTCTTATTGTTCTAACGACCGTCAATTATTAATGCCATTAATAGCATACCACCCGCAAGCGTTTTGTTTTAATTTTGTTTAGTGCCACCATTAGTCAGTGTGTTGATATGTGTAAATATATTGCGTAACCACGCTACAGATCATTATATCCGTCATTTGGTCATTTCACGCACTAGAGTTTGCAGACGACATTTCCCAAAATCATGAAAATGTTTGGAACCAAAAAGTTGTTCAACGTCATTGACTCGCGGCCAATCAGCCATCTTGAATCGTGTTGAGCGCATGACGTCCCGACGGCCGTTTCATTAGAGTAGTAAAATAAATATAAAATAGCCGTCGCATGAGCAAATTTAGCCTCGTTCAATAAATAGCTTACGGCTTTATTATATTTTCGATGCGTCTTGCTTAAGACGCGTTTTGTGAAATCGATCTTAGGATTAATCTTAGGTAAGATCGATCTTACAGCTGGGACTCTTCTTAAATCCTAGGATCGATCCTAAGATAAGAAGAGTTTTGTGAAATTGATCTTAGGATTCATCCTAGGTAAGATCGATCTTACAGCTGGGACTCTTCTTAAATCCTAGGATCGATCCTAAGAGTTTTGTGAAATCGGCCCCAGGAGGTTTAGCGGGCTTTGCCCTCTAGACCAAAGGGAAACCCAGGCCTGCTACCCATTTTTCAGGATTTTTTTTTACTTTTGTCAAATCACACCGTTTTTAGACTACCAAAAGTGTATCTATGCGGATTTAACCCGCTCTCCATCAAGTAGATGAGAAGTTAAACCAGTTTTTCTTCCCCATTTCCATGCGTTGATAGGTCCTTGCATATTTCTCACAAAGACTTGAGCATAGTGAACATCACAATCTGACAGCACATCAGGTGTTAGAAGCGATCAAACAGGGTATCTTGCAGTGGCCGAGGGATAGACTTAGAGTAAGTATTGCACTCCCTGGGTTGGTGACAATTATAATTCTTTCTTTTATATGGTCATTAACCCTAACGCCCTTAGGCATTTTTTGCTAGAAACCATCCCAAGTCCTCCAAAATCCATCAACATGCAATTGTTGGACTTTGATGAATTGGTACAGTAGCCAATGCAAAGCATCCATGGCTTGGCTATACACAGTCACTGAATCCAACAAAAGCAGCCGGTGGAGTTTGATGGATTTGGTACACATGGCTACATGCTCTATTCACTGGGCTATACCGTGGAGTACTGAATCCATCAAAATCAGACAAAACCAGGTGGTGGATTTTGGAGGATTTGGGGTAGTTGGGTTTAAAGATGTATCGCCGGTGTAATTTGCTTTTTCACTGGAATATTGTTTTTTAACTTGAAGAACAAATGTTTGAAAATTACACATTTTACAATGGCATTGTGATACAGCATTGTATCAGAGCTCGTGGTTTCTGTATTTGGGCAAAAAAAAACCAATTTCATCAGTGAGCAAACATTTTCAAATATTTGTCGACCTGAAATTTCTTAACCAATACCTTGCAAGAATATTTAAACTGCTCACAGCTTTTTTTATTCGAGCTAATGGTGGCTGGGCTCGGTCACAAACCACAAAAAAATGACCAGAAAAAAAATAAATAAATAAAATATTTCTGACAATATTTGTTCTCGCTCCAGAAATTCCCTGACCTGAAATTCAAGTACGTCGAGGAGGATCAGCCGGAGGAGTTTTTCATTCCGTACGTGTGGTCGTTGGTGTACCATTCCTCGAATCTTTACTGGGATCCGGACAGGATAGAGCTGTTCACACTCAACTCGAACTAAGAGCCGAGAGGGAAGAACGGAAGGAAGGTAGGAATTGACCTTCTTTCTTTCGCCATCATTCATCACTAAACTGACACTGATATTTATTGGCACAGTGGACGACACATTGCTTCTTTTTTTTATGATGTTTTGATATCGGTCGAGTCGGATGAGCCACTGTAGGGCAAGATCGGTGGCGAACTATTTGTTAAAAAGTAAGTTTCAGTAACTTGAATCGAAGATCAACAAGTCATCAAAACCTGGTCGAGGGTTTGGAAGCGGCCTTCATTTGGAAGCGGCCTTCATTTGGAAGCGGCCTTCATTTGGAAGCGGCCTTCATTTGGAACTGGCCTTCATTTGGAACTGGCCTTCATTTGGAACCGGCCTTCATTTGGGACCGGCCTTCATTTGGGACCGGCCTTCATTTGGAACTGGCCTTCATTTGGAACTGGCCTTCATTTGGAATCGGCTTTCATTTGGAATCGGCTGGCAAGGTATGGTTCCTTTGCTGGTTCTCACTAGCCGTTGTGTGTTCAACCTTGGGAAAGGTACAGCAGGGAACCACCGACATGAATTATTGGCAGGCCGTCGCGAAAATGTTATTATTGTGCATCCACATTGTTTGATAGCTATCGACCTTTTACTTCTTCTACTACTAGTCTTCACCTGTTACTTGCCCTGTAATGTTAGGATGCCATTAGTGGACGTCACGATCTTGTTGATTCGGGATTAAGGAGGATGACCCCTTCTCAGTATTTCTGCCTCTGAAGGGTCTTCGATATTATTAATATTCAGTAGACAGGTGTCATGCATTACCGGTGATTGATCTAGGACAAATGCACCTTGACAAATGCACCTTGTGGCGTGGAGCACTCTCTGACAAAGGATGGAGACACTATATATCCTTGATGATGGAGAAGCCGTCAATTTGTAAAGAGCAAGATCAAATGTAACAATGAGTACAACTGTCATCTGTAATGACAATGTGATGCATTATACGATCATCAGAGTTACAAATGCGAGTGTCTGATGGAAAGATTTGACTTTTCAGAGTTTTCAAGCGCAGGTGGCTTGTAATAAACGTTTTAGCGCTACGTGCGGCATTTCATTTCCTTCTTCATCCCCCCCGCCCCCCCCCCCCCGTCCAACTGAATTTTACAAGGAGTCTACAATGCTTGTCAGTTTTGAAAATGCGGTAGTGACGTAGCTGTTGAAGTAATGTGCACAGACATCGTTGCCGACACCTGGTTTGACCTTTACGCTTTGTACGTTGACTTTTTTCGACCGAAAAAGATCAAGAGAAATGAAGCTGATCACACAATCCAAATGATCGTCACATCAGTGCATCAAAATCATATCCTTCAATGCTAGCAGGTTGCAACAGCATAAATTTGCATAAATTTGCATAAATTATAAGACAATTGAGCACGCTGAATTTGTACTGTAGTTTTTTGCGTGTTAATCAAGTAAGATGCAACGCTCTCGCTCAGACAAATGTTCCAGATTTGCAAGAGGGATCGTACCTAGCTGTTGCACTGCAGGAAAAAAAATACATTGCCTGTGATAAGTTCACTGACATCACCAGGACAGATGGATTTCAAATACTTTGTCAGTGCAATGTTACAACCAGAGAACAGACGAACATATTTACAGAAACTGTGCAATGAAATGTATGTGTATAAAAGTTGAAGGGTCACCGACGTTGAGCCTCCCATTGTTTTGGGCTGAAGTTCTTCCCTGGATAATTGTTGTTCTTGATTATATGTTAATGACTGTATGTATGTTATTGCTATTAACCCTCCTACCATAGCTGCACTTTAGTGGCAAGTAGCTATCGAGGTCAAAATCAGTTTTGACTGTTGACCCAAATGTGCACACAGGGGCATTTTTGACTGGTTTTCACTGTCATTTTGAACACCCTGGACAATACCAGACAATGCTTTTACCAGTCAAAAAACAGTCAACTCATTTTGACCTGTAAATGTACTTAGTACACGTACGTAAGGTTTGACAGTGTTTGACTTTTGCAGTCATAGAAGGTATCATTTCGGTTTGCTTTTAAAAGGAGTGTACACCTTTGATAATTACGCATTTACAAAAATGACTGAATTATAATCTAAAACTACTAGTTGGTGATGGAACCAAACATCCCGAGGAATTATTCCCTTTCACATTCTGTAATTTGTTTATAAAATGTGAAATGTATATGTACGACAAAATTGAAATGGTCATTTCCATGGTTACTCACGCCATGGTCGAGCGGTTTAGTGCATCGGATTGGTGTTCTGATGGCTGAGTCATCAGAATGTGGGTTCGAATCCCAACCGCGACCATGGTGCTTGTGTCCTTGAGCAAGACACTTTACCGTAATTGCTTCTCTCCACCCAGGAGTAAATGGGTACCTGTGAGGGCAGAGTTGGTTGTATTTGATTAGCCCTATATGCGCTGTAATGGCAGCAATTGAGCTGTATACTCCCCAGGGAGCTGAGATGGTTTCAGGAATGATTTATGAGCCTGATGAGCAGGGGTAGTAATATAATGCGCCTTGAGCACCAGTATGGTGGATACGTACATGTACATGTATGCTATATACATGTAAGTCCACATTATTATTATTATTATTATTATTATTATTATTATTATTTCTGAGATTTTGAGCACACTCTTAATGCCATAACATATATTTCACGCATCAGTTTTTTTTTCACAGTAGTTGCATTATACCCAGACCTTACTCAGCACAAAATAATAATTTCAGAAATTTGTTATATGTTTGCTATATATGTACGAGAAAAAGTGACATTTTATGCATATTCAAAAAATGTAACGTGAGTCACCAGCATTTGTTGTGTTATATAGCCAGAGATGCCAACATACACAATTTGGGCGTAGCAAATACCATTTTGAGCCGTGAATACGACTCTACGATAATACTTCATTGAAATACGCTAAACAAGCCGCCACAGTATAATTGTATATAGTTACAACTTAGCAAACAATGAATGAACTATTAAGTGGAAATAAAAATGATGAAAAATAATTTTAAAAATGAAAAAACAAAACAACAACCTTTTAAATATAAACCGCAGTGGTGGTAAAAAGCGATGATAGCAGGATTAGAATAAACAAGCGTGAGCGCGCTGGATTCGACTGCCTGCCTACCACATGTACCCTGCGTGTACATCTGTACATTATTTGCAAGATCGTACCCATTGATCTCTGTTACATAATGGGGAATAATGAGCATACCCGTGGGGAATGAGGTTGTCTGTAAGGTAGCTTGTGTGTACACGTGTACATGCGCGCATAATAATTGTGCTCGCGCACATGCATTACCTTTTAATTTCTCGAAGCTTCTTTGCAAGTGCGACTTCAGTATCAGGCATGCAGGCACTGCTTACTGTGGAATTCTGTGCTTACGGCGCATAGAATTACATGCTTTTTATGGCGCCGTAAGCGCAGAATTCTGTGGTAAGCAGCGCCATGAAATTGGGCCCAGGTGAGCTAGCTAGGGCTAGGCCTAGCTAAGGCTATCAATTTGTTATTTGCCTTCGAGACCCCAAGAAAGAGAACAGTTAGTATTATAATCAAAATTTCTAACGTGATTGATGCATGGATTACTAATTTGGAAGATCATTATTGTGAGCTTTTTAAGATAAGATACGTCTAGCATTGTTATAATTTCATAATTTTTTCATTGAGTATTTTCCTCCAATTTACTCTTCCCCCGGTCCCACTACCGCCAGCGGGGTTCACACCGAGTGCGGCGCTGACATTGCCCAAAATCCGGACATGCATTTTTTAGCGTTAGATTTTTGCGATTTTTTTTTTTTTTTTCAATAGATGCTACTCTTTTTTGGAATTCAATGTTGGCATCTCTGTATAGCGTACATACATCAAGTTTTGGAAATTAGTTTTTTGTGCTGAGTAACGTCTGGGTATAATGCAACTTCTGTGAAAAAAAACAAAAAACTGATGCGTGAAATATATAGGTGAGGAAATTACGGCATTAAGAGTGGGCCCAATACCTCAAAACCGTAATGTGAGTAACCGTGGAATTGCCCAAATGGATCATAGTCAAGATATGTTTTCCACTTCATGAATGTTATTTTATTCTTGGAAAGGTTAATACACGAGTGGCACACTTCATGTGGGTATAAAACAGACCACACGTATATAAAATACAATTGCCATGCATAGCTGGTTATTTGAACATATTAGTATGGCCTGCAATGTATCAATTTGAGACCACCTTACCCCGCAGTATTAAGTGGTGTGACAGTGCACAGAAGAGTAACCATATGAAGGCCACTGGCATCAACTGCAATAGCCTGGTGCGGCCTCAGAGGATTGTTGTAAAAAAGTGGTACTGACAGAGGGAAGGTTTTTAATTAGATAACACTGGTCTACAGCCAATATGCTTCCGAAACAAATGAAGTCAAACTTGACTAATTATGGGTCACCGAGAATGGAAATGATGCTTAAAAAATTGTTGATTTGCTCTAGTTTTCAAGATATTGTACCATGTCAGTATCTACATAAACACATGAAAAGACCTAGGTTTACAATTCATGATTAAAAATCTGCTATGTACACCATATACAATGTAAAAACTTAAATATCTTGGAAACAGTAGCCAATCAGCAATTTTAATTGTCATATTTGAATTCAGCACATCAAAATCCATAATAAATAGCGCATTTTATCTCCGAAGCAGACAACTTTAAACAAATTGTTGACCAGTGATAATTAGTGTTCAGCAGACATGTCAGTGGAAAATACATGTAATAGAGGTTATGTAAGGTCAACAAAAAATAAGTCTCTGGTTTCTGGTCATAGGTCGGATTCAAAATCGGTGTGGTGATGCACTTTTTGGGGGGAAGGGGTTAATCCTTTTTTTTTTTTTTTTTTTTTTTTTTTTTGCCAACAAGTAAAAGACGTGATACATGTATACGCAGTTATTGGCACCAGACCAAATTTCCCATACGCAAAGTATGGCGGCTAAGAGAGGCCTCACAAATCGGGCAAACGTTCATATCCCCTACATGTATGTGAAAAAGTCATTTAAAACGCAGCACGTCAGAATTCTAATCAATCCAGAAATTTTGACTGCAATTGGACATCATTTCATAGCAAAAAAGAAAAAAAAGAAAAAACAATATAAAAATGCTGACGTGCGGAGACCAGAAACAGGAGACTTTTTTCTTTGGCCTAAAAGATGAAATTGAAGTAGTTGTACATATACATTTGTGTAAATAATGTGTATTTAACAGGAGTGCATTTGAAATATTAATAATATTAACAGAAATATTTGGTATTGATACATATGTATTTAGATTTTCACATGTAATAGTAACGGAATATTTGTATTAGCCAAGTACACTCCTGTGTTTATACTAGGCCAACATGCTGATAATTTGTAGTCGGTGACTTCCATAGGAAAGTAAAGGGAATCTCAAGTGATATTTGTTTAGCTGGACAGTCACAGAGAAAGACAACAATTAACATGCTCACACAGAACTAGAATGGTGAACCTTAACAGCAGGCCTGATACTATCTATTGGTAGGGGCAAGGCAATTTAAGCTAGGTTAAGGGCACCTCTATGAGGAAAATGTCAATTTCTATTGGAACACTTCAAGGGGCACCAAAGCAATGACCAGGGTGCACCAAGGCAATGACCAGGGTGCACCAAGGCAATTGCCTCCATTGCCTCCGTATAGTATCAGGCCTGTAACAGGAAATTAAAAAAAAAAAAAAAAAACACTAAGCCTGGAATTTCTGGAGGCAATGGCTCCCCTTAAAAAAAATATTTCCATAGACATTCTGATATTCTAATGAATGTATCCTCTACTCATGTAAACATGGCCTTGACCCTACTAGAATGAAATTCAAGACTTGAAATCCATCAATAATATTGATGGCAAATAACCATCGGAATACCGGAAATGGATTGTAACAAATTATATATATATATATATTTTTTTTTCATTCTTTGTTACTGAACAAACAAACTGTAATGTTTTTTTTTTTTTAAAGATATCAAAATGAATTTATGAGCAGAAGAGGAACACTTGCTAAGTTCAAATTTAAGTGACACTTGGTTTTTAATTTAATTTTGACCTTCTCTGCTGAGGCTGCACATTTGTGGTTTATAAAATGTATGTGTACATGTACATTACACAAACTTATATCATATTTTTTTTTTAAAGCTGATACAAAGATAATATGGTTGAGATGAAGTTACATGTAGCTTGGCCAAATAAAAAAACACCCAAACAAACATGATTCTGGTCTGTGCATGTATGAAATTAATTATTCAAATTTATTTATTTATTTATTTATTTATTTTTATTTTATTTTTTTTCAGTTTTTTTTTTTTTTTCAGTTTTGTACCAAAATTTTAAATGAGATTTGTTAATTTACTGTGTATTGGGTCAATCAGTTAATTCACTAAATAATAAAGGTATTTACCTACGTGATTACAGAAAATTTATACAATTTTTATTTTTAAAGCCAAATTCAATCAAATATTTTGTTAATATTTAGCACCGACCAGAAATGCCTGGTCATTTTACTTTGGCTCTTGATACGTGTAAGAAAAGTCAGTATTTTTTTTAAAATATAAATAATCAGATCCGATGTTCCTATGTAATAACTAGATGGTGATTCCAACAATAAAGAAGAAAAAACAGAAGAAAAGAACAAATGAAATAAAGGAAAGAATGCAAAAATAAAATAAAAAATTGTCTGATGTTTGATTTAAGTAAAGACTGTTTGCCGTAACACAATGTGAAATTATCAATTGAGTCGTAATTAGTTCTGAAAAGAACTGGAGGTTACAACTCGACGTTTTGATCAGTATGATATCATCGTCTTCAAGAGAAGATATTTGATTTGGATGATTTAGGGACTGTTTGGTTTATATGGTGACAGATCTAAATATCGCCCCGCCCATCCGTTGTCTGTTTTTCTATTAGCATTTAATTAATTTTTATTTTTGCAAGAAGATAAACAAAAATGCATTTTACCAACACACCAACAAATGTAAGCCCCAATGCTTAGGCCCAGTGGTAGTTTTTGCTACATGCCTTTCAGTGTTGTGAAGACAGTTAAAAACAAATTTGAAATAAAAAGAAATTGTGATATTTTTTATTTGCATGTACTGCTGAAAAATGATTAGCAAACCAAATGAAAATTAGTTGAGCACCACCAGTCTCCAGGCCTCCCAGCAAAACCTATAAAATCATTAAAACCTATAAAATCATTAAAACCTATAAAAACCTATATTTCAAAATGGGAATCTTTATTTCCCCCCCCCCCCCAAAAATAAATAAAATAAATCTATATTAACCTAAAAAAATCTATATTTTTAATCTCCTGCAACACATTTTCAACTTCCTCATAAAATCCTCATGGCTTTGAAGAAAGATTACTTCCAAAGTATAAAGAGATGAAGCCAAAACAGTACCCAAACTGTAACATGTGTACCACTTAGATTTTCTGCCAGACAGGGTATGGGGTAATGTACTTTGTTGCAAAAAAGTACTCAGAAGGTAGGTAATTTACCAAAAACTTGTTACTGAACACTGCATAATCACGGGAAATAACCTATTGGCCCTAAAAGCATATATCTTGGCATTTGGTATTAAACCTATAATCTATATTTTGCTTTAAAAACCTATTTAAAAAACCTATATTTGGTAGATTAGGCACTGGGAGGCCTGGGTCTGTGATTTCTCAAGATTTTTGCTGATTTCAGGATTTTTTTTTTTTACAAATCTCCATTTGCCTAAAATATTTCTTGAAAGAAGACATTTTGCCCCTTTGCGCCATTTTAATCAATGTCGTACCTTGTCTTTTATTGTAATGGTACTGTATATGTTATGTGGTACAATGTAGTTCTGTAGAGTATTTTGTCCCGTTAATTAAACGGATAATTCTGTAGATTTTGATATTTTCTTTTGTCTTCCCATTGTGACCAGTAGGGCAGTCACTTCCCAGAATGTTGTGCAATGTACCAATGTACACGTATTTTCATGTCAGAGCTTCGTCACTGTGTGTGAGGTTTTGGGGGCATGGAAGACACCCATTTATCTTAGTCACAAGAGTTGGGGGATGCCACCATAGTGTCTAAGCCCTCTGTGATCATGTCACTGATAGCTTGATGATGGGATTTCCTGATTTTATGTAAACTAATTGCAATCGGATCGCACTGTCTCACGCTTTGCCAGATACTACACATACCATAATATTTAAAGATGTCCATGTGTCGCCCGTGTTTTCACTTTTTTAAAGGCAAAATTTTCTCTATTTTAACAAGAAATTAATTTGTCATGGAACATTGCTATTTTAATTGAAGTGAATACAATGCTATAAAATGATACCTTTCTCAACAAAATTACGAGAAACTTGGTTTTACAGTAAATTTGTATTGAATTTATGGAGGGTACCGCCCATGAATTAACTTTGGCACTTTTTACTGTTAAACTAAACTTCTGACAACTATTCCGTGAAATATATCATTTCGAAGTGTCTGTCTGTCTTTCTAAAAGGATAAATATATAAATGGTAGCACTTTTAAGACTAACTAAACTTAAAAATAGGCATAAGCTTTCATAGCTACAGCTACTTCATCCTTTCTAAAAGGAAAAATGATCGAAAAATGTTCGAATGAAAATTTTTTTTTAATAGAAATTGCCAGTAAAACATGGGACAATACATTGTACATCTTTAACTGTATCGACATACATGTTATCATGAAATAAAGCTGGCTTTTACGATATCATGTTGCCCCATCAGACCTTGAACTTCTTTCATAACTGGGTGTTGCAATTTCGCCCCTTGAATTGAGAGATAAGGAATTTCATGTAATTGGTAATTTAAACAATTACCAAAAAGGTCATATTTCAAAGTAAAACTTACTGTAAAAGGTGATGATACATATGTGTATATCAGTCATCTGGAGAAAAAGTGCTGAAGAATTATGGAATTTAAAAAAAAAAAATTTTTGTAAAAGATTTTACCAAGAAGAGAACACTTCCCATTCATAGAATGAACACATTGTCATTGTTTGCCATTTAACTCTTTCAGTGCCCGCGCCTTTTAAGCGTTTTAACCCTAAAGTGCCCAGCTTTTTTGGGTTTTTCGAAATTCTGTAAAAAATAAATAAGAGGGGTTGAACTACGATCACTGTCAGGACTACTTGGCCCCCGAGCACTACCGTCACTAGAAGAAGGCGAAATATCATGTGCACGATATTGTCCTCTACCCCGTCCTCCCCTCTGACGTATTCCTCCTCCCCTCTGACGTATTCGTCCGCTGGACCTTGGGACAGGGGGTGTGACAGGCCTATCATCAACTCTCATTATCACTCTGCATATAACTACATGTAGGCATATCATTATCACTAGTCTCCTCCTCTTCAATATCCCCCTTCATCTTCTGACTCACCATCCTGGTCTGATGATAGTTCCACATCTGAATCCGAGAACAAATCCCTTTCACTGTCCGAATCGGCAAAATAATCACGAACATCTTCTGGAGTAAAGCGTGCGCGTTTACTGGGGGCCGCCATTTTTCCTAGAACATCTCAGAAACCTAAGCGCCCTCTCACAAGAACACGAATAACTAAATAAAGAAAAGGCCGTACATGTCCAGAATGGTATCAAACGAAAGAGCGATAGCGCCCTCTTCCGATAGCCTTAATATTATGGGTCGTACATGTACGATTGATGGCATTTTTGGAGTACAAACAATAGATCGTACATGTACGATAACGGCACTTTCGGAGTACAAACAATAGATCGTACATGTACGATAACGGCACTTTCGGAGTACAAACAATAGATCGTACATGTACGACATTGGCACTGAAAGAGTTTACAGTTTGCGCTATTTTCTTGTTTAATCCTAATTCCCTAGGCCCATTTGCTTACACATAACCTGAATCCTCCAAAATCCTTGAGTAGTAAAGCAAGCACATGACATGTATGCACACACATGTTTCTAATCTGTGATACATGTACATGGCCAGGGACCCTCCCTGCATGCATGGAGCAATAAACAGTATCCACTGACCCAAGCACTGACCTTGCAATCAATACAACAAACATGGACGTACATGTACCATGGAAAGGCAAGTATGCCTAATAACCTCAATCCTCCAAAATCATTTTTTGGACAGACCAACATGTACCATGTAACCTCAATCCTCCATTTTCATCCAGTGTCAAATATAACCTGATAACCTCAATCCTCCATAATCCACCAAGCAAATAATCACATCTGCTCTCAATCCTTCAAAATCCTTCACCACTGCAATTTCCACATAACCTCAATCCTTCAAAATCCTTCACTTTGGCAAAGAGGATTTTGGAGGATTTGGGAAGGTTAGGGTTAATAAGTTAAAACTCTCACAGGTGGGTTTTTATCTTGATTCACTTCTTAACAGTCATCTTACCAAATGTGTATACCGGCTTAAACAGGAGTTGTGTAACGCTAAAATTGAGTTTCCGACTTATTAATCACGAACACAATCTGCTCGGAATCGGCATAAATATCGCAGTATTTCATGTCTTCCTAAAAAAAAAAATTTAAAAAAATTTTAAATAAAAAAAACATGTACAAAGATTTGGGGATCTGGCCTGCTTCAATATTTTCCCAATTTCCAGGCATGCAACTTTTCGATTTCATCTTTTTTTTCTTTAATAATAGTGCTATAGAAAACTGAAAAACACTGTACAAAGTTTTGTGTGCTCGGCCATTTCCTTTTTTTTTTTTGCAATTACAAAGTTCCATGTCAGAATTTCTTAAAAATAAAAAAAGGAAGAAAAATCACACATAAATGGTTACCCATACAAAGTGATAATAAATTTTCCTGTGGCCAGCACTCTCTATTCCCCATTTCCTTATCTCCCTGGTGCTGTCCACACATCAGTTTGACGAGTCATGTCCGAGCCATGAGTGAGAGGAGAGGAGGAGTATCTTGATCGAATAACACTAATTATAGATAATTATACGACTCCGCACTGTCGGGAGAGCCCAAGGACACTAGATTAACAAACTGGGGGGGGGGGGGGGGGGAAAATAGCTGATCTCTGACCGCATACACACACACACACATAATAATAACGGCAATGACATGTAACATGTTTCTCCCCCAACCTACTTTTTCCTTCGTGGTGTCAGGTTTCGCACTCCTTCCTCCTGTGTGGAAAGGACAATTATCCGGGAGTCTGAGGACATTGATAGATGATGTTTGACATGTACATAGATTAGTAGACCGGTTTTGTGGACTGGACTGGCATGACAGACTGTTCAGATTTTTGTTTTATATAGAACAGGTTACTTGGAAATTATCAAGATTTATTGATGACTGAATTTTTTTCTTCTTCAGATTTTACCAACAGCTTAAAATGATATACAGGGGGGGGGGGGGGAGGAAACTTGGTGGCTTGGGGACAACATGGGGGAAATAGAATTATAATGTATGGTAAATAAACTGATGCCTGATGATACAAAAATAGGACATTCTCCACCCCCACCTCCCCCAATCTTACCCCTGCTTTGCAAAGGCCAGTGTTGGTACACAAATCCAAAAGCCAATACACACATTTTTTTGTAAAATATCAGTGAATGTATCATTACTTTATAAGTATTAAGACAAAGGTACACAAATCAACCTGTGGAGCTTTCAGCTCATTTCGTTGTGCCATTTACGAGAAAAAAATAAAGAGTCAAAATATTTGTTTGGATTAGTTCCCATTCATTCTAATATGGGAAATAAGGCTGTGCGTTTTCAGTTATTTTCGGAACCGGATACCCACAATTGGAAATCTTCAGATACCTGGGTACCCGTAAACAATATTGTAAAAAACACATAACTACTCCCGAATCTATAAAATAACTAATATGAACACAAGGTTTCTCTTGTTTTATTAGAATCATAATAAATGTTGGACTTACTGTAATAATTTCCCGCCTCTATATTAAAAACGACTTATAGAATCCCCATTCTCTATACAAAAAAATCATTTTGTGTGGCTTAAATGTTCAGTCAAAATTGTCAAAAGTTGTTTACGGGTAATTGGTACCGAAAAATGGTACCGGGTAATGACAGGATACCCGGCACAGCTTTATTAGGAAATGGATCCCGGCCTTGATCTATTTCAAATTTGTAACACGTTTCAGATTTTCTTTAAAAAAATTACAGTACGTCAGACGGAAACAAATTCCTCGGGATGTTTGGTACTGTCACGAATTTCACATCAAGTTTTTGTATTGCAATTCAGTAATTTTGTCATCGGGTAATCACCAAAAGTGTACAAGCCCTTTAAGTTCCTATTTAATAACTAGATGGTGATTCCAAAAATATGGAAGGAAAAAACGGAAGAAAAAAATGAAAGATCATTCCTGCCTGTCTACACCTCTCTTTGACAAGTCATTCCTTCTCATTGACTGTCAAGATTTGGCCCAGATCAAAAAAAAAAAGAGCAAATTACAAACAATTAACTGAAGACGACGCATTATCGGCAGAACCCAAGGCCGTTATTAGTAAAAAGTCTTGAACCTGGTAAATTTGACACAGTTTTGTTGCACTGAATAACTAATCTTGGCATATAGTTCCTTCTAGATGTCTACTCCCCCCCCCCCCCAGGGATGGGTTCTCTCTTGTACCTGAAATTCGACCATTTTAAATTACTATTTCTTTACATTATTATAAGCAATAATAATAATAATAATAATAATGTGTGGACTTATATAGCGCACGTATCCACCAACTAAGTGGTGCTCAAGGCGCATTATATCATTACCCCTGCTCATCAGGCTCATAAGGCTCATAAATCATTCCTGAAACCATCTCAGCTCCCTGGGGAGTATACAGCTCAATTGCTGCCATTACAGCGCATATAGGGCTAATCAACCAACTCTGCCCTCACAGGTACCCATTTAACCCCTGGGTGGAGAGAAGCAATTATGGTTAAGTGTCTTGCTCAAGGACACAAGTGTCACGGCTGGGATTCGAACCCACATTCTGCTGCTAATTATAATACCACAAATTGTTTGTCTCTCTGCAATCTAAAGTTCTAGTTCTTTCACCAAAGGTTTCTTTCTGCATGTATCTTTCTTGATGTCGCTCGGTTTTTACCAAAATAAAAACAAATTTACTGCAGAAGCAATTCTAGGAATAATATCCTGGATTGATACACAGATGCTAGCCTGTGATTGGGTGAAGCTCTGCTGACACTAGAATATCTTACTTAGTTGCCGTCATCCCCCCCCCCCTCCCCTCCCCAACCCCATTATCTATATCGGCAAGGAACTATTATCGCGCTGTTAGATATTGCGCTGGCACCTCCACCTCAATTTAGAACTAATTCTTACCCATTAAGTTAAATTTTCACCATTTAGAAAGGCTCCCATCTGCAACTGCAGGCCCCCAAATGCAAGACGGTCTAATATGATTACGACTGTGGCGACCATGACGATCACAGTTGTGCCACTAAATACATATATCCAACGTTAATTGCTCGTTGGCGCACAAGATAATTATCTCAATGCCATGGACTTGAAGTCACTTGAAATACATGACATTTATAAAAAAGCATATCAATATTTAGGACAGCTTGTTGTTCCAGGGGACTGATAGGGCGCCCTCAAGTTTGATTAACATTCTGGCTTCATATTATACTGTAACAGAACAGGGCGGAACGTCTAAGGTGTTTTGTTTAGGTTAGGTAACCATGTATTCAATTTATTGGCATGCATACATATTGGGCCATTAGGGAGACATGTTATGCTGCATAATTGTGCATTAATTAGGGGGCATTTGAAATTAGGGAAACAATTGTCATGTTTCCCTAATGTCTAAACTCCTATTTCTAGGCAAAATAGTCGGAAATAGCCTTAAATTGATTCCTTGGGCTGCAACACCCATATTTACAGGGTTTGGGGAGGGGGTTGAGGTTAGAAGTAGGGTGGGTTTTGGTTGTGTACAAGTCCATGGGAATGTCTCCCAAAGATATTATTTAGGGTAATACATGTAGTTTGATATAAATTAAATAAACTGTCTGATGAAAGATACAGCCATGGATCCTTCCAAGTGAATTACCATCATCTGATTTTTCCAGACACCCTTGCGGACACTGATAGCGACGGTACGTTTACTTAAAACCACACCCCTCCTTTACCAAGTTATGTTATTAAGATTTCAAATTTGATATATGCTTCAAGGGCACAAAATTGTACTGAAGTGTAAATTTTTTCTGATATTTTTATTTATGGCCCTGAATGGTACAGAAGTGATTCATAGGTTCTGTGTGCGCCAAGGGGGTATATATTTCCAGATTCTTCGTGCACGGCCTGTCGAGGGCAGCCTACACAAGCAGAAGCAGTCATTTAGACATATAGCATATCACATGTTAGAGTACGCTAATGGCTCTGTTTACATTCAAGTGTTAACAATAACCAGGGAAAACTTTCGCTGAATAAAGTACTCCCATCGTGTAGCTAACGTTTCCAGGCTATGTAGTTTGGTGCATGCACAATGCCCTAGCCTCGGAGACTGGGTGCATTTTCACCACTAGAGGGCTACGATATTATATTTAATTTTGCCCTACATTGATGTGTGTATAGCACTGTATACTCAGTGCTTTCCGAGTGTCTGTGAAAAAACTTTACAGGCCACTCGGGCGGGATTCGAACCCACGACCTCCTGCTTACTAGTGCAGACGTCTTAACCTCTCGACCACCGAGCTTGCCCGATGATGATTGGCTGGCTAGAATACTATACAGCAATGGGTTCCGCGATATATATAGGTGGGTGAAAGTTGTGAAGTTTTTTCCCACAGACACTCGGAAAGCGCTGAGTATACAGTGCTATACACACGTCGGTGTAGGGCAAAATTAAATCAATTCTTTATCACCTGACGCAAGAATTTCACTTAAAAATAGTAACTTTAGTCACCTAATACACAGCTCTATACACACTAATGTACTTGTAGTAGTACTAAATAAAAATTGAAAATAATACTTTAAACTTTATCGGTAATTAAAACATTTTACAGAAACAAGTTTGTTACTTTTGTGCATGCCGCACTACATACATACATAATCTAACCATTTGGGACAGCAGGAAAGCAGGCCATCACATCTGATTGCTCCCCATAGGACTGTGAACCCCCCGCGGGGTACTGATCCTGCTGTTTAGAACCACTATCTCCATGATGGCATTGAACCCATATTATAGCCTCGGGTGGGGTGAGACAGAGTGAAGCCCTCCTAATCCTGGGCCCCACCTGACTTGATTGGAGCAATTAAATGGAAGAGGATGATACGAAGCCATCCATGGAGATAGACAAACTTGGGAGTGCCTCTGCGCACTTTTGGTCTGGGTTACTCAAGTCCTTGGGGGGGAACCCACAGCTAACCGGCTCTGCACTTTGAGATAATCCCGTGTCAAGTGCAGTTTGGTTGCCTTGAGTTTGATGTTGCGTTACCTGTTACGTTTTATTCTCTTCACAGCATTTTTTAAGTTATTGCTTTTGAGACTTGTAAAACCCAGGGTGGCTGACCGCACATGTAATTTCCATTCTGAAATGTTGAAAATGAATTTTAAACAAAAAATCTATAGAGCTGTGAGGGGTTTAAAGTGGCATAGTCAAAAGGGTTGCATGGTGCTTAAGACCTGGTTCTGCCACTTGCTGGCCCACCAAGAAAAAAAACCCCAATGTGGCTTGCAGTGTGGCTTGCGGTGTGGCTTGCGGTGTGGCTTGCGGTGTGGCTTGCGGTGTGGCTTGCGGTGTGGCTTGCGGTTGCAGTGTGGCTTGCGGTGTGGCTTGCAGTTTCTCAAAACATTAAAACTTTCACAGGTTAGTTTATATTTCTTAAATAGTGTTGAGAGGAACGTACATTACAAAATAACAGTCTGCCCAATTGGCCCAGGCACCTTCTTGGTCTAGATGGACACTTTATCACAAACAGTATCTATGGCTAGTTTTTCAAGGCCAACAGTGTTTTACTCTTTTTGACACATTCATGACAGGTTGTGTAAGTGGACTTTTGCCATCAGTCTGAGGTCAAAATGCTTTGGTTGATCACTTCCCGGAAAATTGTGTTAGTTTTTCTTTTAAATTGGAGTTCCTGCGATTTTGCAGGGGGCAGGACTAGGTGTAGATAAGTACTGTCTTCACGTTCCTGATTGCATTGTCATTGCATTGAAAGATTGGTTATTCATAGACAAATGTTACCAACCTTACTTTTTTTTTATTATTAAAGATATATTTCTAAGGCCTTTTGGCACAGTTATAATGATCATTCTAGTACTTTTTTTTAATTTTAACATGATACACAAATGTTTAAAATTTGTATAAAAAATAAGGAAAAAATGTATACTGTGCTTTAAGGAAAGGAACAACATTGGTAATGTTGACAAAACTCCCTTTGAGTATATGTACTTTGAATCAAGGTAAACATTAATTTAACCATAACCACCCCCAAATCCTGAAAAATCCTCCAAGGGGAACTTTTTGAGAAAAATTCAGCACTGTTGGAAACTGGTACTTTCACCTCTTCAAATGGGACAAAATTACTACCTGGCAAGAAGTACAGGCCATAAGTGCTGAATATGAAAGATCCAACGAAAATGCATGGTGCTTTTTGAAGATAAGGACACTGATTATTATTATTATTATACATTTCTGGTAATGAAACCAAGGATGCCTCAAAAGCACACTTAAGCACTGTAGCTCGGAAGCCTGAGGAAACCTGTAAACAAGGGCGCTTGTTATGTGAACCAGAAACACCGGGGTAAACCCCTACTCTTCCACGATAAGTGTTCTGGGTTCTTTTACATGCATTATTTTAATAATCTAGTATACAGGACCTACGGCTTAACTGTTCCATCTGAAGGACAAAGCAATTATAGTTAAGTGTCTTGTGCAAGGATATAAGTGCCCGTGACCAACCAGGCAGGGATTCAAACCCACATTTTTGACAACACCAGAACTTGATGCACTAGACCGCTTGGCCACGACACTCCACTCTACTTTTATCATGACTTAGACTCCACCTTGAGCTGAAACTTGCATAGATTAGTTCTTAAACATACAGTTTATGAATTAAATTAAACCACTTTCAACCATTGACTGCTTTCCAGTTTCTTACAGACAACTAATGTAATTGTAGATAACTATGATTACTCTGTGTGGCCTGTTCACTGTCAATGCTGCCCTCTGTTGGCCACTGTTACATTTAGATGTCTAATCTGATACTAAGTCTTTCATATAAACTTGAAGGAAATCTTTAGTCTGTCCGTACCATTTTACCAGGAGCCAAATTCTGAATGTAAAGTAATTAGACAATTATTTAAAAACAAAAGGTTATATAATATGTGCAGGTCTGTGATTTGTCAGGATTTTTACAAATCTCCCTTTGCCTCAAACAAAGAAAATAAGTAGCTACCAAGGAAAGAAAGAAGTAGCCTGTATTGTGTCCAAACCTCTAGTTTCTTGTATATGGGGATGTGGAGAGTCTGTAAATCCTCCAAAATGAATCATCAAAAACAACCTTCTCAAAGTGAAGGTATAACATTAAGTATTTGGTAATGTTCATGCATTTCAACCCTATAGTTTGCAAGAAATATATCCAGAAACTAATCTTTGAAAATTTGTTTATAATACGTAGGTGCTAATTTATTTGAGAAAAAAAAATGTTACATGTTTTTTTAAATGTTAAGTTGCCATGCGGCTAGAGGTTAAGACATCTACACTAGAAAGCAGGAGGTCGTGGGTTCGTGTCCCACTTGTGTCACCTGGAAATAGGGCTGTGCGTTTTCGGATATTTTTGGAACCGGATACCCGAAATCAGGAAACTTCGGATACCCGGATACCCGTTTTCATTTTTGTTGAAAACATGCCTCCTGTGGTGTACAAATACATGTACTGTAAATGGTAACAAATTGACTTTTATAATATAGAGGATACCATACTATCGATCTTTTCATTATTGGAGTGTAATCTCTTGAATTTAAAGATAATTGTCTGCACAAGTGCATTGTTCAAGAGTCACAGATTTCTGTTTGCACCGCTCAAATGTTTCGTTTACGGGTAATTGGAACCGAAAAATGGAACCGGGTAATGACAGTTTCGGTCGGATATCCGGATTTCCAGATACCCGGCACAGCCCTACCTGGAAAGCAATGAGTATGCAGTGCTTCGTATAACTTTGGTGTAAGAGGAAAAAATCAAATCAACTTCCTGTATATTCAAATTTGTTTTCCTTTTTTCTCTGAGCTGAAAACACTTAAAGACTAAATAATTTCTCAAAATGATTGATGCTTGTACCAAGTTAACATCAAGTAGACTTGACACATTTAGTTAATTATTTTCTAATTTGATAATTTCTTAATTACCAAGGTCGTTCCTTCCATTTAAGAAAGTACTGGGTTTTTTTCTGCCTTATTTTACATCCAGTATCAACTGTTCAAATGAACTTTCAAATGAGATATTAAATAAAATGCAAATCCTCATTGGCTGAGCTGATTCGTCAGAATGTAGATTCAAACTCCTCGCCACGCTGGTTGCGGCACTTGTATCCTTGTGTAAGACACTTAGCCATGAGTTGCTTCTCTTTACCTAGGAGTATAAATAGGGACCTGTGAGGGCAGAGATGGTCATTGTGTTCAATAATGCTGTTCAGTGCCTAACATGCTGCCTGGGCTGCATACTTCCCAGGAAGTTGAGAATGATCCAGGCATGATTTATAGTAGCTTGATGACAGGGATAATAATAATGTTATGGGGAAGGTACAGTATTGGTTATTACCAGGTGATCAAATTAGCAAATTGTTATCTTAATCCTAACTCCCTAGGCCCATTTGCTTACACATAACCTGAATCCTTCCTAACTCCCTAGGCCCATTTGCTTACACATAACCTGAATCCTTCCTAACTCCCTAGGCCTATTTGCTTACACATAACCTGAATCCTCCAAAATCCTTCAGTAGTAAAGCAAGCACATGACACGTGTTTCTAATCTGTGATACGTGTACATGGCCAGGGACCCTCCCTGCATGCATGGAGCAGTAAACAGTGTCCACTGACCCAAGCACTGACCTTGCAATCACTACAACAAACATGGATGTACATGTACCATGGAAAGGCAAGTATGCCTAATAACCTCAATCCTCCAAAATCCTTCACTTTAGCAAAGAGCATGTAGCATGTAACCTCAATCCTTCAAAATCCTTCACTTTAGCAAAGAGGATTTTGGAGGATTTGGGAAGGTTAGGGCTAATAATAAGTTTGCACAAGTATCAGTCATTTGGAGAAATTGTCATCTGAAGTGTATTCATCATAGAGTAAACGTGTTATGTTGAACTAAAAGTTTCCGTCTGCTAACTTTTTGTCTGGCAATTTTTTTTTGTAAACATCTGAACATACAAAAAAGTATAACTCTTGTTGTTTTCTCAAGAACACCTATTGTGACAAAATCTTGTACACAAGTTAGTTTTATGGCATGTGTAGTTCTTGCAAATGGAGTGTTGAAATGAGCGTGCATTTCGAAATGCCAATGTTGTTATCTACCTTAATAATGGACATATTGTACCTGAGATGCAATGTTCACTCATCCCAGATTCATGTTTAGTGTACAAATTATGGCTGGCTTCCACCTGAATATAATGAGTTCACTGTTCCTCGGTACCCATCAAAGACAAGGTCATTGTTTAAAATTTGAAAGCGACTGGAAATGCAGGCAGACATAGTGTCTGGCAGATACATTTCAAAAGTGAATGTTTGTCGCCAGGAAGATGGAACAAATAATCACTCTATTACAACAGTGGATATCACAGATGTTTGCCGCACATCTCACAACATCATAATTTACATTTGTGTTGTCTGTACTGTCAGTAATGTTAACATTTCAGCACATGAAGCTTGTGTGGGATGGGAAAATATTTGAGCCATGTAGTCATTTTCCAGTCTATTGTACTCATAGGACAAAAATAATACATTTCCTATTGTCCCTTCTAAAGCATATGTTTAACCGACTGGGGCATAAATCATTGACACCATTTCAATTTTTGACCTAGATCTGTATCCCATTTAAATGTCAGCGACGACTGTGGAGATAATAGCCACCATTCATTCATGTGAAATCATCCGAGACCGGAGTCTGTTGATCTGTAATTGTGGAAAATTACATAGAGGAACATTTGTAGCTAATTCTGATTTGGTGCCCGGGTGAAACACATATGAAACAGGCAGGATTTTCCGAAAGGGCATAGTCAGAGATGAATCCCAGGGAGGGAGTAAGGGGACACCCCACCCCCAACCCCAACCCCCCCCCCCAAAAAAACACATTAGTAATATTAGAAAGGTTACAATGAATAAAGAATGCATATTCACTATTTCCTTGTTCAATGACATTACATAAAAAGCTATAACTTTCACAGGTTAGCCATTTAAGGCCCCCCAAAAAAAGTCTCCAGTTTTTGATCATTAGTCTGCTTCAAAATCGATGTGGTGATGCGCTTTATTTTTTTATTTTTTTTAAATTTTTTTTAAATTTTTTTATTTTTTTTATTTATTTTTTTTTGCCATGCAACATGTATACGTGGGGATCAAATTTACCATACACAAAGTATGGCAGCTAAGAGAGGCCTTACAAATCGGGCAAACATTGATACCCCTATGTGAAAAAGTTGTTTAAAACACAGCACGGCAGAATTCCAGTTGATACAGCAATTTTGGCTGCAATTGGACATCGTTTCATAGCACCAAAAAAAAAATTAAAATGCCTACGTTCAGGCGATGCTTGTGGAGACCAGACACCACAGACCTTTTTTTTGGTTGGCCTAATGTACATATATGTATACACCCGTCACAACTTCTAAGTTCCCCCTAATATTTTTTAGAATATCTCAACAAGTATTGCATGAATTTTAAAAATTCAAAAAGCAAATGACAGAATGACATGTTCTACACAGCTCGTAATGAAATGGTTGAAATTCAATCATGCATGCACAATTGACAGTGATTTGAATGAAAATTCAGCTGGAAAAAAAATTGCAGTACAAAGCATTGCTTCAATGGCATGTTACACATGTAGTTTTCTGTAAGAACTCATGCATCAATAACAATGGTATTGATGGCTGTTTCATAATAAGAAAAGAATATTCAAAGAGCAACATGCAACATGCATGACCGTTGTTTTAGAAGGGTAGAGCAAGAGTTTAATATGGAATTGGTCCTCCATTATTCTCCATAGCTGAGTTCTTACAGAAAACTACATGTGTAACATGCCATTGAAGCAATGCTTTGTACTGCAACTTTTTTTCCAGCTGAATTTTCATTCAAATCACTGTCAGTTGTGCATGCATGATTAAATTTCAACCATTTCATTACGAGCTGTGTAGAACATGTCATTCTGTCATTTGCTTTTTGAATTTTTAAAATTCATGCAATACTTGTTGAGATATTCTAAAAAATATTAAGGGGAACTTAGAAGTTGTGATGGGTGTATATTGATTTAAAGAGAGTAAGCATACTTCTAAATGCAATTTTCTGTGTATACATGTACATTCCCTTGATAAGGAAGACATAACATTTGTTTCAGTGCAGATCAATAATATACTGAACAGCAAAAGAAACGCAAGTCCGAGGACAGCAAAAGAAACGCAAGTCCGAGGTCTTGTCAAGTTTTCAAACAGAAGAGAAACCATTTTGATTTTAATCACTCATTTAATGAAAAATGCTTTCAATTTGTGAGCTGAAAGTGACTGTTGAAATTGCATTGCAAGATTTTCACATTCAACAGTCACTTTCAGCTCACAAATTAAAAGCATTTTTCATTAAATGAGTGATTAGAATCAAAATGGTTTGTCTTCTGTTTGAAAACTTGACAACACCTCGGACTTGCGTTTCTTTTGCTGTCCTCGGACTTGCGTTTCTTTTGCTGTTCAGTATATGTAGAAAGACATTGCACAACATGTGATCTGCATACTGCAGCTGTGTGACTCTTGGCTGAAATAATGAACTACATCACTCCCCTTTGATTTTAACAAATTGAAAATTTTTATCTAAATAATAATAATATGAAGTGTACTTGTACAAGAACTGTATTTGATGAACAATGTATGTGAAAACATAAATTATTCAAGAATGAATACTAAAAAGGACTTAAAGCAAGGAGCCTCTCGATTGAAGGCCTACATTAAGAAATGATAAATGTGTCATTTTTCCTTCAGATACAGAGCGCAAGATTTACATTTGTTACATGTAAATAATGCACGGCGTGCATGTTGCTGTTTGTTAGCTGTTAGGACCCTGTAATGCCCTGCTTCAGTAATATAATGACATTATGATTGATTATTGGCTCTAAGAAATGCCTCATTTGCATAATTCTAGTCCCATTCTTGACTGAGGTCAGAGAGAAGGTGACTGCGAGGTCATCTGAGGACGTTGGCACTGTGTTGTCGCGATGGTGGCAGTGTCAGGGCCGACCGTCGTATAAATGGAGAGAGATAAAAAAAAAAACTCGCTCAAGTGAAGTGATAATCATTGATGCGTAAAGGCCATGCCTTCAGCTTGAATGAAGTCATTCGGTGTGCCGTAATAAAAGATGTATCTATTTATTCAGTTGTGTTCCCAGCGGTTTTTATTGTACTTCTGGTGTGTTTAACATTGAATGCTATTTAGATACTTAGATTGTGGGTTTAGGTTTACACTTAAAAATGATGATTAATTCGGTTGGCCCTAGTTCCTACCGGTTACTCTGAGCATAGATCTCGGAGAGTGCTTTTAAAATATTGACCTGCCATTCCTATGTTATAATTGTTATTGTTTGCATGCAGATGTCTGGTGCTTTTTAAATTGTTCTTTTCCTATATGTACGTCTTTGTTAGCCATAAAGGGACAGTATCATCATGATCAGAGCAGACTGTCAACAGAGCATGGAATCGATGTCCTAGTTTAAGAACACATTGACTAAAAGTGATTGGCTCATTTTTGCAGCAGCAATTAGACACTTCCATTTGTGTGGCTTAAATGTTCAGTTGGAATTTTAAGAATTTCGTTTACGGGTGATTGGATCCCAAAAAATGGAACCGGGTAATGACAGTTTCTGTCGGGTACCCGGGTACCCGAAACTAAAAAAAAAGCCACATTTGGCTTCATTCAAAATTTCTATGTGCATGTAAGTGTAAGTCTAAGCATGTTATCGGCTAAATCGGTTATGGTTTTGAAGATATCGAAATATCACCATATTGACGATATTCCAAAAATATCGCCGATATTCCAAAATTATAACCGATATCAAATTTATTGCACTCTTTTTAGTTAAAATATTGCTGGAGTGATTAATTGTCTCCAAATTTCATGTCATTATACGGTAATATCAATGAAGTTATGGTACCATAAAGAACTAAAAACAATTCGAAATCACGACGCGACGCCGCTCATGTCCCCACTACTTGCTCCTGCTCCTGGTTGCTGTGTGGGCCTTAACTAAAGGCTAGTCCCAGGATCACGTGGTACACTCTCCTGGATAAACCACACTGGTGTACATTGTGAGGTTGTTCACATTCAGCAGATTATAAACCACCCGGTTCGTTTGGAGTAACTGTTTATTACCTACCCAACTTCCCTGAAGAACTTGCATGTAAAAGTAGTTATTTCGGTGTCCAATTTCGTTAATGTACGAACATCTATTTTTAAAAAATCCGCGAATTGAGACGATAATATCGCCGATACCATGGCCGTCGATAATTGACTATCAAAAAAATTCAATATCGTCACCCCTAATCAACATGCAGTAAAAAGGTACCTCAATTGTTGGATTTTGATGGAATTGGTACAGTAGCAAATGCAAAGCGTCCATGACTGGGCTATACACAGTCCTGAATCCAACAAAGCGCTGGGCTACACTATGAAGTACTGAATCTATCAAAATCAGGGTATGGATTTTGGACGTTTTGAGGTAGTAAGGGTTTTGAATTTGAAAACAAAACATTATCTAGTACTATCCTTCCTTGCAAGATTGTCGACATATGTAATTCTTGTACAGAAACTTGGAGGGGGTACTATCATAGGATGTGTGTGGTCATGGAAACTGCTTCCTACCATCCCATAATCTTCAAAAGAAATTGTTATCACCCGACCCCCCACCCCTTGCATCAGTACTTCCAAGGTAGACATCATTGCCCATGGCTATACGTGTACATGTAGGCAAGTCATTACTTAATCATGAGGCTTTGGGTACACAACTTGGACACAGGAATTGATGGTTCTTTAAGAAAGTATCCTTCACAAAATAATTATTTAGAGCACAGAAACGCCCAGAGCAATTTTCTTTTTTTCCCCCCGGCCAGCCAAAATAGTGTGAGGTGGAGATGAACTGTATTGAGTTCAGTGCAACCCATGCTTACTTACCTTCACACTCGGATGCGACAAATTACCACTCATACATAGACATCAAGTCGCTGATAGTGTCAACTGTCTGTCTGTTTCCGAGAACACTATCATTAGAGATGCAAATGATGTTGTAAATCATGTTGTTATTTTATATAAATTTCTCAATAATGGCCCCCAAAAGTCAATGCGTGGATCCATAGTGTTTGTTTTTGTACAGAGGAGTGTGAAATGCGGGATATTGCTGGGGTCAGTTGAACTATATGGGAATAGGTTTTTGAAAAGGTCAATGAGTCAACAATTAAATATCGAACATCATCCAGCATAAGTTGCATTCCCCTTATTCATGATAAATACAAAAGTGAGGCTGTAATTCTCACACCCAACACTCTGTAGCTTACATGCTGCATGCACCAGCGAGAAGGCACAATAATCTGATAGTTCCAAAGAAAAGTTCATTCCTGACATAAGGAGTAAATAAATGGATGTGGCTATTTCCATTAATTTACAATTTACTTAAAATTCAATGACATTTGAAAGCGAGATTGCCCCCTGCAAACGGACAAAATTAGCCAGGTTACTATAATGAGCATGCACAGGTACACAACCTCTTGTATTCAGGGAATAAGACATAATATGGCTAATTCATGAATAATGTGAATCCCAGGCAGGATTTTCCAAAAGGGTAAGGTCGGTGGTGAAGCCCAGGGAGGGAGAGTGGGGGACACCCTAAAAAAAAATATATCGTCCAGTATGAGTTCAATCGCAGGCAGGTTTTTCCGAAAGGGCAAGGTCGGTGGCTAATGGGGATATGCAAAAAGCATTGATGTCATGACCGATATCGTCGGCACAGATCACAATAATGTAAATAGAGGTTAAGCTTTTGATGAAAACGCTGACATGGGTTTCGGATGTATTGATAATATTGGGCACTGATGTCCCAAGTTCTTTGTTCAGTGTTAAGAAAGTTATGATATATTGAAATAAGATAAAAATGCACATAACTTGTAGTCATTGTATACACAAGTTGCATTGTGTGTTCCTTAGGCGTCCAAGTAGTACTAACTCGTCCAAACATAATTTTAGGCAAGACCTGATCGACAGGACAGGATGTGGGTAGATGAGACTGTGAGTGGGAGTTTTTTGTGACAGGAGGAGGCAGGGGGACTGATAATAGGTGATAAAGGATGGTACCACATTCTACCCATAGTTGGTAAATTCGAGCAATAACAGTTTATATTGACTACATCAAAATCTTCGCAGATTAGACTAAAATATTAATGAAATAATATTTATTGACGTAATGATGACGTAATTGGTTTTATAAACTATGTCACATTATGGGCTTTTATATGGTGCATGTTTTGTATTTACGCGAAAATGCCAAGTACTAATATGACAACTCGTGGGTCGAGTTTTGTTTAAGTTGAGTTTTCACAAGGGTCGAGATGTCTTAACCCCCTGCAAAGTCACACTATTTGTTTAGGTCGACTTGTCCATTCTCGCCAATCTATACGTCCCGCAGATTAGACTAAAATGTTAATAAAATAATATTTACTGACGTAATGATGAGGTAATTGGTTCTACAAACTGAGTCACATTACGAGCTTTCATGCTGCATGTTTTGTATTTATGTGAAAATGCAAAGTATGACAACTCGTGGGTCGAGTTTTGCAAAGGTCAAGTTGTCACAAGGGTTGTGACGTCTTAACCTCCCGCAGCGTCACACTAAAATGTGAACAACATGATATTTACTGACGTTATGATGATGTACTTTGTTTTAGACACTAATTCACATTACGGGCTTTCATATGGTGCATGTTTTGTATTGATGTGACGATGTTCAGTATGACATCATCCATCGACAACTTTCACGTGTTAAACCTATGGGGTTTTGGCGGAAACAAGAAGAAAAATAATCAAACGAAAACAATAGGCTTTCGCCGAAACCCTAACAATGTCTTTAAGGGAAGGTGGTAATATTGGCAAAAAATATTGGTGGTAATATTGGCAAAACTGCTTCTATTTTAAGCTTACTCTCTTTGAATCAAGATGCACATTATCAAGATACAACTGACTTATCATGGGAGACTCAGCTTACAACAATCTCCTGAAGACGATCAGAGCATACTGATCGAAACGTCAAGTTGTAACCACCAGTTCATTTCAGAACTACTGACTACTCAAAAGAGTTTTTTTTTTTCACATGGTGTCACTGCAAACAGTATTTACTTACTACCTTGTGTCGTAAAGGAGAAGAACAAAAAAATGAATAATGCATTGAGATGTGCCATATTCATTCTTGTGTAGAATACAAGGAAGAGTACTATTTTCTTAAATTAACCCTCCTACTCTATCTGCGCTTTAGGGGGAAATAGCTCCAGAGGTCAAAACCAGTCAACTGTCTGTTTTGACTGATAACCCAAATGCGCACACAAGGGGCATTTTTGACTGGTTTTTCCTGTCATTTTGACGACCCTGAACAATACCAGACAATGCTTTTGCCAGTCAAAAACGGTAAACTCATTTTGACCTGTAAATGTACTTACTACACGTACGGTTTGACAGTGTTTGACTTTAAGTGCACTAGATATACCTTGGCAAGTATATCAACATTTTGACTGATTTTGACCCTTGTAGTTAGAGGGTGAAAACTGGAAATTATTTTGCTGGTCTTAAAAATGACAGCGCTTGAGACAAAATTATTTATAGGGAAGATTAACACCATCATTTTTACACTACATTAGTTTTACATTAAAATCTGACAGTTTGGTTATTTTTTTCATTACCAATCCTATACCTTTTAAATATTTGGTCAATCTCAAATCACTTTTGCCTCTGCATTTTTTTCTCTTTCTTAATCCCCCATCTTCCAAAGAGAAATTTATAGATAAAGTCTGGCCAGATTCCACTTGTCTCATGGTTAACAACCTTGATATTTTTCTCAATCAAGCGTAAACAACATTTCGATCGTCTAATTTTCAATTGGAATTCGTTGTAAGGCTTTTTAATGACCATTAGTGGGACGATCCAGCGCACCGCCAAGGAGCAATTAATGGTCACTCTGTCGGTGTTTATATGGATAAAATTGGCGTCAGTTTGTCCGCTCAGTATCTCTCGGTCTCTTGTCCAGCTTGAGCCGATCAGCTCTCTCTGCCAACGCACCCGCAAGCTTTCAGGATGTGGATTCTTATCTAATTGAGTAATTTGTCCAACCTTTTTTATTAAAGGTCCTAGGAAGAGTCAAATTGTGCTTATTTATTTTATTTTGTTATTTTATCAATTGATATGAATAAAAAACGATTTTACGTTTAATTTATGTCTGGATTGGGCTAATTATTTTTAATTTGATTTTTACAAAAATTGCCTCATCTAATTTCAAATGCTGCCCAACGCGCGGTGGCGCTGTTCGTGACGTAGACCTAGGGCAATAAACCATGAATAAACTAAGCTCCAATGTTAGGCACCAATGTTGCCATTGTGTTTAGTTGCTCCATGGTTAAACCGTGGGATTATAAAAGGGTCATAAACTATGCGCAACGTACACATGTACAGTGTATGTGCACACGACTTGCAAGTTGCATAGTAAACATGACCGTATAGCACCGATAAATCTGTACTGTAGGCTCTACCGTAAAACGAAGCGCAAGGCCCGTCGAATCAATGGCATGGATACACATGGCCAGGAGTCATTGGTGAATTGTGTAAGCCGTCGTTATGACCGTTTCAAAACATAATTCTGCACTCGATGATTTTGAAACAAGATCCAAAAATCACACACATAATTAACATTGTCAAAGAATTGTACAATGACATCTTCAGTGACTTCACAATGAAGCGACATTTTAAGCGTTAATGTGGTGTGCTAAGTGTAACAATCGACCTCTAACGTTAGTAATAAGCCTATTGCTTGTGGGTGCACATACACATGTAAGTTACGGAAAACAAAGCAACTTACCCTGAGACTTTCTCGCTTCAAGAAAGCTACTCTTTCTTTTCTGGACGTTTCTTGGCCTTCTGACTTAAGGAAATATTGTTGGTACTGCATCAGGCGCAGCATGGCTTTAAATCTCATGCCAAACTGGCTCTGGAGCCCCGGTCAAAATATGTTGGCTCAAAGTGGCGCTACATATCATAGAGTGCTCCGTTGGTCCTGACCATTTCGCCCTGGTCAGCTTCACACTCGCCGTCCAAATTCGCCTGTATTTAGGGTCTGGTGGAAATCGGTGAAGGCTGACACCTTCCTTTGTGGTGTTGCTACACCCAGCAACAACACACCTACAAGGCATTTCCCAAAAATGTGGGATATCTACTAAATTTAGCTGAAAAGAAGATCTAATATGACACATCAACTTCAGTGGTTTTGAGTACGACTTGACTGAAACTTCATCGCAGGCAGTGCTGGACCTTCCTAGGTCTACGTCACGGATTTGCGGATTATAATATGATAATGAGGAGGTAGGGGAGGAGCGTGGCGCCCCCCTAATTTCAGAATTTATTTTTTTAATGGTGCAAAGGGGCGGGGATAAAATAGACAAATGACAAATATATGTTCCAATAGGTATACTTTATTGTTTTCACTGTTAAAAATTTCTATTTCCTAGGACCTTTAAGGAAACTTGTATAATTCTGACCTTTGGACCAGATGGTTTGGATAATATATTTGCAGAAATTTTGCGCTTTTAGGCATAGAGTCCCAACCTTTCATCTCGTGTTTATCCAAACTGATTATTGAAAACAAAGCACGCAATGATGCTAATTGCCTATTAAATAGCATTTATGTCATCGCTGCTTTTAAAAATTATAGATTCCCAATCCCATATTTTTGAGGGAGAGTATGATAGTATTCCCGATTGGAAGATTATTAGAATCCTCATTGGGAGAATTGGGTTTCAGTCAGGATGGGACAGTATAGTTGAAATTCACCCCCATGAGTAATTCAAAATTTATAATATGACAAAAAAACACATACAAATTTTTGGGGAAAATGCGTGAATCACTGATTGAGCATTTGCACAAATGTTGATTTTGAAGAGAATACTTTGTATTATGTCTTGGCATATTACATGTAGTTTACAAAGTTTCCACCTTGAACATCTGGATAAAGACACCTACAGCCCAGTGTGATGTTATTAACTTTGTGGCTACCTGTCCATTGTGACCAGTGAATGGAAGTGGCCACTGTACAGAGGTCTCGTACAGGCTTGCACAGTGTTCTTCCTCATTGTTGAGGGCCAAAGGACCACTTTATTTGCACAAGTTTTCAGATGTTACAGACACCTGAAATTTTGTCAAGACTGTCTGACTTCCTAACGCTGAAATGTTGCTGAAATGTTGGTGGTGACGTGTAGCTTTTGTGTAAAATGTTCTTTCTCAATTGTATCAACAACAGTTGAATTGACTCACCTACAGTTACATGGTTGTTAAAGTAAACGAATAAGTCAAACATTTGAAAGAAAACAAAAATGGCTGTATCAATGGAACCCTATTTTTAAGCTGAGCTCCACCAGACTCTGAAGCCTTTTGTTTGTTGTTAAAACGAGGAGTTTGGTCATCTTATATTATCAAGGTTTGGACAGCAGCTGCCATGCAGTTTACAGTGTATAGTCATTAAATGCTTCAGTGCCTTCTCCTGGTCACTGACCTCGGTTATTGTCATTCAGAATTCACCAACCATGATGATGATGATGATGACTGTGGACCGATTTCCTCTCAAGTAAGCCAGTGAAATCTAATTCTGCAGACAACATACGTTATTGCCAAGGGCATAATATTGTAGGAAACCTATTGTCGAGGAAGTCATCAGAGTATACCTGTAGACTGTGCAAATAATAATAAGCTTGTAATTCAATGCTTCTGCGACGGTCTCATGCCATCCTTGGCATTGTTGTAAGTTGCTGTCGTACCGAGGTTTTCCCAGATCATGCCCGGATCGGTGGCGACGGCCGGACTGTAGACGTCACCAACAGTAGCTGTAGGGATTGTTGTGAGCTCAGGAGAGATCACAAATATATTATGCAGCATTTGGGCCTTAGAGATATTTGTCCTGCCCCCGAGTCATTTATTAGATGTCTGTTTGTTACACGGTTTAATTGGATCAGTTTTACAACATTAACCAGTGTGTTTGCATGTCTAGTTAAGGGAGGACTAAGAGGTAATGCGCATCCAAGTAAATTAACCATGCATTTTTATGTATGCTCACCCAATATTGGCAGTTTACTCCCTCCCCTTTTTATTTTGTTGGGGTGGAGGTCAGTTATTGATGTTTGCTTACAGCCACTCTTTAAGTTTTTCATAACATCCTATTGACCATGTCACATGTTTGGGAGAGTCCTTGAGTACTAGGTCAATTTCATGGCAGCCAATTAACATGCGCAGTGTTTATATTGTTGTACTTTGATCTTCACATAACATTAGGTATTGTAACAAAAAAAATATATATAAATTAAATCGGGAGGGTGGCCTTAGCTTTCGATCCAAACCGGACCTTCATCAGAGGCTTAGACAAAGTACAAACATAAAAAACATCCATTTATAGGGAAAAGGGAAAGCAAAGGATTATGGGGCGGGATCCAAAAAAGCGGGAAAATAGTAGCCAATTAATATATATATATATATATAATATATATATATATATATATATATATATATATATATATATATATATATGTTTACTGTTCGGACATAGGCGACCGACTTCTATAGAAATTGCTATTTCTCTGCGTTAAAGCGACCGTTGCCGGTCGCTATCGCTCAACTACTTTAAAGTCATAATTTTGTCATAAAGTCTAAAATCATCGCTTCCTTAGCCTCTAATTAGTGTAAACATCTTATTTCCAGAGTTTTGGACGGTTGGAGGATATATAAAAAAAGGGAAAGGTAAGAGGGAATTTTGTGCACGTTTCTATGGAGCGGTCGTCCTATAGGTGAAAAGAGAGTTATACATATATATATATATATATATATATATATATATATATACTACTCAAAACAATTTAGGGAACACCGGATTTTTAACATCAAATATGTTTGAAATGTTCCATGAAACGGGATTTTCATTTACAACCCCCTCTCTCTTTCAGTAGTCATGTCATGAAATGTGTAATCACTACATGCATCCTTTATCATCTGTTTCATTGTGCAGTTGTTTCTCATCAATTCTGTGCAACATTGTGTTTATCTGAAATAAATGATCTTGCTGAGATTATTCCAGTGTTCCCTAAATTGTTTTGAGTAGTATATATATATATATATATATATATATATATATATATATATATATATATATACACATATATATACATAACTGTCTTTCCACCAATAGTGCGACCGCTCCATAGAAACGTGCACAAAATTCCCCCTTCCCTTTCCCTTATTTATATATCCTCCACCCTTCCAAAACTCTGGAAATAAGATGTTTACAGGCTAAGGAAGCAATTTAGGCTATTTCCGAAACAAAATTATGACTTTAAAGGGTAGCTAGGCGTTAAGGCGACCGGAAACAGTCGCCTTAATGCAGAGAAATAGCAATTTCTATAGAAGTCGGTCGCCCTAAGCGCGATATAGTAAACATATATATATATAAATGGGTAGCGAGCAAAGGAAAATTGGCTGATGCCGGACTCGAACCCGCGACCTCTCGATTACCGTAAGAGCGCTCTACCAACTGAGATAACCAGCCCCTATGTTGGTGGGCGGTCCACTTATGCCAATTACCTAATGCCAATTATTTATATATATATATATATATATATATATATATATATATATATATAAATACTGATGAATAATTTTTGAGATTTAAAGTGTCATACTTAAAATTACAAAAACAAATTCTGCTGATATCTCCATCACATTATAATATCATATAGGATTCATATATACTACTCAAAACAATTTAGGGAACACCAGATTTTTAACATCAAATAGGTTTGAAATGTTCCATGAACCGGGATTTTCATTTGCAACCCCCTCTCTCTTTCAGTAGTCATATCATGAAATGTGTAATCACTACATGCATCCTTTATCATCTGTTTCATTGTGCAGTTGTTTCTCATCAATTCTGTGAAACATTGTGTTTATCTGAAATAAATGATCTTGCTTTAACTGAGATTATTCCGGTGTTCCCTAAATTGTTTTGAGTAGTATATCACATTTTTTTTAATATCCAGGAAAGGTGATAGGATAGTCTCCCCAACCCCATTCCCACAAAAAAATTCATCAGGAACATCCACAACAAAAGCGTTTTAATTCCATTGAAAGATCTATTGAGAGGACAGAGAGTCACATAAAATTAATAGGTCATCAGATGAACCCTGTGACCTCATTTGGTCTTGACCTTACCTTCTACACAATCGATTTCCCTGGGGACACAATGCATTTGTGGGATCTTTTCAACTGGCATCTTTCTCTGTGCATCACTATTATTAGGCAGTGCGCCACCACAATCTTTGTGGGCCAACACAGAGCATGTAAATTCACTGTATGGTTTTCTGTGGCCCTATTTTTAAGCAGTGTGCATGTATGCCTTGTTTTTTTGTGCTGTTCATTCTCCCAACCCCATTTACAGCCATCCAAGGAAAATGGGAATTTTCAACAGGAAGGGCTGTTTTGAGCCACCCGATTCAACTACCAGTCATCAGTAATAAGCAGGGAAGGTGATAGGTTTTGGTCACGGCATATTAAGTGGGCCGGTGATATATCACACAATCACGTGATACATCAGCATCGCTTAATAGCGCACACATTGGGGTAGCCATGTTGTAAAGCGCCACCAGCCGGTCAAGTTGTCCAGGCCATCATCGCTATTAAGCGATGTTGGTGTATCATGTGATAACGTTATATATCACCGGCCCACTTAAACTGTGACCAAAACGTATCACCATCCCCACTTGTTACTGGTGACTGGTAGGTGAATCAAGTCTTTCAGCACAAAACTTTTTGAAGTCACCAAGAATGTATTTGAATCGATCGATACTTGGTTGAATAAATTTCCAATCTTCCCATGATTAACTAGCACTTGTTCTTTGAAAACCAAAACCAAAACACGAAATGAAACCTTGCCCATTAATTGATTTGACTTGGACACATTTATTATCTGCTGTTTATTAAAACTCGGGTTGAACAAAGTGAATAGAGTTCAACTAAAACAACTTGACAAGTTGTGACCAGTATAGTTGGCAGAATTAACATCAAATTGTACAAACAGGACTGAAAAGATTTGAAATACAATTTAATACTAACAGTATACTATCACAGAAACAGGAAAGCCTTGCAGTTTGCTTCTGTTTCTGCTCTGCTACAGGGTTTTTTTCTGGTTTTTTGTGATATTTTAGTTTTGTGTACATAAGGATGTATTTGGTGTTTGGAAAGGTCACATCCCATTCATCCATTTTTGTTTGGATCCCATTCTGCCAATCTCAAATATCCCTGAACAAGATTGAAAGGCACCAATATATTTTGGGCATGTGCCTCAATTTGGTTCCCTTAGACTTAGTGTATTGGGAAAAAAAATTAGATGACTGTGCTCCACGAAGGCCTAGAATCATTACAGTGTTGCTGTATGTCTGTGAAGAGATATCCCCCTGGTTTTCAAAAGTGGTAATGTCTCACTTCGATCACGAAATTGGCAGCTCACAAAGAGGTAGATCACAGACGAACCATGCATGTTAAGTGGATGCATCGAGCATAATTCATCAAAATTGAATTTCTGTTTGGAGGATTAGACCTGCTTCGCTACAGACATAGATGATTCATCCAAAAGTCGATCCTTTCTATTAAATCCATCCGTCTGCCTGTATATTGTGGAAATCACACAAAGGGAGCCACACGAAAATTTAGTAGATATAACAACAGACTGCCGAAGAAAAAAAAAAATTGCCATGGCACCAATGTTGTATTGCTAATTTGTATTTAATTGCCCATAAACATGTTGGAAGCTCCGGGGACCATGTCTTGTGTTGTCCAATCGACCGTCCACCAACGGACCAGACATTTTGCAGTCAGCAATACCAGGTTGGCATTCATTTGCCAGGTTTCCTGGCACCACGAAAAAAAACCACCCCACCATTAGGCATAGGAAAGAGAAAAGGCCCTGTTCCTATTGGGGGAAAGCTGCCTTATGCTTTCAGGTCCATGGCTCATTAACCAAGCATAACTCGATATTGTCTGCTCATTTTTTAAGTTTTTTTTTTATGTTGCTCAAACTTTGATGGATGTAAATATTGCTGGCATTGTTAGCTGATTTGTGTACATGTGTACAGTGTCAATAAATGCCTAGTATACTCTATATTCCATTGAACCTTCTGTATGTAATTTTGGTGTAATATCTGAATGGGGATTAAGCGAGGACAAAACAAAGAGGGTCGTGTGTAGGGCTTTGACTCAGCACTCTAGACTGGTACCTTGACTTCTTTGTTTTAGTAGCAGTTCATGTCATACTTCCAGTGTTGCAGGAGGTTGGGTTTGAGTCCAGACTCAACTCCTTTTGGTTTCATCTCCAGACTAATGGCTTGATCTAGTTAGAGGGTTGTGGAATCTGACTTGGCTGAGACTGTGACTATTTTTGACTGTTGAACCAACTGTGCACACAGGGGCATTTTTGACTGGTTTTGACTGTCTTTTTGACCACCCTCAACAACACAAGATAAAGTGCACTAGATATACCTTGGCAAGTATATCAACATTTTGACTGATTTTGACCCTTGCAGTCATGGAAGGGTTTTAATACAATTTTCTATTTATTTGTTCAACTCGGCCTGAATGTTAACATCATTATTAATCTACATGTGGTTTGAACAGACCTTTCCAGCTATTAACCCTAACTCCCTAGTAGTAAAGCAAGCACATGACATGTATGCACACATGTGTTTCTAATCTGTGATACATGTACATGGCCTGGGACCCTCCCTGCATGCATGGAGCAATAAACAGTGTCCACTGACCTGGATGGATGGATGTACATGTACCATGGAAAGGCAAGTATGCCTAATAACCTCAATCCTCCAAAATCCTTCACTTTAGCAAAGAGCATGTAGCATGTAACCTCAATCCTTCAAAATCCTTCACTTTAGCAAAGAGGATTTTGGAGGTTTTGGGAGGGTTAGGGTTAACATATTGTCCTGTAAAAAGATGGACACCCAATTATTTTGTATATATTTTTTATACAGCAGTGTTTTTTTAAAGTAACATTTTTTAATATTAACCCTAACCATGCTCAATACAACAAGATGCAACAAATATGAAAAGTTGTTGCATCTTGTTGCCCTCAGCAGAGAACAAGAGAACCATTGTTCTAGCTGGTTGATCTTGTTGCATTGAGCAGACTGCACACTTTTTTGTTGTTGCATTCAGCAGGATACCTGTGACATACCTTGTAGGGGGGTAGGTTTAACCCGCCTACACTGAGATTACAGGGTAAAGTGGTCTCCCATCAATACATTGTAGGCCATACTAATATGTTCAAACATTTACAGTGGCCTTGGGTGGCACACAGTTCATTTTGTAAGATTACTTGGAAAGGACAGCAGGCTTGTACATGTATGTACTGAAGGTTGCTCAAGAGCAGAATTTTGTGGATCGGAGTGGCCTCCATGTGTAGGAGGGTTAATAGACCATTTAATTGGACATATTGTCTATACTTTAATTCCTCCACAAAGTTTGAATGTCTTCCATTTTTCTGAAACATCTTCAAGTTTGAATTTCCCCATTATCACGTTTACACCAAGCAAGTTTAACCCTTCTACACATGGAGGCCACTCCGATCCACTAAATTCTGTTCTTAAGCAACCTTCAGTACATACATGTACAAGCCTGCTGTCCTTTCCAAGTAATCTTACTAAATCAACTGTGTGCAACCCAAGGCCACTGTAAATGTTTGAACATATTAGTATGGCCTGCAATGTATCAATGGGAGACCACCTTACCCTGCAATCTCAGTGGTGTGACAGTGCACAGAAGGGTAACCATAGGAGGCCACTGACAACAGCTAATGGCTTGGAGTGGCCTGAATGGGTTGTTTCAAAAATTTCACTGATTGTAGGAGGGTTTTAATGCAGACCTGCAATTTTTTGAAATTCCAAAGTGTTGATATACCAATTCCTGTTTTCTGTAAGATGTAAGGACATCTGCATAAATAATTTCTTGGGATGAGTTGATATTTGGGCTAACTTTACATCATGTTGGGTTTTAGATAATACTTTGTTCACTTGATAATAACAAATGTTGTTGTTACCGCTCGGTGCCATGGCCGAGCGGTTTAGTACATCGCACTTGTTTTCTGATGGCCGAGTCGTCAGAATGTGGGTTCAAATCCTGGCCGCGACCGTGGTGCTTGTGTCCCTGAGCAAGACACTTAACTATAATTGCTTCTCTTCACCCAGGAGTATAAATGGGGACCTGTGAGGGCAGAGATGGTAATTGTGTTTGATTAAACATGGGCTGCATACTCCCCAGGGAGTTGAGATGGTTTCTAGGAATGATATAACTGGCCCGATGACAAAGGTAATAATGTTCATGCGCCATGAGCGTCAAACTTGGTGGATACTGGCGCAATATAAATGTCCATTATTATTATTATTATTATTATTATTATTATTATTATTATTAATGTATGTTCCCTTTAATGCTTGTGTTTACGTGTTATTGTAAACCATCTGTTAGCTTTGTGTAATGCCTGAAACTGTATAAATAAATATTAAATACAAATTATTAGCATTGAACTCAAAGTCATCAACGGTGGTCAACCTTACATTTCAATCCACTGAAAAGCTGAATCAAGTAAATGGTGTTTAAAACTTGTGATTATTTATGTTTTTTTAAAGAAAACCAATGTTGTACTTTCACGCTTAAAATTGAACTGAAACTTTCACAGGTTGGATGCATGTTAACTTGAGTCATAAAAAGTGAATATGGGGCAATTCCATGGTTACTCACGTTGCATTTTTGAGGAATTGGTACCACTCTTTATGCCATAATTTCCTTACTTTTTTATATTTTTTATTTATTTATTTTGTACAGAAGTTGCATTATACCCACACCGTACTCGGCACAAGCAATTATTTAATAAATTTGTTATATAACTCTATAACGCTATATAACAGAAAAATGCTGGTTGCTCACGTTACATTTTCGGAAATGCATAAAATGTTGCTTTTTCTCTTATATAGCGTACATACAAGTTTCTTGAAATTGTTATTTTGTGCTTAGTAAGGTTTGGGTATAATGATGAGTGAAATTTGTACTTGTATTAAGGCATTAAGAGTGGGTCCAAAACCTCAAAAATGTAACATGAGTTGGAAATTTTCCATATGATTGTAGTTTTGCTAATTTGTACAACCTATTGTAGTGTAATTGGTAGCTGTCTGCAATGACTTTCAAAAGATAATTGTAAATATTAAAGCAAGGTTCCATGTTGCATCAATGCTTGCTTGCTTTGGACATGTTCATTGAAATGAAAAGAATTTTGAAATGAAAAGAAACCATACAAGTACGCAAAAAGAAAAAAAAGAAAGAAAAAAAACAATTCCCAGACCGCCTTTTCTTCTGCTTCTGCACGTGTTCAACTGCTGTTAGCCATGCTTTCAAATTACTCATGCTCAATAGCTCATCAAAGACGGTTGTGCGGTCTCTGCTGGCCGCTCGGGCACGATTGGACATGGGGGTGCTCCATTCAGACGAGGGCTCCCCACTGGGTTTCTGTGGCTTGGAAAATGCCCAATTGGGATACCCCACAGCGTTCAGCCAATAGTGACTAAGACACCCCGTGCTCTTGGGGAATTTTTTTATATTTTCTTTTTATATCAATTATTAATATATACTTTTTCAGTGGAATAATGCACTGTCGTTTACAATGAAACTTCACATTTTGTGAGTAACTTGCACTTATAGTGCAGTAGGGGTTTAGGTACATGCTCAGCAGTTTCACTATAAACTGCTTTGAATTTGAAGGGACAATATCGTCACGATCAACAGGGCATGGAATCCATGTTGGTGAAATTCTTGCGTCGGGTGATAAACAACTGATTTAATTTTGCCCTACACTGATGTACAGTGTATAGCACTGCATAGTGTTCTGTTCTGGTGAATATACATGGAATGGAATGTATCATTAAATATTGTTAAATTTTTCATTTGCCGCCAAACTATTATCCGCATGCTTCTAACTATAAAGGCAATAAAACATATTTTCGTTTTCAGGAGTGCAACTATCAGATGCGTGAAGTTATATTACTTGACGACAGACACAATTATCATCTTCAGTCTCATTTTCCAGTTAGCTGATGATATTATCATCATTGTCACTGGCCTCATCATCATCATCATCATCCCTGTCTCTTCCATCCCAGACCGAGTCTGTAACAGAGAAACAGACAGTGTTGTTGTAATTACTAACCACTCTGCCAGACAGTTAGCTGTGCTTTCTTATCAATTACATCAGCGGATTACATGTTTGTAATCAATCGAAACCCAACCCACCCCCCCTTTCTCTCTCACTCTCTCCTGAATGCGTGGGGAGAAAAATTAATGCGTGCATTGCAAAGTGGCGTCAGAGTTACAATATGATTGCGAGACGGCCAGTCATTGAGGCACATCAGTGTTGGTTCAGCGGTACTTTCCAGAAATAAATAGTTCACTCATTTGATTTTCTAACTGGAAAATGCCATTAGCACTGGCGCTTGATTCCGATTTGATTTGACTTTTGTTGTTTTTCCCGGCTGTCTTTGGCAGTCGTTTACCTAGACTTTTTGGCACGTTTCCATGGAGATGATAATCGCAAACTTTGCCATGTTAATGATTATCGGCGTCTTGGTAACCTGTTTCTACAAGAGTTCATGTCTCCTAGGATTGGATCCAGGGTGGTTAGAAAGGGGGGGGGGGGGACTTGAGATCTTTGCTGTGTAAGTCAAATTAAAGATTTGAGAAGAAATTTGCTATTTTGAGACAGTACTTTATAGTAGGGTCTGTCCACACTAATGGGTCCAACTAGTGTGACATTTTAGAGGAACACAGGACTTTAATAATAAAATGAATAATAATAATAATAATAATAATGTGTGGACTTATATAGCGCACGTATCCACCAACTAAGTGGTGCTCAAGGCGCATTCTTTTTTACGTGCATTACACAACACACGGGACCTACGGCTTTACGTCCCATCCGAAGGACGAAGCAATTATGGTTAAGTACCTTGCTCAAGGACACAAGTGTCATGACCGGGGCTCGAACCCACACCCTGCTGCTGACAACACCAGAACTTGAGTTCGGTGCGCTAGACCGCTCGGCCACGACACTCCATACTTTGTCATAGTTTTGTTTCTGTGTACATTACAAGTGCCTTCAGGATTATGCTTTTCAAAAATTAAGACAACTTTCTCAGTAATTAAGTAATTACAAGGGGATCTTCTTTAAGATGTTATGTTTGTAATGTGGACAGGCATTTAATCAGAAATTTACTAGAAGTACTAATAAAACAGATTATTCACCCACATGTTGTCTCTTTACAATGCTATTCCACTAAGGATTGTTACCTGGAAAAATCAAGACAACCCTCCTGGTATTAAATAAATAACAGGGGATAATCTTCAAAATATTATGTTTCCAACGTGGACAGACATTTGTCACAAATTGTCTGTCCACGTTACATACGTGGTATATTTCACATGCTAATTTCTAAAATACCCAGAAGATGTCTTAGTTTTGGCTCATAACAATCCAAAAGGGGTTAGGGATGTAAATGAAAAAGCATTTGGGTAATTATTTAATTATATTATCACTTTCTTGTCAATCTTAAAACAACATGTCTGTCCATGTTACAAACATAATGTCTTAAAGATGATCATTCAATTTTCAATAATATTTTCTTATTATTTGGTATACACAATCATTAAATGCTAAGGAATGTTCAGGAATAGATTGGAACAAAATAGTTGTCTTTATTTGACCCTCCCATGTCACACTCCAATAGTTATCATTTGTACCCTTTAGTACCCTTTAGTGTGGAAAGACCCAGTACACTATTGGGACAGAATATTTCCCTCTTTTGACTGGAGTGATTTGTTTAAATTAGCAAACTTTTTCTCCAAAATTAGTAGCTATCTAATTTAAGATTCAAGTTTTACATATGGATTTCTATAGATCTTGATCATCATGTATGTATGTATGCCAATCTCTAAAAGTGTGTTAGGGACTTCAAAGCCCCTATTAAGGTTGTGCATTTTCGGTTATTTCGGGAACTGGATACCCGAAATTGGAAATACCCGGGTACCCGTAAACAATTTTGTAAAAATACATAAATATGAACAAGTTTCTCTTGTTGTATTAGAGTCATAATAAATGTGGACTTACTGTAATAATTTCCCGCCTCTATATTAAAAATGACCCGTAGAATCCCCATTCTCCAGACAAAAAGTTAATACAATCAGAGACTTCCATTTGCGTGGCTTAAATGTTCAATCAAAATTTCAAAAGTCATTTACGGGTAATTGGAACTGAAAAATGGAACCGGGTAATGACAGTTTCGGTTGGGTATCCGGGTACCCGGCACAGCCTTAGCCCCTCTACACGTTTATCATGGAACCACCATTTTGTTTTGTTTATACATACAAATACACATCACCAAACCGACATATGATGCTCGATATGCGGCAGACTGCACCCCCCCTCCCTCCCATTGTGTCTTCATTGTGTTTCAGGAATCTTAGGAATTCTTTGGAGGATTTTTTGGGGGAGAGGTCCGTTAACAATAGAACAACAGTGTGTTAGTGTATAGGAACATTTGGGGGGGGGGGGATGGCACTCTTCCGCATATCGAGCATGGTATACAAACTGAGGCTAGAAGGGAAAGTAGTCTTGTTCCTTTTCATGAATTGGGAATCGTCATAATTATTGTATTTGCATCTATAGGGGATCATACAAAGATGGCCGCGGGATGATTACAGTCTATACACTATTGGTGTATTATTCTTCACTTTCATGGAGTTGCTAAAACAGAGAAAATTGCTTACCATAAAAATTTGCTTAGCAGATTTCTTTGGGTACCAACTAAACTTTAATACAAAATGCATGCATTTTGGCTGGTATTCTGTTTTATAATGCTGAGCGAATATATACTACTCAAAAAAATTTAGGTAACACTGGATTTTTAACATCAAATAGGTTTGAAATGTTCCATGAACCGGGATTTTCATTTGCAACCCCCCTCCTCTCTTTCAGTAGTCATGTCATGAAATGTGTAATCACTACATGCATCCTTTATCATCTGTTTCATTGTGCAGTTGTTTCTCATCAATTCTGTGAAACATTGTGTTTATCTGAAATAAATGATCTTGCTTTAACTGAGATTATTCCGGTGTTCCCTAAATTGTTTTGAGTCGTATATTTGCTTAGCAATATTCTCTGCTTAGCAGCTCTATGAAATACTGGGCCCTGGTCTGATCATTTCAGTACAATTAATCAAATTAATTTTGCAAATTTTTGTCTTCCAGACACAATATGTAATAATCAGTTTCCACATGAGAATGAATACAAATAAGTCTGAGTGCATTAACTCATTAACCAGTTCGCGTCGGAGGCCATGTATACACGCAATTTTTTTTTGCACCACGGATCGGAGAGCGTCTATACACGCCAGAGGAAACTCCGGAATATTTGTATGCATGCTCGGTTGACGTGGCAACGAGCCGAGTGTACAGTGACATGCTCGGTAGACGTGGCCACGCGCTGTGGAAGCTTCCATTAACGTGTTTGTGTGGGGAAAAGAAACCCGCACAGGGGCCCAGAAAAACTTTTTTATTCCCGACGCGAACTGGTTAACAGACAAAGTGAAATAAGCTGACATTTTTCTAAGGGTGTGCTGGGTATCCGGGTACCCAGATACCCGATCGAAAATGTCATTATCCTGTTCCATTTTTCGGTTCCAGTTACCCGTAAATATTTCGACTGAACATTTAATCCACACAAATGGAAGTCTGTGATTTTTTTGTTAACAATATGAAGCAAACTTGGATAAAGGCTTTAGAAGTAACATTTGCCCACAGCCTTTCACAGACTTGCCTTGTTTGATGTTTGTTTTGAGTTGACGCCGTCCTGCTAGTGTCACGAGTTGGTATTTATGCCTATTGTTCACTGTTACTGGATTAGTGCCAGTGTGGGACACAAGAGAAATTTGTGTTCATATTGGTTATTTAAACATTTGGGGGGGGGGGGGGGTATTTACATGCTTTTACAAAATTGTTTACGGGTATACAGTATCCCCAATTTTGGGTATCTGGTTCACTAAATAAACGAGAATGCACAGCCTTACATTTTTCATAGTTTGTATACCTCTTGATACTCATAAAGTATGGAGACATTTACAGACATTTTACTCTGGTGTACACTAGTTACTGTGAACTCATTTTTGTATTTTTTATTATTATTATTTTTTCAGCCATGAGATGAAAGTACAATTAGCTCCCACGCATTAACTGTGCACAGACGACCAGGCCAAAAGGCAATAGCACCCCAGAGAGATGCTGATAACGCGGAGGTCCATAAACAAACAGATCATTAAACGACTCAGACGACGACGGCTGGAGACACGGTGGGCAAGAAGACTGCATCCCCTCCTCCCTGATCACACGTCATCAACACTCCCAGTGCTCCCACACTGTTGTATTCAGGAGGTCAGACGAGCAATAACCACGGTCCGAGACAGACTTTCGTTCAGGTTCATTTGCGGCCCGGCAAATCTGATGGGCCATATCGTTGTCGTTAAAGAGACTTCATGTCTCCCCTGCATCTGATGGATCGCTTGTTAATAAGACCGTGTGTTTATCCATGATAATGTCGATGGGCAAAGTGAGCTTAATTACAAAAACTCTAACGTAATGTCAAATTAATGCTCTCTCTATATATGCAATAAGTGTGCAATAATCCATAACCATGATTTCTATACAGTCGAGGAAGTACTATGCTGGCGGTGGGGAGGGGGGGGGGGGAGTTGTATAGAAACAGTCCCCTGATGGATTTTCAAGCTCCCTGGTAAATGCTATATCCATTAATGTTCTAAGCATTACAAGCCACTTTGTATAAATGTCATTTTTGAAACCGCAGTCGCCAACGAATCCAAAACAGATGAAACTCAAATCAGTAACTAGGGAAAATGATTCAAAGCACTCAGTAGTCTTTCTTAGTTTATTTGTGTATTTATTTTGTGAAAATAAGTTTAAGGTATAGGATTAGTAATTCAAAAACAACCAAATAGTCAAATTGTATTGTGAAATTCATTTTGGTGTAAAGCTGATGGTGGCATCCATCTTCCCTAGAAGCAATGCTGTCTGAGGTTGATGTTTACTTATAATTTCCAGGTTTTATGAAAGAGTACTCTATCCTAAATTCCCGATTGGAATGAATACAAATTTAAATGCATCATTCACCGTTTTCTCTTGATCATCAACACAACGTCACTTCAGACCCGCGCGTCAGCATTTTTGATTTAAAAAAAAAAACATTTTTGCTATGAAACAATGTCCAATTGCAACCAAAATTGCTGGATCGATTGGATTTCTGCCGCGCTGTGTTTTAAATGACTTTTTCACAAAGGGGTATGAATGTTTGACCAAATTGTGAGGCCTCTCTTAGCCACTATACTTTGTATGGGAAATATGGTCCCTGCGTGTACATGTGTCACGTATTTCCCTGTTGGCCCAAGTCGACCGATGACCAGAAACTGGACATTTTTTTTGGCCTTATCAGCTGAAACTTTGACAAGTTGGTTGTTTAATGTGTATCTCAACTCAAAGAAAGTATAGGTTGGTGAAATTCTTGCATCGGGAGATAAACAATTGATTTAATTTTGCCCTACACCGACGTGTGTATAGCACTGCATACTCAGTGCTTTCCGAGTGTCTGTGAAAAACTACACAGGCGACTCGGGCGGGATTCGAACCCACGACCTCCTGCTTACTAGTGCAGACGTCTTAACCTCTCGACCACCGAGCTTGCCCGATGACAAAGAAAGTAAACTTCACACGTAGTAGCATTATTACCAACATTACCGATGCTGAATCTGCCCTTTATCATCACGATCAACAGGGCATGGAATCGGAGTGCTAGTTTTAGATTAACTCAGTAACTGAAAATAATACACCACATGATAAGGTCATATTACCGTTGTGGCTGCATAAATGAGCCAGTAATTGTCAGTCACTGTTGTTCATCTTAAACTGAGACATCGATTCCATGCCCTGTTAATAATCTGCTCTGATCATGACGACACCGTCCCTTTAAAACTCCAAAGTTCATGGGGATCAGTAAATACATCTAGATAAATAAACCAGTCGATGAAAATTTCAGCTAATTTGGTAAGGAGATTGCCAAGTAAGGTTTTGAAGGGGAAAAACAATTTAACAGAGGGCAACATTGTTTCTCATGTCAGTCTGTATTCCTATTATGAACAATGCTTTTTTAAATTTTGATAGTATACATATATTAGTGCCGTAGAGTCCAATGGGAGCATTTATTATATCAAGAGGTAACATCTAGACTGTTCCATTTCCATGAGGCGAAGCCAAGTGAAAATGGAACACTGAGATGTTAACAATGGCAAAACTAGTGGATGACACGAGATATGTGTTATATAAATACTATTTTTGTCCATCAAAATAGATTAGTGTGTATAATTATCTCTGTAATTTTTGGATTTCTTTCTGTCAGATCTGCGAGCTCTCAATGAGCCTTTTGTGAGTTTGATTTGAAGAATTTCTGGTACATTGACTCAAGTCAGTGGCAAGTGCATGTTTGAACTTAAACTTCCTAACTTCACTGTGATTTGGGGCAAGCTCTTGCATAGTAACCTTAGGGAAGTCCAGTACCCATACACAGTTTACAATGAATGTGAATGGCACAAAGGTACCAGACTGTCCCGAGCTGGAGGTTACTATGCAATAGACTGGTTCCCCTGACAGGCTGGCACACCATTCAAAGGATATGATTGGATACACTGTGTTGAAGATCTGAGGTCACTCTTCGAGACTCGCTCACTAGCTACCAACCAAGGTCAAAGTTGAATCTCTGGGAAAACATGGCAGCCGCACGGCTGGTATCTGGCATAATTCACGAGCCTCAATGCGTAAGGTTAGATCTTCAGGCTAACTAGAGCTTTCCTCTGAAAACCATGCTTTCAAGCAACTTCTGTATACCTTGTACCCACTGCTCTCTCGCCCTAGAACAGGAAAAAAATCATATGAAAATATCTTGCATTTTTAAATTAGGTGCTTGTACTTGATGTGCTTTCAGTTATAGTCTAATACATGGTTATTAACAAGTAGGTGAGGCAGGGACTAGACTAAAAAAAAATTTAAAACCTACCCATTGCATGTATATTTATTCTATCATAACCAGTATATCAGCATTCGTTTCTGATAAAATAGATTATAAAAACATTTGACATAAAAAATAAATATATAATCAGCATGATATTATAAATAAAACAAATCTGTTTCTTTGAAACAATATTAAAACTGGTTTTTGCATATTATTTTTAAGTAACCAATCAGCAATGCAGAAATCTCTTTTCCCACCAGGGTCTAGTAGTGAGTCCCGGGGACGAGGTTGAATATATATAGCAAAAGTGTGGTTTAGTCTGGGATATTCACATTTCAAATAATAGCATGCACTTGCCACTGACATGAGTCAGTGTAACTTGCAAAATGAATTACTGAACTGAGACATTTACATGTTGATCCTCATGAAGTACGATGACCTTAATCAGCTTTTAAATATAATACATTATTGCTTGATGGGGAACTAAATATAGGCCTAGATTCAATCAGTTTGTGACCCATCAGCTGAGTTGGGGCACAAACTCATGAAAATAGTGCAGTTTCTCACCCTATATGAATTATGCCTGTAAAACTAACCTTTGGTAAAAGGTCATTATACTGTATACTGTAATTTTTTTTTTTTTAAATGCTTCATGATTATAAATCATAAAAACAATCAAGCAATTCCTCACGCTGGTCAGTTGAGATGTATGGTTGAGAGAAATGCAGGTGCGGTTCTACTGAGGGCAGCCCCCCCCCCCTCCAAAAAAAAAATAATAATAATAGGCCCTAATAATAAATAAATAATAAATAAATAAATAATATATATATATATATATATATATATATATACTTGTAGTAAAACTAGTGGAACGCTGGTAGTTGTAACTCCGAGTTTCACGCGTTATGCGATCATCAGACATAACGCATAACGCGTGAAACTCGGAGTTACAACTACCAGCGTTCCACTAGTTTTACTACAAGTATATTACGCTCTGTCTATGTGGCATTGAGCACTCTACTTCAAGATAGACCGCTACATTTAAGTATATATATATATATATATATCCCTTTGTTCACTTCTGATACTCCTATTGGCTTTTCTAGACTGATGCATATCTTTAATTGGCTACGATTTTCCCGCTTCTTTTGGGTCCTGACCCATGATCCTTTACTTTCCCTTTTCCCTATAAATGGAAGTGTTTTTTATGTTTGTACTTTGTCAAAGCCTCTGAAGGTCCGGTTTGGATCGAAAGCTATATATATATATATTAATTGTGTGATCCCCGCTACTGCCGTTACCCAGGTTGTTTGCATCTGACCGGGGCTTGATCCATGCCTACTCGGCAGATATGGTTTGGCCTTTGACCTGGCCCCATAGAGCAATAGATAATTGGCATAAGTGGACCGCCCACAAACATAGGGGCTGGTTAGCTCAGTTGGTAGAGCGCTCGTACGGTAATCGAGAGGTCGCGGGTTCGAGTCCGGCATCAGCCAATTTTTCTTTGCTCGCTACCCGTTTATAATATTTCAGGTCAGTTTCTCCATATAAATCTACTTTGTGTACAACCACATAAAAGGCTTGTGTCCCGTTAATTGTGTGATCCCCGCTACTGCCGTTACCCAGGTTGTTTGCATCTGACCGGGGCTTGATCCCTGGCTACTCGGCAGATATGGTTTGGCCTCTGACCTGGCCCCATAGAGCAATAGATAATTGGCATAAGTGGACCGCCCACCAATATATGGGCTGGTTAGCTCAGTTGGTAGAGCGCTCGTACGGTAATCGAGAGGTCGCGGGTTCGAGTCCGGCATCAGCCAATTTTTCTTTGCTCGCTACCCGTTTATTTATATATATATATATATATATATATATATATATATATATATATGTATATGTGTATATGTATATGTATATATATATATATATTTATATATATATATATATGTATATGTATATGTATATGTATATGTATATATATATATAATGTATATGTATATGTATATATATAAATAAATAAATTATTGTGCTATGGACTTGCTCCTGCCTTGATCACACCTCCATTTTTAAGACTATTAAGAATGTAGGCAAACTTTAACATTTGAAAAAATATTAGCCCCAAAGTATGTTGGGACTAACTGCAGTTGGAGCAAAGATTTTCGATAAGTTTCTTGACAGTCAAGTTTAGAAGTAATTTTTAGCCTCGTTTAAACATTTGAAATCAGACATTTTTCCAATAGTGGAACTTTTTCCAGCGCTGTCATAATTCGACCAGAAGTATAAGTTAACCCCTCCTCCAAAAAGGAGAGAATATTGAGCCCGTCCGTTCTCCATCGATCGACACACCCTGTTGATCATTCCTCTACATTTTTTTTTTTATCATTATGCAAAGCTATTATTTATCTCCCCTCCCCCTCTCTCAAGCACCCCCTCTCTCTTAAGATTATGAGTTCTGAAAATCCACCGGTGCGATAACGCCTTATTTAGACTCGAAATATAACTATATATTCCACAAAACGTATTTCCTACACTTTCACATTGGTTACTGAAGCAGCTTAAATGTACAATATCGTCACGATCAGAGCAGACTTTTGACAGGGCATGGAATCGGTGTCCTAGTTTAAGATGAATTTGCAGCAACTGGCTCATTATTTATGCATCAGTCACGGTAAAATGATTGCGCCCTGTTGTCTAGGCCAGGGCGCCCTCATAAGGTATTATTTTCAATCACGGCCGTGTTAATATAAAAATAAGACCCTGATTCCATGTCCTGTCGTAAGTCAGCTCGGATCGTGATGATATTATCCCTTTAATGTCAAAAAAAAAAAAAAAAAACCAGCTCACCAAATCTTGTCTAGGGCATATCGCGCGGTCATTGGGTATTATTTTCAACCAATGAGTTCAAATAAAAATAGGACACCGATTCCATGTCATTCTGTAAGTCAACTCAGATCGTGACGATATTGTCCCTTTAACCCAAAAAACATAACAGCTCACGAAGTAGGCTCAGGTTTTTATCTTTTAAATCTAACGGCAGTTTCCTGCGTGTTGTTACTTCTTCAGGTTGTTACATTACATGTTGCCAGTTCATCAGTTAAGTCAACCACTGCAGAACGAAATCATACGTCATGTCCCATCGTCGAACAAGTTGACATAATCACTAATTAGCCTCAGACGCCAGATGGTGACTGGTCATAAGTAATCACTTTATTTGAAATGCGCATCATTTTAAGCCAGGCTTGTCGTCAATCCGATAGTGCAGTCATCGTTAGAGGAGCGAAAAGTAAATTCTGTGTCTGCCTTGATGAACTGAACCATTTTAATGTGACTTTACTGTACACAGTCTGCGTGACTAATGCTTGAGGCGGCATTTCATCCAATACAAATTTATCGGTTAATCGCCGTGTTCCTGCAGCAGAGTTCGCTTCCCTCTGGTCTGTGACCACGAACGCTTGGCACGGAGGTTCCACCAGAAAAACAACTCCCTATGCCCGGTGAAAAACATTTTCTGAGAGCGTATTACTCGCGAGTCGGACTCGAGTCCCATAGTCACTCAGATTCGAGTCACAATGTGCAATGACTCTGAATGGGACTTGAACCTTGGGATTCGAACCTCAGCTGTAAGGTTACTCAATTTTACAAATTAGCTTTTGAAATAATATGTATCGCCCGGGTTTGGCCGGATTAGACGGTAAAAATAGATCTAAATGTTGAATTGCTGGAGTTAAGGAAGTTATAAGCTTTCATTTGAGACAATGAATGACAAAATCCGTCATGGATTAGCACCAGTAAATTAAAAACTCAAATTAATAAAAGGCGGGACCAGTTGCACATTACCACACTATTTAGTGTATGTAACGGGCTGAGGGCGTGGGCAGTCTTCCGATTGGCCAGCGCGGCTGTCAATCAGAATCAAGCGCGTTTGAAATATCGCTTTTATTTACATTTAACGACATCCGAATTTCATACAAAAAATATTTTCGTTTAACAACGATATTATCTTTCATAATTCGTTCGCTTTATCAATTCTATTTTGTGGGTCATCTTAGCCAAACACAATCGATATATCTTTAAATGTCTGAATAATTCATGATAATAAAAATCGGTACCGTATACATCGTAATGGAAGCGGACTCACCGCAGTAAAGATTGTTTTTTGAATACTTTATTTTGTCATCTGTCAGACTCGCCCTTAAATTATAACCTTTATGACTGGAACTCGGACTCGACCTACACTGATTCGGGACATGGACTCGGATTCGACACTGAGCATTTTGGACTGAGACTCGAAGTTTGAGGACTCGAATACCAGTTTTTCCGTGATTAGTGTTTTGTTGTTTTATTGTCTGTCCATCTATCCGTTCGTACGTCTTGTCTTGTCTTGTCTTGTCTTGTCTTGTCTTGTAAGGCATCCCCAACACAAGCAAACGCTTACCGGGACATGCCTCCATTTCACCTTTTTTTAATGTCTAATACTTATAAATTTATCAATACCATTATCTGTATACTTTGACTTAAGAATTGTGAAATGGAAATAAATGTGAATTAATTGATTGAATTGATTGAATTGATTGATTGATTGATTTGATTTGATTGATTGATTGATTGATTTGATTTGATTTGATTGATTTGATTGATTTGATTGATTTGATTGATTTGATTGATTTGATTGATTTGATTGATTTGATTGATTGATTGATTGATTGATTGATTGATTGATTGATTGATTGATTGATTGATTGATTGATTGATTGATTGATTGATTGATTGATTGATTGATTGATTGATTGATTGATTGATTGAATGAATCCGAATAGTCCGGTGGGACCCAGACGTCCTGTAGGCCCCCATCCCTATACGTGAAAATACTAATGGTCTCATCTGCCGCTCTTTCTTTCTTTCTTCATTATACTTGGAAACAGAACATCAGCTCCATAAACTCCAAGGGTCAGAGATGTAGTACGGTCATGAATTAGAGAGGTGGAATTTGGGTTATGATAGGTTGTTGAAAACTAAGCTTAATTTCTTGGTGATTTGTTGGCCTGATGTTGAAGAACTTGAGACTTGAAAACTTGAGTATCTTGAATCTTGATGATTTCGTCCGGTATGAGGTTCCAGTCCGAAATTGTGCGAGGGAAAAATGAGTTCTTGTACAGATTGGTGTTTCGTGTTCCGAGAGTCCTCACTGTTGGTTCGAATCGAAATCCTGGTCACAAAACACTTGACCGTAATTGTTTTTCTCAACCCAAATGTATAAATGTGTACTGTCAATAGTTAGGAAAGCAACCTGCGATAGACTGGCATCCCATCCATGGGGAAATAGAAATAATCCCAGTCGTTCACAGGCCAACGAGTTAAAACACCAACCTGATAAGTCAACGTGGCTCGGGATAAAATTTACCTTCTCCAACACCTTTCCCCGCACTCACACTTAACTCAAACCCCCTCTCTCTGTAATATCACTCTGAACCTCCCTTCGGGCGCCGGCCTGATTACTTTATCGTAATCATGGAGGATGTACAAAGCCATCCTTCTGTTCTCGCCCGTGCAAATAATGTTGGCCCAGAGCAACTGTTTGGGTTCAGGTAATTTCGCCATCAAAACGCAGTTTGCCCAGTCAGTGAACTCGTCATTTATCCTGGCGGCCGTAACGAACGAGACTGGTTTGGGTGGATTCATGTTCACCATACTTCTTTCCACATAAATGTCCCATCTTCACCCCACCCCCTCCCATTCTCTCCCTCGATCTGCCATTGTCTCTAGCTCTATCTACCATTCCCCAAGTCCCACGTCCATTCCCCCTTCTTATTATTTCACTTTATAAAACAAAAAGCCTCCCATGGTTTTCAGCATTGTATAGTCAGCGGAAAAGGGGTCTGCAAGTTGCCAGAGACCCCATTTTAGGGGGGGGGGGTCAGACTGACCCAGGAATTGTGTCGGAGAGAATTCGCCTGACCCGGACTTTAGGTATCCGAATTCAAATCCATGTAAGAAATTGTTGATCCGTTTTCCGGGTGATTCTGATCCAGTAAAGGCTCTGCGGACCCCTTTTATCCCTGTCAATTCTGACCCAGATGCCGTGTCTCCTTTGCTTTCTTTGTAGTACATTACCCATTTCACTTCTTCTAACTAAGTAAAGGTTTTGTATGATGTTCTCTTACCTCTTCCCCGTTCTGTTCCTAACTTATATTAACTACCAAAACTCCTTTATCCATAATACGGCATACATCTTTTCAGCTATTGTACACGCGTCGTGGAGTGTACATGTACATTGCCACACTCCCATCACCTCCCGCCCCACCTCTTTGCAGTGCTTTCCTTTCCTGTGACTGATAACTTTGTCGTCACCCCATGCCTCCACCGTCCTCCGTGGATGAGCAAGAGCTATACAGTGTTATAGTTTACATTAATACGTGCTGGTTAATAATTACTGGTAAACCTATTATTTTTCGTTGATTAATGTTGATTAATTTCGTAGACTGATGCCAATTGCTAACCAAGCAGTGATATCTATTAAACATTGAGCACATACTGTGCACGGAGCAGATTGTTAGTTACAGCATCCCTTGAAAATAATCCATCCAAACTTGTATTTGTGTGCGGGCGCTGCTTTCTTGGTCTACGTCGTCTGATTCTATTAATCATAAGCTCTACCCAGCCATTATCTTGTTGGTATGTTATATCGGCTTGTCATATTTCCAAGATCACTTCTCGTAAAAAAAAATTAAAGCACTCTACGCATCAGTTCGTAAAGTGGCTTTGTAAAGTGCCCCATTTTTCTGTGTGTCTAAAATTATCGACGTTTCTCCCTGCCGCCTGATCATTATTGTGGTGTTGATCAGACAAACAGTTACAGCCATATGCATGCATGAGTACCAGCAAACAACTGAGAGCCAACGGGGCTCTTTCCGCGCTCGTGTTCGGTCCGCGTCCCATGGGCGCCTCGCTACGCACGTAATGATCGCACTGAGCCATGCAAATGATAAACATATCTGTGAAAAATCATTTCCCAATACCTTAACTCCTCTTCGGCGCCCGGAGTATCACAGCTCTGTTCTGCTCCACGGACGCTTACTGTAGATTAATATTTGGAATGTGTGTATATACATTTTTCTAAGGTCATTTGCCATAGTCGCGGGGTAGTATTAAACATGGCTCCCGTCGGAGTTTTCCGGAACTGGACATGTTTTAATGAGGCTAAACTCGAGGCCGATACGGCGAAATGAGAACGCTGGGAGGAATGGGGTTGTTTCTAAAATAATTGGGCTGCTTTCACAATAATTTATTTGAGCTTATCAAAGAGTCTGTCTTACCTAGATCTGCAATGACTCGAGTCCGCAATTTTCGATTACTCGACTCGATTTGAGTCGTTGTAAAATTACTCGAGTCCACGCACTTCACTCGCGACAAAGCCTTTAAAGAATTGAGTCAGAAAAACAATTTTTTTTCTATTTGTTTAAATTTATTTTTAAATACACTTAATAAAATAAGAAAATAAGGTTGTTTTCGTGCTTTGCTTCCAGAGGTGTAGGCCATTATGGGCACGGGGAAAAATAAAAAAAGACGCTTTGGGTGTCTGTAACAGAATATACAGTAAAATGATTTGTGCGCTTTAAATATGTTTTTAAGGGAGAAGATAATTATTGGCGGCGGACATTGCCATTACCCTTCAAGTATTGCAGGAGTATGACTCCCCTCATCGTCGTATCCCCACCCCCTCCCCGGGATCGTTGCCCATGGACTTGAGCTACATAATTACGTGACTCGTCTCGAACAGACTTTGTGACTCTAATGGACTCGACTAGACCTTGGTGTTGTCAACACTGCACAAACTTGAGTTACAACATTAAATGGATAATATCGTCACGATCAACAGGGCATGGAATCGGAGTGCTAGTTTTAGATTAACACAGTTAAGGTCATATTACCGTTGCTGCTACATAAATGAGCCAGTAATTTTCAGTCACCGTCTTCAACTAGGACACCGATTCCATGCCCTGTTGAAAGTCTGCTCTGATCGTGACGATACTGTCCCTTTAACCAGTGCGGTAAGCATTATTTGGCATCTCGCCAAAAACACCGTGGCATAATGTTGCCACCACTGGTGTTATTTAACAAGTCAGTTTTTGCAGTGAATGACTCGACTCGAGCGATTGCCTTTGATTCGACTCGAGTCATTGCCTTATAATGAAGATTTATCTCAAGACTCAATTACCAAATATCTTGAGATCATTCAGTCTGAAGCGCCTAGTTTCATCTTAGAGAAAGGAGAATTGTTTTGTCGAATTTCAAATAGTTGTCGTCCACAAACAAAAGTTCCAAAACGTAGATTTTTGTTACGGTAGCCTATCCGTGTTTGTGTTGTCGGCGCGTCAAAATGGAACCCCGCCAAATCTCTCGCAAATTCCACGGCGTTGAAAAAAAATGTCAGCGGATACACTGGACACTTTGCCAATCATTCGCTAATCCTTGAAGGCAGAGACGATAATGGATTTGTGTCTGCGTGCTTCACACCGAAGCCCGGAGCCCCTCAAGACCCCGGTGCCAAGACTGTTAACCACCGATGACGGACGCCCCAATTCTACAGGTCGGATGGCGCTCACGTTGCGCCGCCGGGTGTGCGGTCTCTTATTGCGAGCCGCCCACACTCACAATTATCGTTCACCTATCTTTGCAATTTCTCTTCCCTACAGTTGGACAATAATAAGTAATGATTGTAAACATTAACAATGGGGATAACCAGCGGCAAATTTATTTTATAAATATTACGGCAATCACGTTCTGGCGAATACAAATATTGTGCAGCTGTCTGAAGGCTATATACTTCATGACAAAAAACTGTTGATATAGAAGTTCGCATCACATTTTGAACTCGCTTCGATCAAACTTATCCGTACGTATAGACTAGTACGAGCCTTCGCTTTGATAAATGGCTAGCCGCACGGCGTAACGTCTCCTCCACCCACCCCTCGGCCTCCAGCTTGGCGCGTCGCGCTATCTGGCCACAGACAATATTTAACGCGTTATCGACGTCTAATCACTGATTAACAAGCGATTTATCGGCAACGGATTGAGAGAAAAACTCTTAGTAGTAAGGTCGTGTAGCTGCTGATGTAATTATTATCAATAGAAAAAGTTTTGCGTTTAAGTTTGTTTCTGCATTCAAAATAATAGACCACATGATAGCTCCTCGAGTAGTCTAGAAATAATCTACTTGGTCTGACAGTATTCAATCGCATAATTTTCACTTAACTTTTTATTGAATAATATGTGTTGTCACAATTAAAAACTAGTTTTTGTTCAGTAGGACTCAAATGTAGACAGTCCGTACTACATTTGTCCAGCCGATATTTTACAAAAAAGTTGCAAAAAAAGTGTATATTTACTTCTTGCCAGCACGAATCCCCCGTCCCCCGACTAATGGTATAAACATTACCAGTACCACATGGATTACTTTATGTTCCTCCGCTACCCCCCCCCAACAAAAATACACAAATAACAACAATACAAACAAAAACATAATTATCAAAAGAAATGCCAACGTTGCAATCCCGTTCTGTGACGGGGGTATCCCCCTCCCCTCCCCGTGCAGCAAGCAGCGGCGTAGCCACGGGGGGCCTGGGGAGCACGTGCCCCCCCCCCCCCACAAATGTCCAGTGCTCCCCCCCCAGGTGCCCCCACGAAAAATCCTCATAGTGCCCCAAAAACAGAAAAGAAAAAGAAAATGGAAAAACCCATACCCCTGGGCCCCCCACTGAAAAGCAATGCCCCCTGTGCGCCCCTTCCCCCACTGAAAAAGTCCTGGCAGCAAGACGACCAATGCAATTTTGTGGTGTAGTTTGCATGCAAACTCTCCCGTACAAAGCCAATTATTGTGCGCACATACTGCTGGTTTGGTGGCGCCTCTCCTACAATTGTCATGCTATTGGCTTAATACCAGGGTTGCGTTGTTTTTTGGTTTTTTTTTGCTTTTGAGTTAATCCTGACGAGCTCTCTAGAATTTGGATAGGCCTAAGTGCTTCTCTCTTGTGTGAAGTACCATTTTCTGTTCATGAATAATATATAACCATTGAGGGCCATCAACTAGTGCTACAAGTCTAATATGTTTGCATACATTTTTCAAACAACCGTAGATATGGAATGTACAAAAAGAAAGAAAATCCCCCCCTCCCCATTAAAAAAATAATAAACAATAAAAAATAAAAAACTTGCCCTGACCACGTCGATCATTGAACTCTTTTCAACACAAACTATTTCCCTGACATTAGGTGTCTTTTCGTACGAGTGGTCAAGCTCTGATGACAACCTCAACAATCCTTGGCACCCTACAGATATAGACACCGATCTGTCCTCGGTGACTCGTGGCATAACCCTCTGCCGACACTTTCGGCCGGGTCTTGACGCTTGCTTGTCTGCTGCTTACAGGGGGAAACACACCCACGATTAAAATGAAATGAGATATAAAAAAATCATATAAGCTAGAAAGCTTGTTTTAACAGACAAGAATCCTAACTTGAGTACTTACCGGTACTGTACACGAGATTTAATGAAGAGAAGATTACTTTAGTTCATAGTAAATAGATTAGTCGTTTATCAGCCAGAGCGTTGACTGATACGGGACATGGCAGACGATTTCTTAGATTGGTGCAGCCGCGCCACCGCCAACAAGCAGACACTTTGGCGTGTAAAAAGCTTTATTTGAGAATTTAATAGTTTGCTGATGGATTTCAGTTAAGAAGTGGCGGTAAATGTAGCTTTAAAAAGAGCTTAATGCTGCCATGATGAGGAGAGGTCTCATTGTATACCTCAACAATAACTATTTGTTGGTATCGGTGAATATCGTGACGTACGTATACGTAGGGCGAGCTTTATCCAATCACGTTCGTTCACCGGTAGATATGCAAATAAGGCCAAAAGATTCGACCAATTGGGTTTTGCATTTATAACAGGTCGGTTTGGTTGGTTAGCAGTTAGCAACAGCTAATTCTGTATTTATTCCAATCAGGTTTTGGATTGCTTAATAGTCTCGTGATCGAGCCCAAACACGTGATGTGACTGGCATCTTTTCCGCAGCTGGCGAATGGCTAACCTGTGTTTGCCAGCAGTTAAATCCATAAAGCGCAAAGCCACACTGTCAACAAACTCACGGGTCTCTTTCGAGCAGACGGCAAGGTTGTTGATCCAATTATCACAGTGAAAGAGGTGTCATCATGATGACATTTCCCCGTGATTTCTGGAAGATATTGCCCATGTATACTTAAGGTAATTTCCCCAAATTTCACTGATCGAAATATAAGGTATAATAATATAGGTAGTGGGGAAACATAATGCATGTCTCCGCCCACTTTTGATCATCATTGTATGTAAATGTACACTTTCATGACGTAATCTCTGTTGGCAACACTGCTCATATAAGGGAGGAGGGCCAATGTCATGGTACAGCCATGGAGGAAGAAGCCTTTGAGAAGCCCGTCCAGGCCTAGCTACCTGGCCTTCTAATTGTCTTTTGTGAGTCCTAATCCTGTAACAATACAGTACCTGCCAATCAACATAACCTGGGCTTTTGGAGGGCCTAGCCCAGGCAAGCAGAGCTCATTATATAGGCCAGTAGGCAGGGGAAAAGCCTGGGCCTGGCCAGGCTTCTCAAAGGCTTGGCTGTACCATGACTTTGGCCCTTGTCCCTAAAGTATACTTACTTTCTTTGAATCAAGATACATACACTCACTGGCCAAAAGTATTGCAACATGAATTTGTACGAGACATTGCCTAGACGGATGGCCGCAATTATCAGGTCACGTGGTTACCCGACAAAGTATTGAAGGACTTTGTTTCTGAGCAAGAACAGTAAAAAATAACATTGACTTCAAAACACAGGCACTTTCAAGAAGTCTTAAAGATGGACTACAACGAGAACTCTCACATTAAATTGACTATCGAACCTTGTTTATGTTGTGTTCAGGTAACAATTTATTGTTGTGGTCATGTTTTTCTCTTTATAATTTTGTTGCAATTTGACCGAAAAAATTAGACCCCGCTTCTTCGATTTTTGAAATTTCCCGCCCTGCACTGGTTCCCGACAAAGACCCATTGAAAATCCACTACGAAATCCACGATATAGTACCAGCGGACTTGTAAACCAGCGAAAAGGGATGACGTATAACCCATGAGCACCCGAGAGTAAACAGAAGACGCCATGTTACTTCCGTGTATATTATACATGCGTTTTCATGCGTCAGCAGAGGTTTGAAGTTTTATGAACCTTTTTTCGACGTTGTTGTGTAACAGTTATATAATGCCGACTTCATGTGTTGTTGGTGGATGCACTAGAAATAGTATTAAGAATCCAGAGACTCATTTTTTTCAATTTCCGCGGGATCCTGCGATATCAAAGGAATGGGTGAAGTTCGTGAATAATACACGAAAGGATTTCACCTTCATGCCAAAATTCCTGGATGCCGCACCTGCTGATATTTGCCTGTTTTTATCACTTTATCTGGCTCCCATGTATTTAATCTTTTATAATCTTTGCTATTGTTACTTTAGGTTATTTTATTATATTTAAAGGGCCTGGGAGCATTTTATTCAAATGGATTTGGTGCTATATACATGTCTTTTATATTTTTTATTAATATTTGATTGAAGACAGAATGACATGGCCTGTACACATTTATTGTTATTCTATTCTTGTATTTTACAATTTATTGCCACTGTACACTCAGAACAAGTTTTAAATTTTATAGGCAGAAGTACATGAGATTTACCAACATGAGATTTACAATATTAGTCTTTGTCACACTTCTCCCTTTTGTGATGCAAAGCCAAAAAACCTAATTGAATTAGCTTTAATCCAAGAAAATCTGAACCTGCTCAGCAGTAGAGTTATGCTGATTGTAAGTTTTTCCTGGGAAAAGAGCAGCAAGTGTGAAACGAATTTCAAAGGATTTCCAGTTCGGTTTAACAGAACAATGGCCAAGTTCCAAACAAGTATGTACAGGATTTTGATTAAGTTGTTTTCGTCATCATGAGGCAACTTTTTTAATTTTGATATTTTAACCTCAAAAATAAACTCAATTGTTGGTTGCAAATACATACATATTTTGTCTTGTCATTTATTCGAAAGTACTAAGGTCTTGTAAAATTTTCAGTTCTTGGCATCTTTCTGCCATACCGAATTTGTAATGTTTTTACCATAGTGTATTGTTGGCAACATAAAACAAGTTTATTTCACATTAGTGCTAAATTAATCAACTTCCCCCCCCGAAAAGACACAAAATGAAATACACACGTAATTGATTCTGCCATTGATCATGGTTTATGAACGCACAAAATAATTTGTAACTCCCTCCAGATCATTATAAATAGGGAAGAATGTTACCAATTTAAAAAAAAAAAAAAAAGCAAATCGGCCTAATCCAGTGGTGGATACGAAAATCCTTTGTACTGTCCATCAGGGTTTGGGAACGTCCTGCGGATTGCGTCCATTACACATGATGGCAGTGGCACCCGGTTGAAACGGCCAAGATAACCCCAACACCACCTCACCACTTGCCGATATGCAACATGGCGATATTTTCTGTAAAACAAAACAAAAAATCTGACAAAATTATAAACATAAGATTTGTGATTTGCATGGTGGAGTATCGATATTGTTTACCGTACGTTAACACCATGTGAAACTGAAATGCTATAAAACTATAACCATACCAAAAGGCAATCATGATCAAAAGTAAACAATTACATACATGTAATGCATGTACAATAAGATATAGATGCACGTGGGTCAACCAAGGTCATATTCAGTTGTGTGCGGTTACTCTGAAGTAAACACCGGTGCTCATTCTGGTCAATCAAAAGTAATCTGCTTGATATGCAGATCATTCAAAACTGACATTGCTCTAAAATATTAATTGAAATTGATGGTACATTGGCTTTGTACATTCAGTCAACACTCAAATCACTTACTGGTCAAGCGTTCCTTCAACTGCATCTCTGCCATAGTATGCTCTGTACTGAAGATACGCTGTTGCAAGCACTCCTGGGTGGAGGCAGATCGCATCAAATCAATCATGGATGGTAAGGCACTGGTTGGGATCATCCACGTTGATGTCCAGCTGCCGCATCATGTTCTCTGTCTTCTCAACTTCTTTGCAACATATACAGTTTGCGAGCAAAGGCTGAAGAACACAATGTCCACACGAACACCTATTACCAAAAAAAACAAGTTTGGAAAATATAATTTTAGTAACTTTGTCATTGGGGTTGCACTACTTAAAATTGATCTTGAAATACATCCCCATGAACTGATCAAGGACAGGTACATCACGAAGGAATACATTTTTCCATGGGCAGATCAAACATTTTTATTGTGCAGGGGGCTACAACCTTTGATTTGAAGGGAAAGACTAAATGTCAATTATTATGCTTAAAGCATGATGGTAAAAGATCATGATTTTATTTGAATTTTGAGCAGTGATTACTTTCCCATCATATCTTCATAAATACTGGCTAATATTGCCAACAAATCATAAAACGCAAGACATAGTAATTACCCCCAAATTTCCACTGTACATGTATTGTACACATGTACAATTGTACACATCTACATGTACTACTACATTATGTACTTCGGCTTGGGTCTCCATCATGTTCGTTCATGTTTTTGTCAAGTATAGCCTACAACTATTTTTGTACAGCAGAAACGAATTGATCAAACGAAGCATCATTCAGTATTTCATTCATGAATCATTTTGTGGGCTTACCAGTCTGTGTTTAGCCTTCTATCATCAGGATTTGGTTCGTCGTCTTCGGCCTGACGATCACCGTCACCGGGCTGGTCAACTGCAGGCGCCGCAAGTGGCTCGAACCGGTATGGTTCAGCGCCACGTACTTCGAGTTCTTCGTCATCGTCTTCGCCTTCTCTCTCGTCCCTCATCGCTAGAGCTGACATCACTATCCTCAGAAGTGCCTATATGAAACTCCTCTTCCTCATCTATACTGTGATCTTCCCAATATTCGCTGCTATCGGACATTTTCGCTGTTTTTCGGTCTAGAAGATGTCGCTTGTCCGCTGTTGTTCCGCATTGCATGTATGGTAAATGCATACAGTACACACGATCGACTGTTGTGCGTGGGGGTAACAAAGCGTCATGGGTGCTACGTCACACACGAAGTATGAATTATTCATGAGTTGAGGGCTTTTGGTGAAACTGGGCTTTTCTGGGTCGTAGAACGCCGATCAAATTGATTTTTTTTTTGCATGAAGGAACAAGTTTTATTGAATAATAATAATATGTTAGTAATCATTACACATTTCTCGAACGAAAACAGCAACACAGCACTTATCATTATTCCGTTGTAGTCAATCTTTAAGTAGTGTAAATAAAATAAAATAAATTATTGTAACACAGTTCTCCAAACTGAACTTTGGTGTGAATTTCAATGTTGCAATACTTATGGCCAGTGAGTGTAGTAGAGCTACTACACTGTGCCCTATTACCAGGGGCGTAAATATTTTTGGGTTGGTAAATTTACCGACACAACATTAATATGACCAGACAAATTTACTTGGTTCCCCCCACCAAAAAAAAAAAAAAAAAAAAAAAAAAACTGACACTCTGTAAAGTCGCTTAGAAACACGATACATTTGCAGTCGGACAAACCCATAGCTCTAGGTTTGCCGACTGAAAATTTATTCTGGACCTACCCTTGTTCTAGTACCTTTGATGCTTCATTTGCCGACTGGGGCTCTAAATGCCGACTGAGAAAAATTATTGGGGGTGTCATACACCTCACACACCCCGCCCCCACTCGCTACGACCCTGCCTTTTAGTAACCTCAGAAAACATAAATGATCGCAGTTTTACACACAACTTATACCATGGTGTAAAGTTGATTATTGTATCAAACATCCTGTGTCAAGTGTTATCGTTTTAATTAAATTATTTACATAATAAGATAATGTGATCTGATGTTGAACATTCCAGTTAAAGAAATATCGCCCGTGTTTTTCGTTATTTCAACGGCTAAACAAAAAAAATCATCGGAACTTTACTATTTTATTTGACAGGAAGTGAAAATAAATGCTGTCAAATGACACATTTCTCAAAATAATCGTGAGAAGCATGGTTTAACAGTAAATATGTAGGCCTACTGAATTGAATTTTTTGTGGGTCCCGTCGTAAATTAATTTTGGCGATTTTGTTACTGTTAAACCAAGCTTCTGACAACCATTTTGTAAAAGATAAAACTTTATATATACATTTTTATAGTTTTATTTCCCCCTTTCTACAAAGAAATTATGAATGTTCCAATGAAAACTAAAAATCTCCGGTAAAACACGGGCGATAGGACATCTTTAATGATGCAATTGATCAAATGTAAGAATGTCGGGGGAAAAAAACAAAAAACAATCTCCGATTCGCTTTGGTTATGAAACTGGGTAGGGTTGAACTGCACTTTAGACAATGATATACATGTACAGATGACTGTTTATTTATGACTGCTTGTGCGATGGGTTCGAACCAAAAGTTGTAAAACATCCCTCTTGTGTTTACATGTCCGGAGCATTTTGTTGAATTCTACGTGATGTTGGACCGGAATTGTACGTATGCAATGGAACACTTCAGTTTATTAAAATTCAACCGAAATATAAAATCAACTGTTATTATGTTGTGGATGTATATTTTTCTTCCTGTCCCTATGTTAAAAAAACACAGGGATCGGCTACGAAAGTAAATTTTGCTAGGAACTGTGTTTTAATTTTCGAAAGACCGGAAACACTGATGAATATTTGTCAGTGTTTATTCCCATCCACATCAAATGAAACCCAGTGGAAACCATTTGGGGGCTTTAATGGTCTTTCTTTATATTCCGATTTCAAAAGAACTTTAACTTCCAAACGATAACACGAGGTACCGTGTACCGAGCGGATTATTCTTGGCCAACTTGCCGGATGGTTTATACTTCAAGGGACAGTATCGTCACGATCAGAGCAGACTTTCAACAGGGCATGGAGTCGGTGTCCTTGTTTAAGATGAACATAGTGACTGAAAGTTACTGGCTCATTTATGCAGCAGCTATGGTAATAATGACCTTATCATGTGGGGTGTTATTTTTCTCACTGAGTTAATCTAAAACTAGCACTCTGATTCCATGCCCTGCTGATCATGACGATATTGACCCTTTAAAGCTGTTATGCATTAATGGTCATCTCAAGAAACACCAATGATCACATAAAACCTCTCCTTGGTATTAAGTTGATGATGATAACAAACATCTCTTGAAAATATTTCTGTCTCAGGTTCTAGCGTTCGAATAGAATTAGTGAAATAATTTTCCAAAATGAATTTCTGTCATCCAACGACAGTAACTCCACGTCGGAATTATGAATCATCGAATAATAATCTGAATGCAATTTCGCTATTTTCTCGTTAAAACACATTGATATAAGCTGTAACTTAAACAGGTTAGTTTTTATACGTAGGCTATATCTTGATTTTTAATAAAATATGGCTGTATTTACAGATATTTTACCAAAGCTTTACGGTTCGATTTCATTTAATATTTATAAAAACACCAGGAATATCATATTATTTCCGAATTATCACTTTTTTACATGCAGGAAAAATACACCACAAAGATACAAGTGCTGCAAATTTACGATTAATATTGTAACGTGTAACCGAGTAACCGAATATAAAATATACCTGTAATCGGTTAACCGAACCGAATTTTTAAAAACATACAATTCGAAGATGGAAGGAAAATAAAGGTAGGAAATACATAATTAGATGTTAAATTTATGTTATTCACTATATCTGGTAATTTTTTTGGATTGATTGAAGAGATGTTGACGGATTTTTTATTTGGTCATTACACAAAAAAGGAAGCATCAATTTTTTAAAAACAGTTTTTGGATAACCGAACCGTCAAAATCGAGTAATCGAGTAACCGAGTAATCGTTGCAGCAAAAAATACAGTGTCAGACAAATCAATTCCAAACCGCCTGAAAAAAAAAACTCTTCAACCAGTGAATACTGCCAGCTACGACATAATTTATGGAAGCCGGAAACATGGACTCTGAACAAAGCAATGGAAGGAAATTACAAAGAAGTACCTTATACGGAGAGGATGACGACAGGATACAATATTTTGTTCTGCTGTAAAGAATGAGTTTTATCCTATATAAGCTGTTTTAAAAAGTACTTGTATAATGAATTCACCGTAGTATTCGAATAGCTTGGTACATTGGCGAATCCAGGGGATTGCAAAGGGGCCATGTTTCCCCGTTTTTATTGCCTGGCATTTAAATTTACTATACGTTTTTTCGTGTGCCCCCTCTTTTTATGTTAGTGTGTCCAGCCTTTTTTTTTGCTGTGTGCCTCCTTTTTTTTTCGAGAATCTGGCTCCGCCCCCGGCATTGTAGCAAAGTTGTTAGAAACGCACGCCCCGCTTGTGAACTTGAGAAGTAACGTAGCTTTTTGCATGGTCAAAAGGATATAGGTAAAGACTGTTTGCGGTTGACACATGTGAAATTCTCAACTGAGTAGTAATTATATAGTTCTGCAAAGAACTGGTGGTTACAACTCGACGTTTCGATCAGTATGCTCTGGTCATCTTTGGGAGGAACTTGAGAAGTGAGCCAATATTTTTCACTGCACTTTGATTACACTTCAATGCGATTATTCAAAAAAATGAAAAGTAGAAAAACGTTTTGGCCTTAATCATAATTACATTCGGGTTGGTCGTAATACAGCCTTTAGCTTCATAATATCTCTCTCTCTCTCTCTCTCTCTCTCTCTCTCTCTCTCTCTCTCTCTCTCTCTCTCTCTCTCTCTCTCAACAGCGACTCAGAACACATCTCTTCACACTTGCTTTTACAACTATTTGAGAATTGTCTTGTTTACAATCTAGACCGTCGCGGTGCCTTTGAATGTTTTAGAGAGTAAGTGCGTCCAGCTTACAAGTGTTGTGATATTATTATTTATTATTTTTTATCAATGAGTACTTTACGATTTCCCATTGTCATCGTACAACGAAAAACAAAAATGCTGGTTGATGCGCGGTCACAAGTGCTTGTATTCAAAGATACGTATGTAGTCTTACCAGCTGCTAGGGAATCTATTTTGCAAAAATGATCTTGGAGGGGGGATTGGTAATAATCATTCCCAAACATCTGGTTTGTTTACGGCATTGTACCGATTAGATAATTTCAGTTTATGATTCATGAAATGCCGTCTGAACGTCTGCATTCTAATTAGCAGAGGTTCCAGTAATTAATAGTGTCTACTATCTCTTCATGGACGTGTCCAGATAATCACATGGGTTGGTCCCTAGAGAAGGACATCTTTTTTATGGTAGGTTTATGCACTGACACTAAATATATGTTGATGGCTGTATCGTGTGTGTTTAAAAAAAAAAAAAAAAAAAAAAATGTATAATGATTATTAATATACATAAACCTATATTTTAGTTTGATTTTTGGTTAGGGTTTGTACAATAGTTTTGTATCCAAAATTATATTGTTTAACCCTAACCGTCCCAAATCCTCCAAAATCCTCTTTGCTAAAGTGAAGGATTTTGAAGGATTGAGGTTACATGCTACATGCTCTTTGCTAAAGTGAAGGATTTTAGAGGATTGAGGTTATTCGGCATACTTGCCTTTCCATGGTACATGGACATCCATGTTTGATGTAGTGATTGCAAGGTCAGTGCTTGGGTCAATGGACACTGTTTATTGCTCCATGCACGCAGGGAGGGTCCCTGGCCATGTACATGTATCACAGATTAGAAACACATGTGTGCATACATGTCATGTGCCCAGGTTATGTATAAGCAAATGGGCCTAGGGAGTTATTAATAGGACAGTATCGTCATGATCAATATCGGCATGGAATTGGTGTCCGAAAGTTCTGTTTTCTTCCTCCATGAACACAGTGACTGAAAATTACTGGTTTATTTATGCAGTAGTGACGGTAATATGACCTCATCATGTGGGTATTATTTTCAGCCACTGAGTTAATCTAAAACTAGCACTCCGATTCCATGCCCTGTTGATCGTGACGACGATATTGTCCCTTTAACAAAACACATAATCAAAACAGAAAACATGTTTTCTCGGGGCCCTGGGTGCTGTTTCTTTTTCATCATCATGCGTGCATATTGTACACTTACCATGTCCCGCGTTTTTGTGCGCCAATTTTGCATAGAACACCCTGTAATATCTATTACTTTCTCTATCCTACTGTGTTTGCAGTGTGTCTTTTTGCTTTTAGCCACATCCTTGAGTTTCATGTAAATAAGTTTCATGTAAGTCAAGACTGTTTGCAGGTGACACCGTGTAGAAATTCTCTTTTGATTAGTAAATAGTTCTGAAAAGAACCGGTCAGTTGCAACTCTTTTCAGAACAATTTACTACTCAAAAGAGAATTTCTACATGGTGTCACCGCAAACAGTCTTTACTTATCCTTTTCACCATGCAAAGACTTGTAGTCTTCCTGAAGTTTCATGTAAAACTGCGATAAATTTTTTTCGAGGTTACTAATAGTCGAGGTTTTGGTCGTTGGTATGCATATGTATTTAGTATTGTAAACCCATCTGTATAAACAACAGATGTATAAAAACCAGCGAAGCCGTCGTCGAAAAGTGTCCCATCAACATAATCAAAAACACACCGCGGTAAAAACGTTGGCATTATCCGTCGGGATGAGCGCCGGCTGGGCGGTAGAAGTGTTAGGATGGGACATACAGACGTTCAGCTAAAGAAAATTCATGCAATATTATGTGTTAAATTTGGTTACAAAATCAACTAGGGAAAAAGGTCGAGGAAACAAAACAAGCGGTTCCGGTTTCGCCGCGATCGAGTGCCAGGTGGCGCCCGTATACCTCGCCCTGTTGGCTCGGCTAGCTCCACCATCCATGTGCGGTTTCGGTTGGGATGGGGGGGGGGGCTTTGATAATATTAATCGATTTAAATTTTCAGTATCTTTTTGTATCTAAATCGAAACTGTGTCGCATACGGAAGCCAAATGGTTTTGTGATCAGAGAAAATGAGCATGTGGGAGTTTCTCAGAAAAAAAGACAAAACCGCACCTATTAAGTAATTAGGGCCGTTAGTTACTGCTGTTCAAAACCAAACCGATGGAAGAGGACCTAACACAGGGCAAGATACCATGGGGGAGGGGGTATTAGGAATTGTGGAACAGGGAGTGGGGTGGTGGGTTTAAAGACTTGCGGTGAGTGCGTAGTGCGAGCCCTCGCGTTGGCCCCAGTTGCCTTGGTCAGTCATAGGTGGGGGATGGGGGGTTGGAATATGTGCTTTTATGCATTTTAGTGATACAAAATATCCTTTAAATTCGTCCCTAATTTGCCATAGTGACCAATCCGACTTTTTTCAATTTTAAGTTCCCCCGCCCATTAGTACATTCAGGAAGAGACCTACCATTGTATCTAATCCACATGCATGTATTCCTTATACTAGTTTTGGAGATAGAGCATGCATTCAAATGACGAATGCTCTAACTGGCTATTTTTGTAATTTGGCAAAGTGACCAATACCGAATTGGTCACTATGCCAACTTAATTCGGGATTGGTCACTATGGCAAATTAGGGACGAATTGCTTAAATTTCCTTTTTTTTTATATTTTCTTGTTTAAATCAAGGGGTTTCGAGAACTTCCCACGTCTGTTTGTGTGAGTTTTTAAGTGACCATCCCCACCCACTGTGGGTTAAAGACGGGGACAACGAAGACAAATTTAGACTTATGTTCAAAATAGAATGGTGCCTTCCAGCGTGATTTCGAATGGGCGGTCTGGACAAACAGATAAAATAATATGGTTGCCTAGTGAAGGGTCGTTGGATGTTGTGTACTGCCGCAGCCTTTCCACAAATCAATTTTTTTAAGCAAACATGAACAAAAAATGTTCAAGTAAAACTTGTAGCTTTGCGTGGTGAGGAGGATAAGTAAGACTAATTGCGGTGACACCATGTGAAATTCTCAATTGAGTAGTAATTAGTTCCGAAAAGAACTAGAGGTACAACTCGACGTTTCGATCAGTGTGCTCTGATCGTCCTCAGGAAAAAATGTTTACGTAGCTATCCCTTGACCAGGGTTGCGTCCGTATAGGCATAGACCTACGGGATTACGCCTAATGGTGTGTAACATCGTAGCACAAATCCCAATGATGAATGTGTCTATAATATATGACATTGGTTCCGCTACAATAACTGCATCGTTAATGTCTCGCATGAGCAGCGGAGCTGAGCTTGTGGTCCTCATGGTTTTAACCAAACATAATACCGCAGGCGCGTCAAGGAGGAGTCTGTGTGGAAGCCAATGTTTCCCAGCTAGCCCACGCACCACCTGGCCCACGGTCTAGAGCATACACGGTTTTATCATAGAAAAAGGCCGAAAGCTCCAGAAAAAAACTGTCAGCGGGTACGATGCCAGACTAATTTTGGCGAGTAATGAGTGCTCCAACGCTGTGTTGTACTCTTTGAGTACGAGTACGAGTACAGAAAACATGCACGAGTACAGAAAACATGCACGAGTACTTCTACTCAAGTCTTCAGCACACTTTCCTAGTATGTAAATTCTGCACCAACTGGCCCACGGCCAGCATACACGGTTTTACCATAGAGAAAAGCCGAAAGCTCCAGCTATGGTTTGACTAGGAGTAATTCAGTGTTGCACTCATTTTGTACGAGTACGGGTACAGAAACATGCATGTGGTCTAGTTCCCCTATCACCGCTCACCGCAGCACACTATGTAGATTCTGCAGACCCAAGTAAAGAGTCCGTATTCAAACCAGGGCCATGTTTGCTTCCCACATATTTATTTCATACATCATCCAACAGCGCAAGCGCCAATGACAGGATGACAGCACATTTAGACATTTGTTAACATTCTCAATAAATTACAAAACAGAAATAAAAAATAAAAAAGACTCTCAGAACACGGAACCGATTTCAAACTGATTAAAAAAGACAAGATTTAAAAACCTGAATTATGAATAGTAGAAGTGAGACTATCAAGCAGAAGCAGAGTCCGGGCCCGACTCTTCCATGTTGAGGAAACAAAATAGAGAAATAAATGAAGTGGATGGGGGATATAACATTTGAAGGATTTCAATAATAATGTTAATTGGCCAATACCATGGTTCGAGTGTCGTTCGGGGTTCGACGACCATGGTGAGTGAGTACCATAGAGAAAGGACACAAAGCTTGTGTCATGTTCTTTATATCACAACGATTCATACCCTTCTGTGACTGCAAGGGTCAAAATCAGTCAAAATGTTGATATACTTGCCAAGGTATACCTAGTGCACTCAAAAGTCGAACACTGTCAAACCTTACGTGTATAGTAAGTACAGGTCAAAACGAGTCTACCGTTTTTGATTGGTAAAAGCATTGACCTGTATTGTTCAGGGTGGTCAAAATGACAGTAAAAACCAGTCAAAAATTCCCCTGCGTGCACATTTGGGTCAACATTCAAAACTGGCAGTTAACTGATTTTGACCCCTATAGCTACTTTCCACTAAAGTGCAGCTATAGTAAGAGGGTTGGATGCCCAGTGTATGAGTTAATTACTTGACGTGTTGTTGTCTGCGTGAATCACCAGGTTGTATTAAAGGCAAACTACTTCTATAAGAGTGATATGTTTACAGTACTTTCTTTGAATCATACAACCAACCCGTCAAAGTTGAATGCGACGTCTTTTTTTCTGTAAAAAAAAATTGTGAATGCTTGTCCACACTTTGTCTGGATTCAACACAGAGTCTGGAATGATGATCTTTAATTTTCACAGATTGGTTGTTTAATGTATTTCATGATTCAAAGAAAGTAAACATAGTCATAGATGTAGTTTCGTATATAAACCCTGGCCCTGTATGCCTGGTAGAAGAAAATGCAGAATGAATGATTAAATTTTCTTCAATTTGAGACACACTTTCATTTAGGGACTATAGTATATTTTGAATGCACTGTCAAACCAGACGAAAAATGGGCAACCCGTTTATGTAATGTTTGCCTACTCGACAAAATGGTCTAACTCAGTTAACAGTGTAGTCACTTTACCAGTACGAAATCGTGATTGCTTCCCTTAATCAAGCACGTCCCGGTGTTAATGTTTTACCATATTTTCCATGGGATAACCCATGACTGGCCATTATTTCTTGAAGCTTCACGACTTTGCAATCCGGAACAGATGGAGACGCCATTACTCTTGACCGAAACGAGCGAGCAGCGATGGATATTTTCGCCAGGGAAAGACACTAACGATCCTCCAGCGATCTCGCCAGCTCAAAGGTCGGTGACGTGTTTTCAACACGGTGTGTTAACACACGAATATGAGGGAGCCAACTTGTTGAAGGCTAATTTCGAATAAGGAATATCAACCTGTGGCTCGGATAAACAAGCTAATGGATAAACAATCTAAAAAATAAAAAAAACTCCCGGGTCGGAATAGAGTAATAGAGCCCACCCAGGGCCCACTCTAGGGCCCCAGAAGCTTGAGAAAGCTTGCTCTATGATGCGATTTCGAATACCCAAATCTCTCCCTTGGGATCTGAGTCCCTGCTCACATGCCAACAATCATTTAAAGATATATCGTCCGTGTTTGGCTCAAGAGACCCCAAAAATAGAATTTAAAAAACGAATTTTGAAAGATAATATCGTTATTATACGAACAAACAAACAAAAATTATGAAATTCGGATGTCGGAAACTGTAAATAAAATTTATTCTGATTGACAGCCGCATTGGCCAATTGGAAGACTGCACACGCCCTCTGCCGTTATGTTACGTGTGGATTAAAACAGTGGACCATGCAGCATTTCATTAATTTGAGTTGTTATTTTACTGGTACTAATCCTTGACGGATTTTGTTGGTTCGTTCAATGTCTCAAATGAAAGCATATAACTAATTCCTTAACCCCAGAAAAATAGCAATTTAACATTTACATCTATTTTTTACCGTCAAATCGGACCAAACACGGGCAATATATCTTTAACCAGAAATATTTCGACTGATAAAGTTTTCTCAGAAAACTATTTGCCCAAAACTTCTGCATTGTTGTCTTTGGACAACAATTTATTTTATTTTAACATGTTCGAGTCGCTCTTAAATGTCCGTCTGCCGCCTGATTAATCTCCTAATGACTGGGGTTCGGTGCTTCAGTGACAAGCAGACGGCTGGGCCCGCTACCCTCGACTGGGCCGCCTCGCCTGACTGGCGTGTGGAGTCGGTGCTGGTCTGCTGAATCGTCGCCGCTTGATTTTAAACGCTGAAATGATCATCAAAAATCCGGTATTTCGTTATCGTTACATCTATAATTGTGGTGGCTTTTCTTATTCGAGCAAATTTATGGATAACTCCAAGAACTCCGGCACTGCAGAAAATGGGGGGTGAATACTGTGGAAGTCCATGCACTTTTTTTAACATCCCAGTATTTGCTGGGCATTAGAGCGCAATAATGGCCTATACATGGTTGCATTAAGAAAATGAGAAATATGACTGACATTTTATTTTATTTCATTTATTTGTATTTCCCACAACACCACAGCGGAAAAAACGCCAATAACCGGATGCATGAATAAGAAATGTAGTCACAAAAAGCATATAGGCCCTATAACAGTTTGATATAAAACGTAATCGGTGTAAAGTTGGTGGTGGTATTTAAAACATGTCTAAAAATATTTCTGTCTGAGTTCCTATCGTTCTTTAAGTAACATACTTTTTAAGAGTGTTGGTGACGAACTGTTTTTAAATCCCACGTTGTAATGATTACGAAGTTTGTGTTCACCGATCGAAATTTCTGAGTGCATTTTCACTAATTGTTTCGTTATCGATACAGGGTCTATGGGCTGAAACATTCACAGGTTAGTTGTTGTATATAAATGAATAGAATAGAAGTTTACCAAATGTATATATATTTTTCTGCAACCACTCGTGACAGGCAGTGGCACCAACTCATGAGCCGTCACATGTCGAAACAGAAATTAAAATGGAAATAAGATGTATTTTGTTTATCTGGTGTTAAAAACTACACCCCTTTACACTGCAAAAACTGCGGTGTTAAAAACTACACCATTGGTGTTTATATTAGGCAACTCGTACAATATAAACACCATGGAAGAATAAGGTTGACACCATTCGTGTTTTTAACACCTCAGTCTTTTGCAGGGTAGGTGTCAAATGTTTTATTTAAAAAAATTTTTTTGGGGGGGCTTCCTTGAAATAATATTTATTTATAAATTATAATTGAGATTCCACATGGTGTCACCGCAATTAGTCTTACTTAGATATTTATTTAGTTTGCATTTTTCACTTTTCCCTACCAGGGTCTAGTAATCATAATGAGGTAGATCCGCGGTGATGATGTTGCCCCCCCCCCCCGCAACATATTTACGTCACTGCTGCAGTATTTAGCAGTTGGGAAAAGGTTTTTTTTACTGTTTTTATAGCCTTTTTATTATGATTTGTTTATTCAGGGAAAAGACTCATATCGTGCGCCCATCTTTGCAAATGGCAAAACGGGGAGAGAGTGTCTGCCCCTCCTCGTCTGGATCCACAGGGGGAGGCGATAAGAAAGTCAACACCATTTTCCCCTAAGAAATCCAATATATACAAACCGGGGAATATTATGTTCCATGTGGGAATAAACGTTTTCAGAATGACCGTTATCTGCAGAAACTTAGCTTAGGGCTGGTATATCGTTTCACATGACGTGGGGGGTAAGGTTTCACGCACGATAACGCAGTTCTACACGCAAGTCAAATCGAGATAATTAACTTACGAGCTAGTGTTAACAAAAACATTTTGTTCGACCTGGCACAATTTAAGAAGCATCGACCATTGTACAGATATGAAATTAAGACATTTCATGTGCCCCGTCATGAATTCATTTACACTGAAAATTTGTGGACGTTTAACCCAGTGGTATTTATATTGGACAACTCGTCCAATATTTAATACCATTCGAAAAAATAAAATGCAGTATATACATTGGCGGATCCGGGGGGGGGGGGGGCTAAGGGGGCTTTAGCCCGCCCCCCTAAACTCGTAAATAATCCCTTTGATTATTTAATTGTAGTACTGAAAAATAATTGTTTTTGATTCTCAGCCCCCCCTAAAAATGTTCTGGATCCGCCCATGATACAGTAATGTTGCTATGTTTCACCGACATGATGTTGTTTTGTTGCTGGCTAAGCACATCATTACGGTTTTAAACAGTTTTTTGTTTAATTCTATAAAGTTTCGAAATAATTTTATGACGGGACACTGTCATAAATTAAGTTTCCATGCTTATTATTTTGTGAAATAATTCAATTCAAACTATTTTTTCCTTGGCAGATTTTCAGATTAAACATTAGCAGATAATTGCAGGAATAAATCGGTGGAGGCTGGATTCCCAGTGAAAAAGTATTTTTTTTTAAATCAGGAGTGATGTATCTTTAATCGCTATACTTTGAAAGGTTTGTCATTTATTTGAAAGTAGTTTTGTAAGAAATACCCGTAGGGTCCATCATGATATCATTCTCTTCTATCATTCCCCAGGTCCCGACGGTATAGGTTTTGGTGTTCAAATTTTCTTTCCCGAGTTTTGAAAAGCCAGAGATCCGATTCTTCTCTTGTAGTCGGTTAATCTAATTGAGAACGCCGGTGACAGGCTCTGTCAACGGATGATCTAACTCTGGATGATGGTCGGAAGAGATTCATTAAGGGCGAGTTGCCCCTGGTGACCGAGGGTGGTTTGATTGACTGATTGCTCTGGTCATGGCGCCCCCGGACCTGTACCCCTTTTGACCTCCAGGCCGTTCGACATTGGACTACAACTGATATCAGTGACTTCTTCATTATCCTAGAAAAAGATATCCTTGTACTTGCCGATGCCTAATTGCTGACAGGGAATGTACAGTATTGATAATAACCCAATTGTAATGTTATTGGTGTTCAATTTTTTTGCGAGTTTTGATCTTGAAAATCCTGAGATCCAATTATTCTCTTGTATTGGTTTAATCCAACTGAGGGTACAGGCGCAACATTATTCTTCCTGAAGTGCTCATTTGGGGGGGGGGGGGGATGGGGGGGAGGAATCCACAAATCATAGGCTAATCATAGGCAACCTTTGCTTTGAGTGTTAACACATTTGAATGTTTTTTCATACTTTTTATCATGACTTAGAATTCGCATGAAGTTTCACAGGTTGGTTGTTTGATGCATAAGCCTAGGCCTACCTTGATTTCAAGGAAAGTAAGCATATAATAATAATAATAATGTATAGATTTATATAGCGCACGTATCCACCAACTAAGTGGCGCTCAAGGCGCATTATATTATTATCCCTGCTCATAAGGCTCATAAGGCTCATAAATCATTCCTGAAACCATCTCAGCTCCCTGGGGAGTATACAGCTCAATTGCTGCCATTTCTAGCGCATATAGAGCAAACCATCTCTGCCTTCACAGGTACCCATTTAACCCCTGGGTGGAGAGAAGCAATTATGGTTAAGTGTCTTGCTCAAGGACACAGATGTCACGGCCGGGGCTCGAACCCACACTCTGCTGCTGGCAACACCAGAACTTGAGTTCAGTGCGCTAGACCGCACGACAATCCACTTTATACAACACATTATACAACACACGGGACCTACGGCTTTACGTCCCATCCGAAGGACGAAGCAATTATGGTTAAGTACCTTGCTCAAGGACACAAGTGTCACGACCGGGGCTCGAACCCACACCCTGCTGCTGGCAACACCAGAACTTGAGTTCGGTGCGCTAGACCGCTCGGCCACGACACTCCATATAAGAAACATCACCAAATTTGTACATTACCTTTAGGTTTCTCATCTGAGGGCAAAAGCGTGCAGTTAAGGTAATTAAGGATGGGTTTAGTGCAGAAACTTCAAGCCACAGTAACACTACCGTATTGGTAATCTCGAAGAATATCAAATGATCACAGAATATAATTGTGGACTTAGACCCTATCTATCTATTCAAAAAATCCTTCACAGCCGTGAGTTACTATTAAATATAAAAGTTTTGCTTCTGAATAAATTTTGTAATTAACACAAACATAATAATGTAATAATAACTAGAGCTTAGGTATTTGTTGGAACAAACACTAGGTGTTCGGGTTAACTTCCGGTTCAATAAATTGATGACGTCACAATCATATTTTTTAGCTACATGATAAAGTCTTTGATGTGAATAACTTAAGTTCCTGATGTTGAATCATTTTAAACCCAGAATGTGTATTGTATGTATGTGCATATATTTATTACAATTATGCTGCGTATACCAGATGTGATCTGATGTGAATTCGAACTCAGAACTCTACACGTGAAAGACGAGCGTGTAAACCGTTATGCTATCAAGCCATTTGAAAACTGTGATGCATTAAATGTACAAGTACCTTTTTGTTTATATAATTCTGGACTGAATAAAAACTAAATAAAAATGTATTAAAAAAATAATACAAAAAACACTGATCGAAACGTCGAGTTGTACCTCCAGTTCTTTTCAGAACTAATTACTACTCAATTGAGAATTTCACATGGTGTCACCGCAATTAGTCTTACTTAATAAAAAATATATATAATAATAATAATAATAATAATAATAAAAGCCCCAGGCCTGATAGGGTTAAGTACAATGTGTATAATGTTCAATTTACTATTCAATATCTGCTAAAATATGATTAACTTTACAGAACGTACCGTATATATTGAGCAGAAACAAATTACAAATCACTGATGAGTCCTCTTCTTTTGAACCAACGAAGCGTAAATGAAACCATTAAATTGCCTGAACGCCCGGAGATGGACACTGAAAACCGCAACTAAAAACGCAGAATTGTCAGCGTGAAATCACCGGTTGTAATTACCAGATTTTAAGAATTTATTTTTGATTATCGTAATGAGGCGCCTGCACACAGACAGCCAGGCAGGGGACTTTGGCTGACTCGAGGCCATGTGCATGTTGTGAAACGAATTCTGTTAACAGTAACTGCTTCTCTAATGATGCAACATACACCATTCGTTTAATACCAAGGGTAAAATACCACGTTTGCATGAAATAATTATGGTTTAACTTTACTTTTCAGACCCGCTGGCGCCGTGTCAGGCAGAACGGTTTCAGATAACACGAACTAAAGGATTTAAAGGGGATGTTACAACATTGCTATTAATTGGTATCATAGGTTCACTTCAACCCTCCAGTTTTCAAGAAATATAGGCCTATAAACAAAACTAACCTTGAAAGTTTCATCACAAAAGGTACAGGTCTACTTACGTTTCTATAAAAAGTTGACAGACGGTAACGTTTTGTAAATTCGACAAAACAATTCATGTTTTCTCGAAGATTAAAACACTTCACCAGACACATATTTTCTCAGGATGATTGCTAGGCCTACCGGTATGTGTTCCAACTTTTACGCCAAATACGTTTTTACTGATGATAATTTGTTTAATTCAGTAATCAGGTATAATTGCCAACGTTGTACCTTCCCTTTAAACGAGAATTACGGTCATTATTTATAATTTAAGAATTCCATACACGGAACTGCCGTATTAGCCTATAAAACGGATTATCTATTAGAGAGATCCACTTGTTACTGGAAATGAACTGAATAACATACCAAATTCAATTCTCATATCGACTTTCCCATTCGTAAACAGCATTATGCAACTTTTATGAAATTGCGTGAAATGTGTATTTCCATGCTGAAATACATTCAAACGTCTGAGTCCAAGAACACGCAGTGAACATTTATTTTGGGTGTTCACTCATGGGACCAAGATATACACGTATTGAAACCAATTTAACATAGTTTCAGCTCAATTTAAAGGTCCTCTCCCACTTCTCATCTTCTTCTCTTCCCTTCAACCCCCCTTGATACCCGAGTCACTTCTTCTTCTTCAATACACCTGAGGATGTTTAAAGGGAATGTAAAACATATAACAAAATTGCTTTTTAGAGTATGCTCCCTTTCTTTGAATCAAGAAACAGTTATTTATATAGAATCTAGAGATTTTTTCACGAAGCAACGTGTTCATTTTTTTCAGCTTTGTACGTAGTGTCGTTCATGAGAAAATACCGTACCGATTTTGCGTATTCATTCTAACGTGCAATTATGAGAAAGAGTACCGTGTACACTTTACTGAATATCGAACTGGAAATGAATTCACTCTTCTTAAGAATGACACCTACCTCCATGACGCCGAGGAAGATCCCATCTGGGCCACCGTACTCATAAGACCATTGCATGTCCAGGGTAATGAATGACTTTTGATCCACCTTTGCTATAATGACTCCAGGATGAAGGGTAAGGCTAAGTAATAATTGGCTTATATCCAAGCTGGTCTGTTTAATTTGAGATGATACTTTATTTAAATGGTTCCCGACGTAAATTGAAGATGACACTCTGGCTTGGGAAGGCCAAGACACCGTTTTTCGCTGGCTTATTTCTTTACGAGTGTTGCCTAGAAATGCCTGCATCATGAAAAATATCGACTTCGGTTCCCCCGGCGAAGGAAAGTCACTGCACCGACACCGTTTGCTATATTGAGCAAATAACTTTTGCTGTTAAGATAAAGGTGTGAGGAAACGTAAATAGCTCTTTGGTGAGATAGACAGACATTGTTTCAAAATGCCATTGTTTTCATTATTGTCGTCTCACAATAAATCCAGTGAGTCACTCTTTTTGTTTTCTGATTCTCTGTTTGTTTCTAGATTTCATTTGTTCTTACAGTCTTATTTCTCTGTTTCTCGATTTCTCTAATTCTATGATTCTCTATTTCTCCGATTCTCTGTTTCTCTGTTTCTCTTGATTATCGATTTCTTTCTGATTCTCGGTTTCTTTGGTTCCAGGTTTCCTATATAATTCTGTGATTATCTAATTATCGGTTCTGATTCTCAGTTTCTTCGATTCTCTGATGCTCGGTTTCTCTGTTTCTCGGTTTCTTTGATTGTAGGTTTCTCTGATTCGTTGTTTCTTTGATTTCGTTTGATTCATAGTTTTTCTGTTTTCAGATATCTGTTTTTTTTCTCGGTTTATTAGAGTCTCGTTTTGTGGGTTTCTTCTTTTTCTTCTTCTTTGATTCTCAGTTCATGTGTTTCGTTGGTCTCTATAGTGTTTCTCAGTCCTGTTTTCTGTTATTTATCTGGTTCTCGATTTCTTAGTTTCTGGGTTTCACCATTTTATCTTCCATGTCTTGGTTTTATCTTGGTGTATTGTTTCTCAATTTCTTGGTTTTATTAAATCTAATTCAACTCTAGGATTCAGTATAATTAAAAAATTTCTGCGCCAAAACTGTAAACAAAATAAGGTATGAAAATTCATACTGAATATGCAATGTGTAGTGTAACCTTGGATGTTGCCTCTTGATGTAGCAAACAGCACACAAAATTTCCGCAAGTGTGCACATCTAATGAGCCAAGGCGCCAAAAGTCTCGTTCTGAGTTTCTGCAAAACACATCTACAGTAAGTCCGATTTAGTTACGTGAAACTATTTATGAATTATGAAACGGTAGGATGGTACTCATTATTCTCGTAAAAGACGATTCGTTTTCTCCTGTCAGAAAAATGTAATTACCACCGGCTTGACATTGACAGCGATGCCGACATAATTACACCATTTATACAAGAGGGTTCGTGAGATGTCACTGTCAGAATATGATTTATTTCAAACTGTTAATCAGATAAGTCCACAGTGGCGACTGCTGCGGATGGGAGTGGGTATTGAACCTACAGATTTTCTTTGTCATCCTTCTATAAAAAAAATCACTGTATGCTAATTATTTAGGCTGATTGTTTGTGTGTGTGTGGGGGTGTTTTTATGTTTGTTTTTGTTTGAATTTGTGTACTTGTAGAAAGTATGGAAGCATTTTGTTTTGCTTCAAATTTAGAGAGTACATCATTTTTATTAAGGTCTCTACCCAAACCAAAAAGGCTGAATTATAATTATTATGTAATGTCAAAAATCCTCTAAATAATTCTGCCTGGACTGCTTCAATTTCAGAGAAAGAATATGAAAAATAAATTCAGTATTTTTCAATACCCTCCCATTGTAGCAACTGATAATTGTTGAAAGATAACTGCCCTCTTTTAACCTGTAATTTTTAAATTAATTTTATTTCTCAACAATCTTAAAGGGAAAGCAATATTTGATTAAACCGATTTGGCAATTTGTTTAAACTGTTATGCAAATAAAGTTGGCAATCAGTGATGTCACATGGGATCAGATACAATATCATGGTTGATTGGTGTAAACAAGCTGACTGAACTCCTTGTCCTTCAGAAGTTTGAATTTGTGCACTTTTTTGCGCTGCTGTGTCACTGAGTCACTCTTGTGTTCTCACCCCAGCAGTGTATGAACGAAACTTAATTGAAACTATCAACTCAAAAACAAATACAATACAATAATATTCCAACTCAAAATATCAAAGGCATATGGTCTCCACGCGCGTCGCCTCAGACCCGCGCAGTGGCATTTTTAATTTTCGTTTTTATTTATTTTATTTTTTGTTTTGCGATGAAACGATGTCTAATTGCATCCAAAAATTGCTAGATCGATTGGATTTCTGCCGAGCTGTGTTAAAATTAAACAACTTTTTCACATAGGGGTATGAACGTTTGCCGGATTTTTGAGGCTTCTCTTAGCCACCATACTTTGTATATGGGAAATTTGGTCCTCGGGTATACATGTATCACATATTTCCCTGTTAGCCAAAATAAAAAATTGAAGCCGACCGATGACCAGAAACTGGAGACACACTTAGTGATTTTACTGGTCGTCCGTCATAGCGCGTGAGCGCTGCCAGCAGCAGAGACAATTTATCAGTCAGGACCTCGTTCAACAAATTGGAAAAGTGTTGAATCCGCCAGTGTTTTATTATTACAAATAAATATTCAAGAACTGAATATATACCAGCAATATTAAGAATTGAAAATTAATTGAAAGACCTAAACTCAAAAAACTCAATGAGCGTTCCCTTTATTTGTTCATCATATCAAATGATGATGAATCTCCTTTCATTGCTAACTGCCAGATGACGCGGTGGTCTAATGGATAAGACGCTCGAATTCCGTGTAAGTGATCCTGGTTCGAATCCCACCTGCGCCTTTTTTTCTTTTATTGTCTATAGCAACACAATTCAAACCGTTTATTTAAGTAGGTTTAATTTAACTTGTCTGATACGAATAGCCAGATGAAGCGGTGGTATAATGGATAAGACGCTCCACTTCCGAGCGAGCGATCCTGGTTCGAATCCCACTTGCGGATTTTTTTCTTTTATTGTCTAGCAACACAAGTCAAACCCTTTATTTAAGTAGGTTTAATTTAACCTGTCTGATACCAACATGGTCCAGATGGCGCAGCACGTTGGCCGGACCACTGGAAGTGTCAATCGCGGGACTTCCAGAGCTGGGACGCACCGGTTCGAAGCCCTAGAACATACCTAATTCAGGGACATGGCAGTTGCGGCAGCAGCAACGGCTTGGGGGCCGCCATGTCTCTCCCCTATTCGATAGTTGGTTACGGTGCGGGAAAGTAAAGGAGCGACCGGGGGTCTGCCGATTCCCCCAGAAGGGTGCTAAGGTGGTTATCACGCTGGGTTCGCCTAGAAGATTCAACGCTCCCCAATTCCTGGTCATCACTCTGACTAACTTTCTGCAGAAATTAGTTTTGAAAAAAAAAATCTAATAATATTTTTTATTTATAGGTTGGTGAAATTATATATCGCGGAACCCGCTGCTATATGGGATTCTAGCCGGCCGTTTGTCATCGGGCAAGCTCGGTGGTCGAGAGGTTAAGACGTCTGCACTAGTAAGCAGGAGGTCGTGGGTTCGAATCCCGCCCGAGTCGCCTGTGTAGTTTTCTCACAGACACTCGGAAAGCACTTTCTGCAGAAATTCTTTACATTATTTAAATAAATAATTTTTACGCGATTTTATATAAACAGGGTGTTTTCAAAGGAAAGGGGAAAAACCCAAAACCGAAACGCACAAAAAAGTAAATAAATCGCACGTGATCAGTCGTGTATTTTCCCCACATCAAAACCACATAGACCTAAGGTAATCTCCACCCCCTAAAAAAATTATTTAATTATTATTTTTTTTTAAATTAAAATAAAATAAAATAAAATAAAATAAAATAAGATAAAATTAAATTAAATTAAATTAAATTAAATTAAATTAAATTAAATTAAATTAAATTAAATTAAATTATATTAAATAAAATAAAATAAAATAAAATAAAATAAAATAAAATAAAATAAAATAAAATAAAATAAAATAAAATAAAATAAAATAAAATTAAATTAAATTAAATTAAATTAAATTAAATTAAATTAAATTACATTACATTACAAGTATTTATCATGCGCCATTCCCGAGAGGCTCATGGCGCTTACAAAAGTTAATATGACATAATAAATACAAATCAGGATAGAATAAGACATAAATTGATGCAAAATTAATGAGGAAACAAGTGAGTTTTAAGAGCCTTCTTGAAAGCATTAACAGAAACACATTGTCTGATATAAACAGGAAGATTGTTCCATAGCTTGGATGCACAAACAGTGAAAGATCTATCACCAGCTTGGACTCTTGTGATAGGATATTCAAGGCGGAGATAGTCATCTGTTGATCTTAAATGCCTATTTGGAACATACAATTTGGTGCTAAGGCATTTAGTGATTTGTACACATATAGAAGCCATTTAAATGATATTCTTTGTTGAACTGGTAGCCAATAAAGTGATTTTAACAGTGGTGCAGGATCGTGTCTTCTATTTACAGTGAAAACAAGTCTAGCTGCCCAATTCTGTAGCCGTTGCAAACGGATGATGTATGACTTTGGAAGTGAGGATAAAAGTCCATTGCAGTAAACGAGATAAAATCAAAGAGCGTACAGCGTGATGGCAAGTTTCTTGATCAATGAATTTGCGAATGCGAGTTATATTCCTTAGGTGAAAAGTGACAGTTCGACTAACATGTGCAATATGAGAAGACATTGTCATATTTGTATCAAAGAATGCACCAAGATTTTTTATGGTTTATGACGGCTTAATGCAGGCATTGCCAATGGGTAAAGTGATATATCTGGTAGACGTTTGAGATTGTGTGGAGAAGCTGCGATAAAAAATTCGGTTTTACTGTCATTGAGTTTCAGCTTATTTTCATTCATCCAGTTTTTGATATCACCGATACAAGTCTGTAGCTTAGAAATTGCATTTTTCAGATCACCAGGTTTTTTTGGATTAAAGGATACATAGAGTTGCATATCATCAGCATACACATGATGGTTTACCTGATGATGATGTGCAATGTCACCAACTGGTAGAGTATATAGTATACCCCACTGGGCCAACCCAGAGCCCTGAGGTAGACCAAAGTTGACAGTAATAGGGTCCGAAAGTTCACCAGCTATATCCACTTGGCACCAATACGCTTGGATAAACGAGAAATTAAAATCTGATGGTCAATTGTGTCAAAGGCTGCTGATAGATCCAATAATACGAGGAGTACAACATTGTTATGATTGAGTGAAGTCATAATATCATGCTTTACTTTGATCAGAGCAGATTCTGTGCTATGTTTTGACCTATATGCAGATTGATGTGGGTTAAAATAAAATAAAATAAAATAAAATAAAATAAAATAAAATAAAATAAAATAATAATCAATCAATCAATCAATCAATCAACCAAATCACAAGCCTTGCAATTTTTCGCCAATAATAACAATGGGTTACAAAAATATTTCGCCTTGTAGTTTTCTCTAAAATCACAAGGGACTTATAAACATTGTAGTTTTAGTTGTACATTATGCACACTACACACACACACACACAAACATATACATTTCGGCATTTACGCTACGCTACTGATAAGTGATGACATAATATTCTATTTAGTTATAGAATATAGGACCCTTCTCAATGCATCTCTAATAAGGTTAAACACATTCCTTGGACAAGAATTGTACACTCATGTTGTATCGAATATGATCTTCAGTCAAGTGTTGCTTGAATCTAGATAACTTATTTATTAAGTGACGGAGACAACGGGAACGACATCTCAGCTGTTACCTCAAACAACAGAGATGAAACTCTAATTCAGCAAATTAGTTATGAGATGAATGTTTTCCAAACTGAATTCCTTATTTGCTGAGCATGACTAAATTCATGTACATGTACATGTACACTCCAGAATGTACCTCCGCACATCGCCAATTGGCGACTTTTGAGACGTTGGTGGCAGCAGACTTACCGGTCATTTTCCCCTTTGTTTACGTAATTCTGAGCATGCCAGAGATCATTCTTGAGAACATTGGGAAAGGAAACAGGTAAGTTTGCTGCCACCTAGCGTCTAAATTATAACATTTCCTGTACTGTAGTCCCCACCATCGTACCGGACCTCCCCATCAATAAATAAATCATACAAATAAATGTTATCATTTGATATCGCTGTAACCAACTTGAACCTGACCTTTCGCAGTGCGCAGTTCGTGGTGACAATCATTACAAGGGAAGTATACCCGTGCTTCAGCTAGGCAATAGGACCCACCTTAATACGATCCAACGAGTATTTGATCACTTTGTGTGACGTTGTTGTGCTATCATTTTGCAAACTAAACGATTACCTGCAAAAAATGGTTTCATAGTCGAAGGGGTCGTAGGAGTCAAGGCGCATGTCAATGTTATGCTTTCTTGTGTAGACATAGCGTCGCCTGCGGGGAAAGCAACACGAGACCGCATGACTAGCTGCGCTTTAACATTTGGGTGAAAATACGGAAAATGGTACAAACATGAAACAAGTCAAGTTTGTTATTAGTGTATAATTATTTAATTATAAGACCTAGTGTAGAATTAAAGCCACTATGCTTTATTGGTAATCTAAAAAAAAAAACTAACGAAATTAATGATCACAAGTTGATGATGGTTTCAAACATCTCTTGAGCAATCTGGTACTTTCAAAATTAGTGAACATTAACAATTTTCAAAAATGAATTTAATCTGTCATCCGAAGACATAAACTTCACATTTGAATGAATGTACGATCAACCTGAATGCATTTTACATCTCGTTAACGACAAAATAATCTGTAACTTTCACAGGATTTATTTTATACAAATAGTGTCTTGATTCTTAATGTATGGATACATTGGCTTCGTTAGATATTAAACTTGTTGGCCTCATTCCTACTTTGAATGTTATTTCATTGCATTTCTATCAATGGGGAAATTCTTTTCGCATTTGTATACGATATTCGGATACGTTTTCATGTGAATCCATTTTAAGTTGTTTGTTTGGGGGGCTAATGACCCAAAATAGCATTGTTTGATAAATAAATGGGGAAAAAATGTTGTCGTTGTTTTAGTTTAGACTAAGTTTCTCTTCTGCTGAAGGAATAAGGGTTGTACATTGAAGGGACAATATTATCGTCACGATCAACAGGGCATGGAATCAGAGTGGCGTGACGATACAGCCCCTTTAAAGGGACAGTATCGTCACGATGACAGCAGACTTTCAACAGGGCATGGAATCGGTGTCCTAGTTTAAAGATGAACACAGTGACTGAAAATTACTGGCTCATTTATGCAGCAGCAACGGGTAATATGACCTTATCATGTGGGATATTATTTTCAGTCACTGAGTTCATCTAAAACTACCACTCCGATTCCATGCCCTGTTGATCGTGATGATATTGTCCCTTTAACCGTCCATTTCTTTGGATACCGTGACAGCAATTGCCTATAGTCTAGTGGCCTCATCTCTCTCCACCTGTCATGTTATACCTGCCCCTTTTCTGAACACTGCGTTCTTGGACTCCAGTTTGTAGCTTTGAGTGTCCACCTGTTGCCATGTCAAAACAAAATTAATAGTTCAAATAAATAAACAAACAAAACGGCGTTGGCCGAACCTGCCTTCATGTCTACGCATGAGTCTCGCGAGATTTCACTACAAATATATGGAGCGCCTATGTAAATTTATTGTACACAGGCAATGCTCTTCCAGAACGAAATTCAAACCCTCAATTTTCGAAACTCTAGACAGCCGTTCTAATTTCAGAAGTCTGCATATGCCCGACAACCATGCATGCAACACGATATTTTAATGTTATTTTTTCGATTTAATAAAATAATGACAGGCGACCATCCATCCAACAGCAAGCAGCTGGGAGCGATTTTCCGCCCAATCGAGATCAAAGGGAAACGCCGCTGGGGATGCGCCCGTCCTTTACCGTGGGACGCGGGTCGATAGATGTGCGGTGACACGCCGGTAAAGCCCGATGTTACACCTATTTTTTTTAGATACTGTAAAATAATATTGACGTTTCTCAATGGGTACAGGGGCAGATCGATTGGGTTTTATGCTTCTGTCCGGAATTTCAATACAATGTCAGTCTACTAGCTGGGAAAATTTTATATCTGTATAGTTCTGCATTTATTAATGTATCAGATTTTTGACACAGGAACAGATGTTTAAAGGGACAGTATCGTCACGATCAGAGTCGAGTTTCAACAGGGCATGGAATCGGTGTCCTAGTTTAAGATGAGCACAATGACTGAACGTTACTGGCTCATTTATGCAGCAGCAACAGTAATATGACCTTATCATGTGGCCTGTGGGGTATTATTTTCAGTCACTGAGTTAATCTAAAACTAGCACTTCGATTCCATGCCCTGTTGATCGTGACGATATTGTGCCTTTAAGGGGAAGATACAAAATGAATGAATTATTTTCCTTAAATTGGTAAAAGTGCCAATCATCCTGAACAAAATCTATTCTATCTGAAGTGCTTTCATATAAGAGAAACCACAAACAAATGTGCACATTTACAACAATTTTTGCTACATGTATAAACTGGCAAATATGACTAAAGGAATCCATATTGAGCTGAAACTTTCAAATGTTGGTTGTGAAATACATAGATTAATTCAAAGAAAGTAACATAGACAGGGCGGTAGCCAAAGACCGGGTGTGACAGTCGAAAATCGAGCCTCACTGGGCATAATTGAGCCGAGTCACTCGGCATAATTGAGCCTCACTCGGCATAATTGAGCCTCACTCGGCATAATTGAGCCTCATTGGGCATAATTGAGCCTCACTGGGCATAATTGAGCCTCACTGGGCATAATTGAACCTCACTCGGCATAATCGAGCCTCACTCGGCATAATCGAGCCTCACTGGGCATAATTGAGCCTCACTGGGCATAATTGAGCCTCACTTGGCACAATTGAGCCTCACTTGGTATAATTGAGCCTCACTCGGCGAATAAACCACCAAACCAAGTCATCGAATTAAACTTACAGTTGTAAGGCATACCTGCCCCCCCCCCCCCCCCGGTTCAGGAAAACATCATTCACACCTACCCCCTTTCATAAAATATCATGCCTAACCCCGCCCCTTCAAAATTTCTCACACCTACAACCACCTCAAAAAGTACTCACGCCTGCCCCCCCCCAAAAAAAAACAAAAAAACAACCCAACAAATTCCCACGCCTACACCACCCCCTCGTCCAACAATATTTTGAAGGTGTTACATTTTTTACACCGCCGAAGTCAGTCTGCAAATTGGCTTCCACCCCCTAGAAGCAGTTTTGTCAACATAACCAAACTTTTTAATTTCATTTAAAGATGTTTTATTTATTATGCATGAATCCTGTTTTCCATCCTTTTTTATTTAATATTGTATTTTCATCGGCACATTGTTAGTTTACTTGAGGAAAGGTGTACAAATACTGTAAAATAAAACATTTCTCAAAATAATCGAGAAAAGAATGTCTCAAAGAATATCCCAAATGTCCCAGTAAATGTATATAATGGATCCCGTCATAAATTAATTTTGACATTTAATTGATGTTATTAAAATCAAACTTCTAACAATTAGTTTGTAAAATATCGCTTTTTAAATAAGTATTTATTTGTCCTTTTTCTTAAAAAATTGATCAATGTTTTAGAAATCTTTCGTTAAAATAGCCGAAAGTACGGGCCGGTACAGCGCGATGTGAACACATTCAAAACACGTCTGGGATGGAGACTAAGCCCTACCTGCAGTCAAGTTTGACTTCAGTCTTAATGTTACCAAAACACGCTAAGATGAACGGGAAAACAACGGCTTTCTCCAAACTCGATGAGGATACATAATGTTGGATGAATGGCAAGAACTGCAAGAGCAGCATTTTACCATGAAGGCAGCGTTTCACGATAAACTGGCATGAGTTACCTAAACTCAAATGGAGATAGTATAAGACGACGGATAAGATGGCGGATTGTAAAAAGTAACAAAAGTTGTATTGGTTGGTGAAATTCTTGCGTCGGGAGATAAACAATTGATTTAATTTTGCCCTACACCGACGTGTGTATAGCACTGTATACTCAGTGCTTTCCGAGTGTCTGTGAAAAACTACACAGGCGACTCGGGCGGGATTCGAACCCACGACCTCCCGCTTACTAGTGCAGACGTCTTAACCTCTCGACCACCGAGCTTGCCCGATAACAATTTGCCGGCTACAATCCCATAGCAGCGAGTTCCGCGATATATATAGGTTGGTGAAAGTTTTGTTCATTTTGTTAAACCATGATGGAATGATTGTTCGTATACAAGTATCTTTCAAGTTTATTACTAGCACTAATGAGTAAGTTCTATTTTGCAAAAAAAAAAAAAAAATTACACCGTATATTTTGAGAAACACTGTTGATGATTGAACACGTCACAAAGTGAAAACAAATTTCTGGTTACGTTCGCTTTCAAGGTTCAGTTTTATTACGTTTTCCCGGGTGACACCCCCGTTTGAGTGAGTGGTATTGATGAGTGTGTAATTCTCCCTAGCTCATGAAATTTGCTGTCTGCATGCTATGACCAGTGACGAGAACCAATGGAGAGTCCATCTTTACTCGGCGACAAAATCATGAACTTTCAAAATATATTGAATCAATTATACATTTAGTATAGATTGATGAAATTCTTGCGTCGGTGATAACAAGTTGACTTGATTTTTGGCCTACACGAATGTGCGTATGAACCAATTGACGATGTGACCAATGACATCACATGATTACAAAATGTCAAACTACGCCAGGCTCAAAATGTCCACTAGTCTATGACAAGAAACCATAAAATCTGATATTTTGAGATATTAGCAGAAATTTTTTTAATTTGATTTTTTAATAAGGTACTAACTAACCTAACATCTCAAATCTTATTCACCTGAAAATTAAAAAATTATATGATGTTTATGTGGAGAAGTACAAAATGTACAAACTCTGCATACAAATACACACACTTTTGCCCAACGGGAAATCACCCTGGTACTCTAATCAAGTCACATGGTCTATACTCAGCGCTTTCCGAGTGTCTATGGACAAAATCCACGGGCAACTTGGGAGGGATTCGAATCAACGAATACATTAGTACGTTCGCGAGGAATTCATGCACTAACTGTGAGTCAGTCCGAGCGTGAAAACTTTTGTTTGTAAACAATGAGAAGCGTATTGTACTTGTAAATGGAAAACCATCAGTTTTACAATGCTTTTCTGGGTTAGCCTTTACCCCCGGGGTTGGGGAGGGGGTATATTGACGAATTACCAATCAACTAAATGCCTGTTTTGGCCTTATGTACGACGAAGAGACGCACCAGTCACAGGGCAAACAGTTACGTACATAGATACCAAGTCTAACGTCACGCATGACGTAAATATGTGTCATGCGCATTGTGACCAATGATCACTCTCTAACGCCATATTGTATGCGAAAATCTCACGTATCGGGCTTGAACAAATTGTGAAAATGTGAAAGAGATTTAATTTTCGTAGATTTTTCGCCAATAAAATTGTCTCACGTATCTGGACTTTGGCACTCTGTATTTAACGCCAAAAAAGTCTCCGGTTTCTGGTCATAGGTTGGCTTCAAAATCGGTGCGGTGACGCGCCTTTTTTAAAATTTATTATATGTTTTGCCTACGTGCGGTTCTGAGGCGACGCACGCACGCGGAGACAAAAAAAACGGAGACTTTGTTGGCCTAAGTAGGCCTATTTTCCCAACTCAGTCATATTCTGTATACCTCATTGGCAACATTTACATACGAGAACATTTACATTTGTCATTACATGGTCCGTGGAGAACGACTTTCAATAATTATTTATTCACATATGGAGCTTGATGTCAAAAACTACTACAAAATGTGGTTTCACATTATAAGTGCCTGCAATATCAATTCTCTCTGCTCTCTCTTTCCGGTAAGAGAGCCATTATTATACGGCTCTGGCTGCTTTCAGTAGATACCTCTGGCTTAACGAATAATAGGGAGACAGTGCTAATTAATTTGATTAATCTCGTCCGATTATGAAATTATCTGCGTGTATTATCTGCAAGTCATGGACCGAATGAGCTGAACACGGGTCCGAGCGCCGCCGGTCGTTATCCGCAAGATATTCCCCATCTTCACTGTGAAGGTTACGTTGTGTCGACTCCCTCCCTCTGTAAAAGTCACAGCGGATTAGGACCTTTTGTACCGAATCAGTCCCGACCGACGAACGCGATACGGTGGAATCACTGCACGCTTGGACTGGCAGGCTCCAGGTAGTCTGGGGTCCCGGGTCGACCACGTCTCTCTGCCGCGTCTCGCTAGCATGAATCATCCCTTTATTTCTCTGCCGAGCTATTATTTCGGACCGGGGCTGTTTTATTATTTGATTTCTTCCCGTTTCTTTTACGCCTTCCATTGTTTTCATTTATCACTAGAATGGAAGGAAAAATCATCTCGACATGATGGGAAACGCTTGGGCAAGCATGAGGAGCCGCCGTACGGATCAATTTGCGGTTTGTTCTTGGTGTACTGTCTGAGCATAAACTAAACCCACCGAGGCCCGTTTTCTTTGCTCCCATTCTTACGTATTTCCCCCACTATTCTCAGGGCAATTACAACCCATATAGTAAGAAGAACGATTTTTTTTATTATCTTGAATCCATTTCGAGAGCCTATCCCCATGTGAGCGTGGAAAACTCACAACTTGAGAGAATCTCCTGTACATGTACATAATACAACAATTCGTACGGTATAGAGAGGCAACCTTAATCACAGCAGGTTTATAACTATAATATAAGGAGTTCAAGTGATTTAGACGGGTGTATGTTACCAGGGATGTTTATTCATGGAAATCTTGCGTTGGGATATTATTGATTAAACATTTGATAAAATGTTGTCCTTCACCGACGTAACCCAGTACTGTATGTGTCCTCAATTGTTTTCAATCAAGTTTAAAAACGCTAACCTTCCCAAATTCTCCAAAATCCTCTTTGCTAAAGTGAAGGATTTTGAAGGATTGAGGTTACATGCTACATGCTCTTTGCTAAAGTGAAGGATTGTGAAGGATTTTGGAGGATTGAGGTTCTTGGGCATACTTTCCTTTCCATGGTACATGTACATCCATGTTTGTTGTAGTGATTACAAGTGGTCACTGTTTATTGCTCCATGCATGCAGGGAGGGTCCCTGGCCATGTACATGTTTCACAGATTAGTAACACGTGTGCATACATGTCATGCGCTTGTTATACTACTGAAGGATTTTGGAGGATTCAGGTTATGTGTAAGCAAATGGGCCTAGGCAGTTAGGGTTGTTTATCAGGGACGACTCTAAAAAATATTAATAATTGCCCTATCCCCATTTTGAGAGAGCTTATGTCTTAAGGAAACTGAACAACATACGTTTTATTATCTAAACTCATAGTAAAATATTGTAAAAGTCACTTTCTCCAAACCCTGGGAGGAAAACAAATGGCGCTCTTCCGCAGAAAAATCGCCTTCCTGATGAAGCCCTTGCAAAATCACCCAAGCATTGACCCGAAAATGTATAAATAACACCGAAAATATCGTCGCTGTTGTATTGTAAAGGTAAGATGGGCCACTTTGTTCCCCTCGGTGGACCTTGTGTTTTCTGAATTTGTGACGAGGGGGTTTATACAAAATGATTTTTTACATACAATATTTTACCTTGGGTTGCGATAATGAAACTTATGTTATTTGACTTTCCTAATGACATAACCTCTGTAAGAAAATAGGGAAGGTCAATTATTGCTCTATTGCTCAGAGCCTCTCTTTAATCACTTCACCTGCAATAATAAACGAGTACGTTCGTCTTGCAGACGGATCTAGAACTTGCCAATTGGGGTATACGCTCCATATTTTAATCAGCTCCCTCCATCCGTAATCCAGGGCACCATCTCAAGGCCGTCGTCCCCCTCGCTCCTCGTTGAAGCAAGACAGCCATATTCATCCAGACATTGAAGAATCCCCAAGACGACACCCCCTCCACGTCATCTTCTGTATGTAGGCTTCTCATCAGACAATGCTTTCATGTTGCATTACATGGAACCATTTCAATGAAATCATTTCTGCATTCAAATTTGACGAAGACTGCAGTGGCGAAGAAGGGGGGGGGGGAAGCGGCGGTCCATGATGAGTTTCATTATAGAGCCTCGGTTTGTACGCTTACCAACTGTTGTCCCCACCTCAACCCAGTGGTGGATCCAGAGGGTCAAAGGGTGAAGTGTTTCCCTCCCCTTTGGGAAAATCAACCACAAATATAAAATTAACCATTTATTTCCAAATGTTGTTGTTCCCCCTCCCCTTTTTGGTTGTGTTCCCCTCTTCGTCATCATGTACACCCCCTTCTCTGCAATCCTGCATCCACCCCTGCCCCAAGCTTCATCACACAACGTCTGACCTGGGGGATTTGGTCAAATTTATAAAGCTCAATGGTTGGTACTTTGAACAGTTTTATGTACAGAGTTCCACTTTTTGTTTCCCACCCTGTTTTTTTTTTTAGTTCATTGTATGTGGGGATACGGACAATTTATGTGAGACAAACCCCAGGGTAGATGTGGGGCAGCATGGGTGGGGTGTGGACAACGATTGATAGGTGCGTTATAATCTCAAGTCTCATTCAATAATATCCATGTTGAAGCTCTTGTAGTGAATGATTTGATAGAATGATCAGCCTTTCAATTCAAACGCTTTCTCTACTGGAATCAGACAAAAGATGGCCGCAGTGCGTCCAGTCTGCGTATTTCTTTTCTAGGATGAATGAGGGTAAATGCCAATAAAAATATACATTTCTTAAAACGTCCAGGGTTTTTAATTTTTTATAGTAAGGTTAAATTTTCTTGCCCTCATTTATCCCAGGAGAAAGAAGCAGTCAATAATGGCACAACGCCCTCTTTATAATTTCTCAAAATTCTCTTTTACTGATCAAGCCCTTAAAGGGATAATGTCATCATGATGAACAGGGCATGGAATCGGAGTGCTAGTTTTAGATTAACTCATTGACTGATAATAATACCCACATGATAAGGTCATAATTGATGACCTTATCATGCGGGGTAATAATTATTATAATGACCCAGTAATGTTCAGTCTCTGTTCATCTTTAACTAGGACACTGATTCCATGCCCTGAGTCTGCTCTGATTGTGACAATATTGTCTCTTTAAAATTCATGCAATAAACCATATTTTGACATTTATTTTTTTCACAAAATAAATGTCAAAATATGGTTTTACCTGCTTTCCAATCCTTCCTTTTAAAACAAAATTTCCTCAGAAATGTATCTTTAAATTTGTCTTTAAAAATAACAGGGCTCTTCAAGTGACTTATTAGCCTAAATATGGTAAAAATCTTCATATGAAGACAATGTGGGAACAAACAATTGTGATTGTCAAGTCCTTTAACAAAACAAATAGGTCTAGAGGGAGTTTTTATTTCTATAAATTAAAAAAAATAAAATAAATAAAAATTCTCCACACAGCTCTCAAGTTTATGTTTCGGGGAAAACTTGTCAGCCGGCTGGGTCTGGAGTTAATTTTCCATCCAAATCTGTGATACATTAGGAGGGAGATCTATGTAATGTTTACTGCACAGTTAGTTTCTACTGGACCAATTAAAGTATGAAAACTAAATCAGGGTAGCGCCTAATGAAGTAGGTCAGGTGAGGACAATCACAGATAATTTGTTTTTTGTTTGACATGGCATAATTTTAAAGGGAAAGTACAACATTGTTTACCAGATCATCAAATTGACGAATTAAGTAAAGACTCTTTGCGGTGACACTATGTGAAAAATTCTCTTTTGAGTAGTAATTACTTCTGAAAAGAACTGGTGGTTACAACTCGATGTTTCGATCAGTCTTCAGGTTCTTTTCATAACTAATTACTACTCAAAAGAGAATTTTTTCACATGGTGTCACTGCTAACAGTCTTTACTTACTTAAATAGACGACATATTATCTAAAAAAAATAATTTGGTGTCAAGTTTGTACACGTACCAATCATAAGACAGCAGCTTTTTGTAAAACATAAAAATTAGTTTTTCACCATTTCCTCACAAACGTTATCACCTATTGTGCTGAAAATCTCAAAGGTTAATTTTATGGTATACCTGTTGGAAACTAGATGGCTGAAATTAACAAGCGTTACCAAATAATGATGTTGTACCTTTCCTTTAACAAAATAAATCCCCTTAAAATGAGTCACAAACGAAACAGTTTGATCAGGTGTGCATATTAAATTGTTTTATTAATAATATTCATCTGGTTTTCTCTGTAATGTGAATCAAGTCTGGTATAAAAACTGTACATGTACAGATAATGGGGGTACGTCTTATTAACTAAGAATTAACTGGAGATTTGGGGGGGGGGATGTTTTTTTTTCTTCTTGTTTGTTAATTAACGTAATGAGCAGAGTACAACCGCACCATAAATTACATTGTAAAAATGAGTCCATATTTACAGTATTATAATATATAATATATATAATATAAAATATTATATTAGATCTAGAAGTAAACATAAAAGGTATGATCAATGTCAACGTGGTCTGGTTAGAATGACTTCAAGCCAGCATGGGCACGACGTGATGAACTGTCTGGAGTACCTAGGACCCCACCCTTTGATGAAGCTAATCCGAATGGAGTGGGGGTCCGTGGGTCCGTCGGGGGGCTCCGGGTCTCGCCGGACGTGCTCCAGCATCTGCGACTTGGCATAATCGAAGATCTTGATCGAGTAGCCCGGCATGAGCTTGAGCACAGTTAACGTTCTTGAGGGCGGTAAGGCATCCAGCGTAGGGGAGTTGACAAATAAGGCAAAGTTACTTCGGTTGTACAGCCACACACCGTCCGCCTCCCGGCTCATTGTCAGACCGCAGCCGACTTTCTTTCGAGTTCTGATGACAGATTCCGACCTGTCGTCGCGGTGCAGCGACCTAAGGCAGAGCCCGTCTCCATGAGGTAGTTCATAGAAGATATTTACAGAATCTAAGAATACTGTGTACATACGTCCAACTCGAGTTCTGTGCTCCCAATAGGCTATATGACACCAGTGAGGCTGCCCTCTACTGTCCTGAGCATCTGTACAAAGGAGAGAAAAAAAACACACAAAAAACGAGAAACATAAATGATGTGTACATAAGGAGCACTCGACACTTATAAGGAGGTGTATCGTCACGATCAGTGCATACTTTCAACAGGGCATGGAATCAGTGTCCTAGTTTATGATGAACACAGTGACTGAAAATTACTGGCGCATTTATGCAGCGGTAATATGCAGTCATCATGTGGGGTATTATCATGTGGGGTATCATCATGTGGGGTATCATCATGTGGGGTATTATCATGTGGGGTATTATCATGTGGGGTATTCCATGCCCTGTCGATCGTGACAATATTGTCCCTTTAAAGCTTTTGGTAAAATGTCTGTAAATGCAACCATAATTTGTAAAAATCAAGGCTTTTAACAGTAAAAAAACAACCAGGATGAATTATGTATTAGGGTTAACTATATGGGAATGACAGAGATACATGTAGGGGAATGACAGAGATACATGTAGGGGAATGACAGAGATACATGTAGGGGAATGACAGAGGTAGGAGGTGCAACAGATTCAACTGAACTGGACATATTTCACCTCTGAAACCTTATGTAAGTTTATGAAGCTAGTGTGTGTGTGTGTGTGGGGGGGTGGGGGGGGGTTAAGATTTCTTGAAAGAAGCGCTCAGACCACTGTGTGGTTCTGGTTCACTGATGACATTGTAAGTCACTGAATTGTCATTCTGTCGTTAATCATAAGAGCTTAATCATCAAATATATTTTTTGGCCGTAAATCTTTTAGAGGCTTTGGCACTCTAGACAGCAATGGCCCGTTACTCTAATATTTTCCTTTATTTATTCTTCTTTCTATTTCATAACCAGCTCAGCTATCCTGGAATGCCATGGACTCTAAGGAAACCAACAGTCCATGGACTCTAAGGAAACCAACAGTCCAACCGCCACCTGTCCCCAATTCCTCTTCTGAAGGACTGACTTTTCACAAACACTTAAGGGGGGGGGGGGGAACACCCAGCCATGACAGGCTGCCTCCGACCTTAAAAATCTCTGATGTGGAGAGCTGGGACAGTTATGTACCAAGATGAAAAATAGACTGCATTTGGAGTCCAGGGCATTGCGAAAGTATTTGCACCCTGCCACAAGAATGGAGTCATTAATCATTGCATGTTTGTGTGCCAATAGTGAGAAAAACAACAGGAAAAAAACAATTCTGAGAGTGTATAAAACAGAAACCATTGTAAAAGATTAGCTATGGTATCTGTACAAATGCATATGTGTATGTATATACACAGATCATGTTAATACATGTACGCGATTATGTTCCATGTGCAATGTAGCGTAATGTCGTTGGATCTATGTATATATACTACATGAGATCTGAGCGATTGCACAGATTTCAGTAGATATCCATGTATGTACATTACTCTACATGATACAAGGATTCATTTCGTTGTCGCAAACCTTTCTGGCAGAAATGTATTTATTGTGTGTACGTAATGCTTATTTGGATTTGCAAATGGTGGATTTTGTGTTGCATTTTGCTGTGCGATACAAGCAAAATTGTTCCCCGACATGACCCCTAATTCTGGCAAATACATATGCCCATGATCTACCTACGACCATTTTGGATTCTATCATCTATGCACCTTCCAAACCCACACAGTGTCGGACTCATCATTTTTTTTTTTTTCCCCCCTCTCATTCATAGAATGGCTCTGAAAACCAAGAACGTCTCTGGAAAAAAAAAAAAATCTAATATCAAACAATTTATTTCACCATGAATATTTATGATTTATGCAACCAACTCCACACAAATCTCCTTCAATCTTGGCTAAATTATCAGCATGTACACCTGCAATCTATTATACGTGTAGTACACTAGTAGAACGATGGCAAATCTGCAGGTTTGCATAAAAAATTACAAAAAAAAAAAAAAAAAAAGGCAAAGTGGGCATGCCACAACAACACAAACCCGTACAGGGCCCCTATACGATCTGCAGTCACCTAATGACTGTAAACATATACACATGTATTACTGTACATCGTTCCTCCCTGCTCCTTCAATCATCATATCTTGGGTACTTTGCATCTACACACAAGGTCCAGCTCTTAACAAGGGCAGCTGGGCCATCATTTTCCTGATTTCATCATAATGCCTGATACTGTGCTTGCCAGACGTTTCCCATTTATAGTTATTTTCTTATTAAAGGGAAGCCACCGTGAAATATTTACACGTATGAGGTATAATTATTTCAGAAAAAAAATCAGTTTTCTTTTTGTAATACCATCCAGTCCATTCATGCAGCCACCACATGTTTAATCATTCCCACTGCAAATAACAACATTAATCTTGTAACCTAACCATTTCTTAGGATTTTCTGAAAATGTTTTAGGTTTTCTTTAAAAAAAAAATGCTTCTGCCATCAATCATGCTTCATTCACATGTGAATGTTGAGTTTATTTCCTCCATATTGACATTCAGAGAATCGCGTTTAACAAAATCGGTTCATGTGTCTACCAGGGAGAAATGAGCAATGTTTTTCATTAGCAATGAAAAAATATATACGGCATTCACACATGCAAATATGGTGCACATTTATATTTACTGTTTATTATTGACACAAGCCAATACAGAGAATCATGTTTATGCAATCAAATGTGTATACATGTGTACAGCAGAGACACAGATAGAGCCTCTGTGATAGAGCGGAGAGTAGTCAATGCTTCAACATTAGAAACATGGCTGTTCCACTCCGTCTTTCTCCCTGGACTGCTAGGGGTTAAGCGAGAAGAGGAAGTCCTAGGCAGCTGTTGTTCAGCGGTCTCCGGAGACCACTGGAGCCAGAGTTACTGCACTGGCTTCTGACCTCCTACAAGCTTAATATGGTTGAGTGGAGACTGGTTGTCTGCCGGCCAAGGTTAACTGGCCTGGCTATTGGCAGGGTGGCACAACGCTGGTTCGCCACCACTGCCACAACATGGGCGAATGGTAAAGGAATTAATGAGACAGAGGATTGTAGACTGTGCTTGCGATGGATGGATGCAGAACTGCAAATCAGAAAAACGTACTGGGGTCAAAGCTGCCATTTTTTGTAGTGTGTTCATTGCAAACGGCAGAGTTACATGTAGTGTGAAGGGATGACTACAGGCTAGGACAACAATAAAAGTGTACATGTGTCATAAGAAATATTTATGGAAAGGGATTTTTATGAAAACAGCTAGCATTTTTTTATTTATTTATTTTTTAAAAACAATACATCACTTTCCTGTAAATGTCAAATAAAAAACTAAAAAAGTGTAGCTTTCGAAAGTCCCTGTATGTTCTAATTTTATTCTCTGCATACATACATGTAGATTTACTATACACCATAAATGTAATCCAATCTGGTGGCACAATAAACATACATGTAGAAGTGTAGGCCTAGCTGCCCAAATCACTCATTCATAAATATGTAAATAAGCTTAATATACTGCCACAAGGATTTTCCTATCTACCAAAACATCACGTTCCTTCAGTTATATTACTTTGTCAGTGTTGACTCAAGGGCTCCGCCTGGCATGTATGTTATGCATGTTCTGATATGGATTTGCGGTCTACCAGTAACCAGCTAAGCTATCATCAGCGCTTTGGAGTTTCCCCGACTGTAGAGAAGGGAAAAAGTATCCGTTTTAGCCTCCCGTCTTTCACGGGGGTCCTGTGGGGATCTCGGCTGGCATAACAGGCCCCAAAAGCTCATGTTTTGGTATAACCAAGCTACTATGAAAACACTCTTTTGTTGGAGGTCGGGCGTTTTTTTTTTTATATCCCCTCAATAGCTTGGATATAACTGGAGGGGCCTATTCATTAGAGTCACAACTTCCAGCCACTGTTATGCCAAAAAAAAAAAAAAGATAAACTTGGTATTTTTGTGAAAAGGTTAAGTCCGTGGCTTTTGGAGGGTAGGCTTTTTTTTCCCTTTGAAAGGGATAAGGAGAATGGTGCTTTTGCTCTGGATTAGCATAGTGGAATCACATGGGAAAGTTTTGAGCTGGTAAGTAGGCATTTATGTTATATTTTTCTGAAAGTCTGTAATAAATCATGCATGAAGTGTACAAAACATGTTTGAAAATTAAGATCATTTGATGTTATCACTGCTACAATGGCACCCCCAATTAAAAAGTTATAAAATGCTGTAAACAAATGCTTTTTGAATTTTACTACTTTTTTTAAAAATTGCATCTCGAAAAGGATAAAATACATGTACTTCATTAAAGGGAAAATTGGAAGAGGGGCGTTACTCAAATACATTTAGGAACATCTGATTGCATGACAATTATAACAACGTTATTTAAGTTGAGTTAGCCAGTTAAAAACTTAAACTTGATATGTCGCCTTCCTTCAAATTGTCCGGTACTTGTGTGATCTGATCCCGTTTTCTTCTGTGAAATAATTGTGAAATATGTTCCGATATAACCAGAGCCGTAGTCAGTTAATATTGATACTAACAATGAAGAGAATTGGAGGTACTCCAGTGAAACCTAGCGACAACTGAAGATATTAAATTCCTGATAACCGATCCCCAGTTAAAATTGGGTCATCTCGGTTGAGAATATGCGGACCTTGAATTCAGGAAACTTTTATAATGGGAAATTAATATACTTTTAATTTGTTCATATACATGTACATGTATGTAGTTTCAATTGTTTGGGGGGGGGGAGGGAGGGAGTAATTCAGATGTGTTTGATGATGATGGGGTGTTTTATTATTAAGTGATCAACTATTTGTGATAATAAAATATGGTTTGTTGATCCCCTTAATCCTCCTACTACATGTACTGCAAGGGTCAAAATCAGTCAAAATGTTGATATACTTGCCAAGGTGTATCTAGTGCACTTAAAAAAAAGTCAAACACTGTCAAACCTTACGTGTAGTAAGTACATTTACAGGTCAAAATGAGTCGACCGTTTTTGACTGGTAAAATCATTGTTTGGTATTGTTCAGGGTGGTCAAAATGACAGTCAAAACCAGTCAAAAATGCCCCCGTGTGCACTTTTGGGTCAACAGTCAAAAACAGGCAGTTGACTGGTTTTCACCTCTTTTGCAACTTCCCACTCAGGTGCAGTTACAATAGGGTTAATATTTTTATTTATTTATTTATTTATTTTATGAGAGGACCTTGTGATGAATTTTTCACAGGTTAGTTTTATGATATATGTACTCTACATACATTATACCTTAACCAGTTCGCGTCGGGAATAAAAAAGTTTTTCTGGGCCCCTGTGCAGGTTTCTTTTCCCCACACAAACACGTTAATGGAAGCTTCCACAGCGCGTGGCCATGTCTACCGAGCATGTCACTGTACACTCGGCTCGTTGCCACGTCAACCGAGCATGCATACAAATATTCCGGAGTTTCCTATGGCGTGTTTAGACGCTCTCCGATCCGTGGTGCAAAAAAAATTTGCGTGTATACACGGCCTCCGACATGAACTGGTTAAAAACTAGAGGCTTAAAATGAACACTTTCAAATATCAATGTCGTGTACATTGAAATGGGTTTGTTTGAGAATGTAATTATTCAGTATGTAAACCCTGTGCAGAGCAGATACATGTACATGTAGTGGAGATGTTAATGTTGTAGAAATTGTCATTATGGGTCACGGGTGTATTGGGAAATATATGTAGGGCAAGATGTGTGGTAAAAGGCTGATAGATTTTTAGAGGACAAATTCTCAGTTGAGTATACATGTATCTTACTACAAGTCAGACATGAGGGACATAATTTTAATGTGTTAATATTTTGACCTCTGACTGAGTGTTACCATGAATTTGAAGACTTTTTTTTCTCGGGAGAATTTTTTTCTAAAAAAAAGGTGGGCCGGTGTAGTTTGATCGTGGCGCTATGAAAAGAAAGCAGATGGGTGCCAACCAAGTCGGCATGGATCAAAGTCTTTGGCAAGGTGGTACTGGAAAGAATCATGCATGCAATGCACTCAACACCCAAGGAATTTACACTGGGGGAATATGTGTGTGTAGTCTGAATGTGTGGCAACACTGTCTGGCTACGGCCTATCATTACTTGAATGGGTCACAGTAGGCGTCCACCCTTGTCATAAACACACAGGGGTCCCCGTAAGTAAACAGGGTCTTCAGGATGACCCATGCCTCAATGAACATCCCTGTATTTGTCCAGCATGCTTGTATACCCAAAAAGAACCTTTACAAAACTAACATAATTCCCCATTCCTCCTTCACTTCTTGCTGGCGCACTCCTGTTGCTTTCAGAAGAAAAGAGAAAAACACTGGGCTGGCTGTGTTTGGACTGTTTTTTCCTTTTGGGTGTAGGGGCCTATTATGCTTCCTTATCGCCAACAGCTCATTACACTTTTTTTAAGGAGGTTTTGTTTGGCTCGAAGAGAAGAATGCCCAGGGAGTCCAACCCTTTAGAATACTAGTACACTGTGCCCAGGTTTAATCAGATGGCTTTTCTTCTGGGCACAGTCCACAAACGGTGGCACCCTGATGGCTGGAGAGTGAACAGCAGAATGTCAGGGACAGTTAGTCTCTGCTGTAGTAGTGTCTCCTGATTAGCTGCTAATCAGACGTAACATTCCAGTGGAAAGCATCTTCTTATGGTTCATGTCTGCCAGGTTAGTATATGTGTTTTTTTTTTTAAGAATTCTGCCCAACCATGAATCCTGAATACATATCTACAAGAGCAGTACTGGTACTGAATTACAAAGTACTGATGAGATTGGCAGTCTTTACAGATTACTCCTTTCCAAAGCCTACTCTACCTCCACCCCCACCCCCCTAAAAAAAAAAAACACTAAATATTGGAATTGACACTCCTGGAAATTGTCAAATGGGATTTTGATTCATTATACCTGGCATTGAGGCTTCTAGTGAACCCATTTTACCCACACCCAGAAGCAAGCCCAATGGTCCTAGCACTGATGATAACAAGAAACAGACTTATATCCAAGGTCTTGTAAAATGATATGGGATGATTTATGGAGAACTATGGGGTAACATTTAAGTAAAGGGATGGTACAATATTAGCATAAATTGGTACGTATGTTTAATTAGCATAAATTGGTATGCATGTTTAATTAGCATAAATTGATATGTATGTTTAATTAGCATTAATTGGTATATGTTTAATAAGCATAAATTGGTATATATGTTTAATTGGCATAAATTGGTATGTATGTTTAATAAGCATAAATTGGTACATGTATGTTTGTTTAATTGGCACAAATTGGATGTACGTTTTTTTCAACCCTCTAGTTCTCAACAAATATGTGAAAGTGTAATCTAATAAAATAAAAGAGAATCCAATAAAAACTGTTCCATTTTTTTTTTTTTTAAATATTTTTATCCTCTACAAAAAGTTACAGGATGTCAACTGTTTGTAAATTCGGCGAAACAATTCCCGTTTTCTCGAAGACGAAAACTTCTTTAAATAATTTCTCAGGATGATCTATACAGTTGTACACGTATACCAACTTTACACCAATTAAGTTTTTAGATAATTTCCTCTTGTTGAACTCTTCCTGAAACATCTTGCTCTTTAAGAAAAACATGTACAGTATATAATAAGCACATTGTATTAACAATCTAGTCCCTGTAAAGTTTGTCCATTTTTTTTTTTTTATTCAATGAAAGGAACTCTGTGTTTTATAAACTCTTGTGTATTTAAAAAAAAAAAAAAAACAAGGCCCCAGACATTGTGCTGTGCTATGCATTGATGGCTTGGCTAATTGCTGACCTCAGGCCTGGAATTACACGGCGGCCACGACATGGCCGTCGATGCCCTTGTAACTGGCCGTGGTGCCCCTCAAGAAAATACCATCTTCACGGCCATAATTGCCGTGCCCTTTTCCCCCCTTGGCCGTCGTGCCCTTTTAATATAATTTCAATTTTTACATACATTTCTATTTTCGGGCGACGATGTATCTTATAATATCCAGCGCAATCCATTCACGAGTCAGAGTCTCGCAACACACGCTGTTCTTCTATCGTGATTTCCCTTCCGCAAACACTGCACACACGAACAGAGGGCGCTGTTACTGTACAAGCGCCCTCTATCGGTGGAGTTTTCACGCCGTGTATAAATCACGTGGTATACGACGTGTGCAGCTAGCTGGTTTGTGAATGGAAAACTTTTAACGTATGAAAAAGCTATCGTTGCTCGAAAAACTTTTCGAGAAAATTAATAAGGCCTAAACAAACAACATTGACAGTGATATTCTTTTGTTAGGATTTCTCAAAGGTATTTAAAACAAGGAACAGATTTAGATTATCATCTTGGACAGTACACATATTCAATAAAGAGGCCTTTAAAAAATAAATTAAAAACCAACAGAAAACCAAACAACTTCGTGCATATCGTTAGTTGTAATTTGTTTTACAACTCTCGTATTAAACTAATAACTTAATGGCCTTCGTGCCTTTTCTATTTTTCATAATTTGGCCTTGGTGCCCTATCAACTGGCCTTGGTGCCCTCCAAAATTTGGCTTGCTCCAAGGCCAAAGTGGCCTTGCCCTAAAAAAATTGTAATTCCAGGCCTGTGACCTACATTTCGGCTTTTTAATTGCCTATGAGAGGAACCATCTAGTTTACTTAGCCCAGTTTATGGCTACATGGGACAGAGATTCAGGGACCAGTAGGGCATCCCTGGCCAGTTTTGTTCATTTGAACAGACCAGCCAAGATTACATCAAGGATTGTGCAGTGTACTTAGGAAGTAGTTGATTTGATAATTTCACTTACAATATCTGGTAAATAATGTGAAAAAATTTGGTTACTTTTTTTTATTGAACAATTTGAGTGCTTCAGAATGCATTTAACTTAGTGCAATATTTTGTGTCAAATCAACATTTCCACTGCATTATAAACTTCTACATTGTAAGTCTGTGCCGGGTATCCGGGTACCTGACCGAAACTGTCATTTAACTTGGTTCCATTTTTCGGTTCCAATTACCCGTAAACGACTTTTGAAAGTTTTGACTGAACATTTAAAGCCACACAAATGGAAGTCTCCGATTTTGTGTGTGGGGAATGGGGATGCTACCAGTCATTTTTAGTATAGAGGCAGGAAATGATTACAGTAAGTCCACATTTATTATGACTCTAATAAAAGCAAGACAAACTTGTGTTAACATGGGTTATTTTATACATTCAAGAGTATTTATGTGTTTTTGTAAAATTGTTTACGGGTACACAGGTACTGGAAGATTTTCAATTCGGGTATATCCGGTTCCCGAAATAACCGAAAACGCAGAGCCTTACTACATTGTCCTAGATTCCAGTAATTGTTTACATTATTTTGGCATGTACTAAAAGCGTATATAACAGTTAACACATTTAATGACGGTGATCGCAATTAAGACGAGCATAATAAACATTTGATGAAAATTTAATTCCCCCCCCCCCCCCCCCCCCAATAGTACAAACATTACTTCCAGGGGCACAAGACAAAAGTGATTAATCGATAATGTACACGTATGCAAATTACACAGCTGACTGGCCACAGTACACAACTGGGTCTGGCCAATAATTGTCAAGGCAACATATCCATGTTTTAATACTTTTTTTATTTGACATACATTGAAATTGTTTCATATTGATAAATGCAATTCGTCTACAAATTAGCATTCAGGTTTGTAATTTAGTATCGGGGACCATTCTTACTAATAGAATCCTGGCAATTAAGGCAGTTGCCAGAGATATTTAAAAAAAAAATCTACGGCAAAATAAACATCTATAGAATTAATAAAGAATGTTCAGAGAAGCCGTGTATCATCTCATGTACACTCGGGAAGTATATAGCTGGAACCTTCCATCAGGCAATTGAATTAACTGAATTGATACCATTTAAACAAATGGCACTTGAAGGACGGAAGTAAACTTTGAATGTCCTTTAAGGGTTTGCCCTCAAAGATTTTTTTTTGGTTGTAAACACAGCAATCAAACTGGTTAACTGGTTTAATTTGTTCTGCTTTCCAAAGAATAACCTGTCTGAGTGGCCCACTTAAAATGAGTATACATGCAGAGTACATGTACATTGTATGTAAACACAGTAACACAAAACTTTTTGCCAAAAAAATTAAAAATAATAATAAAATAAACAAACGATAAACCAAACAAATTTGATGCAATATTTTTAACCAATCATCAAAGGTTTTTACACCAGAGCACACAATAGCCCTACATTAGGATTAAACTATCTTCATCATTTGGCTTCCTATACATACTATTCAAGAGCAAATTCTCCATTCCTCTCAGCCACATTGTTTTTTATTTCATATGAAAAATTACAGAAGAAAAAATGCAAAAGCTACACCATAATAAAAGGTCATTAGTCTACTTATTTTGGTCTGATTTTGCAGACTCAGGGATCCGCCACTTAGAAATAAACATCCAATTTCCAAATGTTTTCCCTGAAAAAAACCTGCTGATGAGATTTCAATTCCTCTGATTTCCCCACAAATCTTCCAACCCGCCTCCACACAGTCCACACACAAAAAAAATGAGAGGGAAAAAGAGTGCGATATTAACCGCTTTCCTCCACAGCCCCCAAAAGAACACACACACACTTGGAAAAGAGATTCAATGGGAATGATGCTGATTAACCCTGGCAGTGGTTTGCTTCCGCGCCCCTAGTTCAAAGCAGTTCACGGATCCAATGCTAGGTCAGTGCACCTACAAGAGTTTAAATTGGTTACGGAGGAGTGGCGACGCCTTGGCTTGAGTACTTTTAAATATGTGGCAAGGATAATTTTTCAAGCACACTTATTCAGCTTACAGATTGTACAGGTATTTTGTAGGGCGGAGACCCTTGAAACTTCATAGTACATGTACACATTATTGAGTTGCAGTCTTTATTTAATTTGGACCGCATACTGTTACAAGTATTCCAAGTAATATATTAAGAAATCAACCTGTGAAATTTTCAGCTCAATCCGTTCACTTTCTGTGCAAAACTTTATTTACAAATGCTACACTATCTAATTACTCGAGGAGTTCTGAACGGAGATCTTAAATTCGGATGACAAATTGACTATAATATACAAACAAATGATAGCACATCAGAAAAAAAGAGTCCAAGGATATTTGGTAACATCATCCACTTAACACTTAAAACAGTCAAGTTTGATGTGAAACTCACGATCACTGCAGTCCTGCTTTAACTCAAGGAGTCTCTCCATCATTCCAAGACGTCTTTATCTCATGCTGATGACCTGGGTTCCTATCTCACTGACCCCTGACTGATTCTCCTTGGCGACAGTGGTCGGGATGCCTCAGGGGGCACCGTGCATAAAACCCTCCACATCACACAATATGAATTTCACTCCCAAGACATGATCAGACTTCAGCCTCCATCGGGCGGGCGCATCCATCCCATGTAATTATTTCACTCCCTGGGAAAGGCTCCAAGATGTACAATTACATCTTGTACTCCATCTTGGATTTGATATTCTCAGTTTTTTAAAAGTCTGGCATTATATGTTCAAAGTTTTAACTTCAAAACTAATGCCAGGAACACTTTTTGTAAAATGTCTGTTTCAAGCATCCATACTTATTAAGAATCATGAGTACATACCAACCTGTGAAAGTTAAAGCTTTTTTCACTGCGTCGTTTAAGAGAAAACAGTGAAAATGCAATTAGGTTCTACGTATTTGTTCCTACAGTACATCAAATTTCTGTCTTCGGATGACAGAGATTCCTTTTTGGAAATTATACCACTGTAGATCTTTACTCAAAATGAAAGCACCCGAGAGTCCAAGACAGTAATATTAAACTAAACTGACCACATAGGTTTTATGTAAAACTACGATCGTTTATGTTTTTGAAGATTACCAATAGCAGCTTTGAAATGAATTTTTTTAAAATTATCTATTGTGATGATACAGCAGTACACAAGGTGGCAGTTATTCAGGACTACATTGTACAAACACATTACAAATTACAACTAGATACTGTTCCTGATATACATGTACTTACATTCGTTTGGATAACATCTAGCAAAATGCTACGCAAAAACGAAATCACAATTTGCAAGTCAAAAATCACTATTTGCCAAAATATTTACCTAGATGCAAAATTCCCAAGTCAGCTATAATAATAGAATTGTACATTTTGTTCATGCCCGAGTCACTTCTATCATTAAATTTTGCTATTTATAATGATAAATTATGAATAAATTCCACATATTTTATTTTACCAAATGTAGTTTACATTTAGAAATTGTTTTTAATGGAAGCGGTCCGTGAAGTGTGACATTAAATATAAATGTAGTGGCAAAATGCATCCTGGTGCAGTAATGCAGTTAACTGCCACAGTTATGTGCAGGTGTGACCTGTCATTTAAGGCATTTGAGGTCGATGACATCTCGCCAGCTACGGAGCTGTACTAATAGAGCTTGAGTCAAACCACGGTAATCTAATAACAGCCCTCAAGAAAGGGAAATATGGGAGTTGTATGGATACCAAAGGCTGGCTTTTGTTAGAGAGCAGAATCTTCATGTGCTTGGCAAATCATGAATTAAGGAAAACAAAAATACACAACAGAACCAAGATGGACGGTACATGAGATTGAGGGTTACATTTTCAGCCATTACAAATGCAATCACAAGTTCCTTAAAATGAAAATGGAAAAGTAGTAACATTTGGAATAAATTCTGAAAATTTGTATCCATGTAAATTGATTAAATACATGACTTGAAAACTTCCGACTTTCAAATAATTCACCAAGTTTGTTTTGGGACACTGTTAATAAACAAGCTTTTTATCAAGTTGTTTTTGTATTGATAACAACAAAATTATCAAATTGGAATGTTTCATTTTTTTTTGCAAGTCTGTGAACTTATGTATAATTTATGTTCATATGTACTTTAATATTACACACAATATCAGACACACATTAATCATAATTATCATGTCGCCACCATACAATGTCTGTTTTTAAACATATTTTTCAGCCTCAAAGATAAAAAACATTATTGACAAAAAATGTAGGCAAAAATTTACATTCCAATGACAGTCGGAGATAAACACAAGCTTTGATGCTTAGAGTCCAATGAAGCAAACTGGAGTAGGGTTTTCACCAATCATCCCATGGCGCCTCGGCCCATGTGATGGCGTCTGTGGATAACCTTTGACCTCCGTGTTTGGAGAAGAGGCCACCCAGGCATGCGCAAGGGCAGAGTCCCAACATCAACACTATCTGATGGCAAGTGCTATGTAAACTCCCACTGCCACATTAATCAACCTGGTCTGTGCTCGGCAGCAGCGGCTGCCCGGGCAATTCCTAGTTTGAGGAGTTAATAGGCCATGGTTGGCATTGCTTCACAATGGGGGTACATAAGGATGACAACTGGGTATTCGCTCGTCTTTCCCACCAGACCAATTTGTGGCCGATCCTCCCGCATGTTTGGGCACTCATTATTAGCCGGAGACAGCTTTTTAAGATCATTATAATATCAGGGGGGAAACCTTGCCCTTTCACATGCTCATCTGTGGTTAATCTTCACTGCACTGTACTTCCAGCGGCCGTTCTTGTGCACGGAAGGTACACAGTTCATTATGGAATGTACATGTACAGTGCATGTTCATTATATGTAAAGACTCTCTGCATTTTGACAGAAAACAATTTCTGTTGTAAATGTTCATCTGCCATTTCTAAGTATTGTTTAGTCTGATAAAGAGTGTTCTCAACTTCATCATTAGTGTCCTTCTAAAAAAAAAAACTTTCAAATATTCACGTTTTTCTTAATTCTTTCTTAATATTTTCATGATTCCATATATTTATAACTCCTCATTTTCATAATTTTAACACTCAAGGACCGTTTGTCACTCGATACTATTTTAATAATCTTGATGGCTATTTTGGAAACTGAACAGACGGCTTTTACATGTACATACTATAGCTCTTGTTTAGTAAAACTGAAAACTGCATGTCTCATTTGTGAAACATTCTAATGCATCTCTCATTTTTTTTTTGAGTGATAAAACTGCTTAATCTACATGTTCGCCAATGGCAGGGGACCGGTTATTATCGGTGGACATCACTGGTGTTCCTAGCAATGGAACATTTGCTACTGTGGGGAAAGCATGAAGTGCTTGAGTTGCGTTCGCGCACAATTATTTCGCGTTTTTAAATGTTAGCGTACACATATGTACACATTTACTACATGTAGTGAAAGAATTCTGTATTTAAGACCATGTGTACATGATGAATTTGCGCAAGAGTCACCTGTGCAGGCACGCTCACATGAATATATTTATGTGTACATGTATGTATACACATTAAATATATACTACATGTATATTTCTGTATGTCCTTAAGTAAGACTAATTGCAGTGACACCATGTGAAATTCTCAATTGAGTAGTAATTAGTTCTGAAAAAAACTGTAGTGCAAATATACGTACGTGCTGTGTACATGCATAATAAACAAAACCAATTGAAAACTATTTATTTCTAACTGACTTTCAGTACGCGTAATAGCATCCATGGATACTTACTATGCACGTGTCCAGCATGATTGTACTTTCTACATGGGGTCAGAAAATTGGAGTTTTCAGATACCTGCCCTCACCTACATGTACATGTACATGTGGTTAATTACAGGACTTGAACTTTGTGTCTGGCAACTGCGTCCATTCGCGGTGTCTCTGCCTCGGTGCCCCTTGAAAAATTCCATCGACATTCTAATTTTCTCATGGAAGTTTCCCTTTAATCAAAGGAAAATTGCCTTTCTTCAACAAGAACAAAATTTGAGGCCTGAAATCAAGCTGACCCATATCATTTTATTATTTTTGATAAATTGAAAGAAAAAGAAAAAACCCTTATCACGACTTGCTGTTGGAGTAACCAAAATTTAAAGATTTATTTAAAAAAAAAAATCAACCATCAATGTCCTTTTGCCTTAAGAGCTATCCTGGATCTACCCTGAAAACATCTAGATAGAAAGACAAACAAATGTCTTTAAATCTCAGGGTACAAGAAACCGCATTCATGTAGATCCATATTAATAACCACCAACTCTTTACACAGTCCCATCAGGTTTAAAGAATCAGAACTCTTCCATAAAAATTTTTTTTAAAGCCAAAGGACAAACAAATACATTTAGGAAACACACTTTCCCCTACTGCTGTTGTGGAACTGCACAGAGCCAGTGCTGAATACAATTCTTCAAGTTGATTGTCCTTGACAGGAGTCGATAATGTATGCAGAGGCACAAAAAAAACACACGGGACAATATTGACACTTGGGGTGCAGTAAACTCTAGCTACTCTCTCTCTCCTACTCTCTCTCTCTCCCTCTCTCCAGTGAAGACAAAATGTTGTGCTGTCATGCAGAACACTCGTGTTACATAACATAAACAATGAAAGCATCATTCAATTGAGATATGTAATGTTGAAGATAGTTTCTTGGGCACTATTACAAAAAAATATTTGTGGAAAGATCCACATATTATCATGTGCAACAAATTTAAAAAGGGTTCCAAGGGAAATGTTGGCAAACCCACGAGTTTGCTTACTTTCTTTGATACCAGGGCCTTTCCATGATACCCGGGCCCAATTTCATAGAGCTGCTAAAGCCGTGTTCGCACTGGACTTTTTTTGGGGAAGGTTTTACCGAGACGATGGTAAAATGAAAAATGGTCAAATGTAACCTCTGTCCGCACTTGGACTTTCGACACGGGAAAATTTTACCGAGACCGTGGTAGAAGTAACCAAGCTGTCAGTATAATGACTCATGAGGGCGCTTTGCGTGACCTTTCTACGTTGACCTGATTGACCCAACAACGCACAGAAAACTTGCTACACATGCACATGCATTAAATGCGCCAGGCCCGCCCCCACCGCGCGGTGAAACAATGCAAAGCGCATGCGCGGTGTCCCTGTGTAGCACGACCTTGCGCTTGGGCCGGATGTACGCTTTCCTGAGCCGCTTTTACCGACTCGCACTGTCCGCATTGGACTTATCGTCTCGGGAAAAGTTACCTGGTTAGTTTTCCTGGGCAGCAGTTGGCCAGTAGAAGTAACCGCTGGACTCAGGAAAAGTAACTGAGAGGAAAATGTCCCAGGCTGTCCGCACTGGACTTAAAATGGGAAAAGTACCCATCGTCTCGGTAAGTTTTACCCAAAAAAGTCCAGTGCGAACACGGCTTAAGCAGAGAATTTCGCTAAGCAAATATTTTCACTAAGCAACATCAAACAGACTACCAGCTAAACCTTTTGTTTGAAAGATTGGTTGGTAACACTATATCTCTCATAATGTACTTTTGGGCTCTACTCAGGCTCCAAAAAATTATTTCAAAAAAACCACGACAGCCACAACAATTTTGTGTGTGCATACTTAGAAATTTGAGAGGGCCCCTTGGAAAATCATTAGGGGAACAAAACGCACTCCAGCAATACTTGACATATCAGTCAGCAAGCCTTACCACTGAGAACATTCTTTAGTTAAGTTCAGTGACGCCAAGCACCGATAACAAGTCTCATCTGAACGTAACAATAATCCCCCCTTCACTATTTGACAATGCTTTATAAGCTAATACGGTAGATAAAGAAGATTATTTAGATAAAACTACAATGTAGATTGTTCTGTTGAAGAACAAAAAATGTTCACCAAAACATGTTATACATAGGTCTAATACTGACTATCACTGAAATAGTTAGACACCATGAAGAAAATGACTTTGTAAAATATTTTTTTCTTCAGAAATTATTTGGTCAATTTTATGAACATCAAGGTAGACTGTAGATGTTAGAATGAATTGTGCAACAACATTTTGCATAATTCTTTCAAAGTTAAATTGCGACAAAAACGTTTTAAAAAAAAGTAAAGAAAATTGTACTCAATTTATGCAGTAATCCTGAGATTGCAGGTTCAAATCTAACTTCAGTAAATAAGTTGTTGGTCACTCCAAACGAATTACTTTCAGCCTGTGTACTTTCAATGTCTAAAACCTGTAAATTTGAATTTTTGTCTTAAAAACTTCAAAATAAAGACTTTACATCAAGAAAAATCAATGCTGGGCTTAAATGATTTTACAAAGATTTTTGGAGATTTTTTATAAAATTAATATCAAAAAAATTCTTTAATATTTCCAATACCAAATTAAGATCATTTTTATTTGGAATTTACAATGTAAATCCTCAACTTGCTGACTCGTTCGTTATATTTCATCATTTATTTCACCCTCCCCAACTATCCTGGGCCAATATAAACTCTATTATTCCACTTCAGCAGATTGTTTACAATTCCAATAAATAAAGCCAGGAAATTGTTTACTTAATGTTCCTCAAAGACAATGTTAGGTCCCTGGAGCCGAGCAATCAGTTTTGTCATGGTTGCAGCCTTAGAATACTGTACCTTTTGAAAAAAAATTCCCCAAAATAGTTTTAGTTTCGATTAATTTTAAGAATAAGCTTCAAATTTGAACCACTGCTTTTCACAAATTTCTCCAGCATTCCATGATTTTCTTTTTCGGTGACTTGGGACTGTTGCTTTTTACTCCATGGAGGTTGTGGATACTCCATACAGTATAGCTTCCTGAAGCTATCACATGTAACTGATATGTATCACAGATTTCATAAATAACTGTGTGTGAAAACTTTATCTGTTAACATCTGCACACTAATAGCATTCACTTATAAGAAATTTATTTGAAATTCAAAGTGTCTTTTGGAGGTCATATTCTGAAAATAGACATGCTGGTCCACCAGGTTAGGGCAAGCTTTGTGACATGGTGTCCCTGTTACATAGGTACATGTACATGTACATGTAGATGTACCATTCATTATCCTTATCATGAGTGCACATTCTCAGTTGTTCTCCAAATTAGAATGAAATCAATCTCTGTGCCTTGAATAGGAAGTTACAATGTTAATTACTGTAGGAGTAATAATAAATGATAATAAATGGTACATTTACCTACGTACAACAAGGGACCCCTATCACAAAGCTTGCCCCAACCTGGTGGAATGACCCAAATACATCTATTGTAAGTTAAAAATAAATTTTGGACATCCTGTTTTTCTAAGAAAAACAAATCCGGATGACCTTTTTTTCCTCAAATCCTGGCTTATACAGTGATCCAAATGTCAATATTAACATACAACTTTATACTAAGATGTCACCAGGTATTGAATTTCACAGGCTATTGTCCCTTGTATTTGCCTTCACATCATATTTTGTTTTTCTACTCTTAGTTCTCTTAATGCCCCACCCCTACAAGAACAAAATTCAAGGCCAGTTTTATTTACCTACACTGTACTTGGAGTAATTTCAAATAAGTTGAAAAATAATCATCAAATGTTATTTTCTTCTACATGTAATGTGGCTTTCTATATGTATGTAGCAGGATTGCAAGTTGGTGAGCTGAATGATACATGTAAATTACAGCATGTTGACTCAAGAGAGAGAGAGTGAAGAGAGAGAGAGTGAAGAGAGAGAGAGAAAAGTATAGCCACAATTTTGTCTGGAAAAACCAGAAAACACCCTCTTTGACAACCACACAAGTGGATTCCAATTCCTGAGAAAAAGATGACAATCCAACGACATTTTCAGAGTACTTTCTGTACACACAAACCAACAACAACTTTCCTTGGCCCTTCCTCACCCTACTCTTCCTCCTGTGTACACCCTGGGTGCTGGGGCTATTCATATGCAAATTCCAAGTGCATCTTGGATGTGTTTCTCCCCAGAAGCCCTCAGAAGTCAACCACAATGAGGTGTGCATGTATGTATGTGCAATTTCTTCTATTGATTCTGTTTAATAGATGAAGTAGATAGATGAATCAAAGCTTCGGTGCCAGCTTTCCTGAATGAAATCATTTCTATAAACCCACCACTTGCCTGGTTGCAATAGACCGTTATCATGGTGCATGCATCTTGTTTGTCTTCCATTCAAATCAATGTAACCAAACCGAGGCTGGAAGGAAAATAGTCTGGCACCTTTTTATGAAATGAGAATTAGAACTGTCATTGTCATTGTGTATGCAGGGAACATTACAAAGATGGCCGCAGTGTGATGAAGGTCTATGTAGTGGGACTAGCCTGGCTAACATCAGATCTGTGTATCAATGGGTTTTTTAAAAGTAACCCTGTGCCGAGTTAATATTCCCACTATAATGCCGATGCCCTGAAGAGATAGTGACAATGCATGGAATTCACATCCCATGTAAGGGTTCCACGCTGGACCGTGGTTGCTGCCCGCTCTATCTTGATGATGCTACTTGAAATATTTCCGTGTCCACACAGATAACCATGCCCAATCGCTTAACTTGATTAAACTATTTAGTGATGCTGTGTTATCATAGAGTGTACGCAAGGACAAAGGGTGCTATCACTCGATATTTGAATGGGTACCGTATCCAATGAAAAGGTCAAAGGTCAATGGTAAAATAAGAATTGGTCAAGAGAAAGGTCAACCTGAAAATAATCTGGCCGAACAAAAAAATTATAAGATAACAGTACGGAATGCAACGAGAATCGATTCTTTCCAAATTGACAAAGCTCTAAAGAATTAATTATTCATGTTTGCATGATTTTTAAACTACATTGTACATGGCATATTCTTCAATTAATAGCCCATTTGTAAATCATGAAGTTCAAAGCTTAATATTTTCTTTAGTAATGGCTGTGTAGTTTATTAATATTGTGTAATATAATAAGAGCTGCCACACATGTTATTATAATAATAATAATAATAATAATAATAATAATGTGTGGACTTATATAGCGCACGTATCCACCAACTGAGTGGTGCTCAAGGCGCATTATATTATTACCCCTGCTCATAAGGCTCATAAATCATTCCTGAAACCATCTCAGCTCCCTGGGGAGTATACAGCTCAATTGCTGCCATTACAGCGCATATAGGGCTAATCAACCAACTCTGCCCTCACAGGTACCCATTTAACCCCTGGGTGGAGAGAAGCAATTATGGTTAAGTGTCTTGCTCTAGGACACAAGTCTCACGGCCGGGATTCGAACCCACATTCTGCTGCTAACACCAGAACTTGAGTCCGGTAAGCTAGACCGCTCGGCCACGACACTCCGTATAACACTGACCACTGGAGCCATTCAACAACAACAAAAATTCCAGATTGAGAGTGGTGGATTTAGGCCAATTATGATGAAGTAAAATTATATTAACACAGTATAGTTTATTTTCTTCAGCATGGGCAGACATTAGAGGTTGTTTACAAATACTCTCATAGCTTAAGAGAAACAAAAATGTACAATCGATCCCAATATAAATTTAACAAGTTGCCTAAAGTTGCGAACGTCATTTATTTCCGTCAAAAATGTCAACAATAACAAGTCACGTGATAACCAGAGTATCAAACATTCAGTTTAATCGAAAAATTTGTGGTATAAACAAGCTAAATAAACATCGCTTTATAATCTTAATGACTGTGAAAGCTACTCGACAATTACCGTGAACCGCTGCCTGAAATTTCCAGCAACATAATTTTACTTCGTCCGTCAAAGTCAAATACTGACGTTCGAGAAATTTGTGATCTGCCTGTGAGTTGACCTTCGACACTAGCCTAATTCCCTCCAGCGTTCTCTTGCCGTGGCAACATTAACTAATTCACACCAAAATTTCAAGCCTCCATGAATGTCCTTATTCATGATAGGTCTATCGGAAAGAAATCTGTCAAATAAATGACGTACGTTACTTACTGACGTTCGAAACCCAGCGGACAACTCCAGACTAAACTTAAATTGTATCTGCGAAAGGGAAACGACGAAATTGTTTCCCACGAAAGTTAACTACTTGAAACATAAGCAACCGCATCTGCAGTATGCAAGCACGTGGTGCAGCAACTAAAGATTAGTCCAGTACATCATTTTTGACGGAAAATGTTTCATACGTCATTTATTTGACAGATGCGTGATGGAACGTCAGTAATGGATTGACGGACAGAACGATCGAACGTCATTTTGATGGACAATGAATACTACTAGACTCATCGCGTATCGCCGCCATATTTATACGATTCACTCAGCAAACTGATTCCTTTTCCCAGACTCATTAGAAAGGCTCTTCTTTTCCAAAGACGGGCACCAGTGAAATCATGACCCTAAAAATCATGAATATGCAACATAATGAACATATTCATAACACTCGATCAAACAGCCAATAAAAAAATATATAAAATGGATACTATGCAAATTTATTCAATCGCGACGTGCAGAAATGGCACGTGATACTGGTCAACCATAAGCCACGTGCACACTGTCTGCATTGCACACACAGTCTACAGCTGACTGCACGGACGGACGGCGGACTGACACTATGTATGTATGTTTGTGCAAATTATACATGTACAGATGTACATGTCACATGCTGGGAATTCCCTTTCAAAACTTTGTGTGGACAATTCTTGTTTATGGGATATAACGGGACATATGGCTGATGTGTAAATACATGGATTGAGGGAAGTTGATGCCCGCAAAGGGTCGGCTGACGTGATCGAGACGTGACTTCTTGCAGAGCATGCACTAAACTGTGATGGTGACGGCGTCTGGTGATGGATATAAAACAACTTGTTGGCTCGATTGCTCGGCATATACATGTAGCTGCTAAATAACAATTTTTTTTTTTTTAAACGGGCAAAATGCAAAAGAAAATAAAAAAAGCGGAAGCAACTTTTTTCATTTAAAATGGCCGGCGGGTATTAAATGGATGGTATTAAATGGATACTCCACCATGCAAGGCCTCAAATCTTATAGCCTATGATATGATTTTTTAATTTTATATCTTCATATAACTTTAACAGTAAGATTTAAATAAAATTGATAACTCATTTAAAACTACATGTTTCAGTTTAATGAAGTTGTGCAGAAAATGTTGAAATAGTGGTCACTGACTGCTGAGGTTTTCTGGTAAATTACAGTGTGGGAAAAATGCACGATTGAAAATAATTTCTAAAACCTGGAATCTCCTAAAAATGCACCAGAATACACTAGAGAGCATCTAAAACTTAAAAATTTCAGCGGGCCCCGGACCCCACGCTGTGAAGGGCTTCGCGCTCGCATATTTAATAGCCAAAAATAAAACCCCACAGTTTTGAACAATCCTGGGAGAACCATGAAGACGACATGTCATGGCAGAGTAGGGATGGCTATTTGTGTCACATTAATCCCAAGAGGACTATAATTGGAAGTAGGATCAAAATGACAATTATTGCAGAGGATAACAATTGATGAGTTTAACGGACTTGATGAGGATAACAAAAATGGTACCTTTCAGTGGGCACTGAAGGAATGAAACCCTTTTCATAAGATTTTTTTTTTCTGTCAAATGAATTTCATGCATACCCGCAGTTCTAAAGGGTTTTAAAGATTTCACTTTTCATGCGTTTTTGTTTTAAAAGAAAGTTATTGTTGATTTACGTTTGAAAAAAATTCTATGTGCATGCATTATTTTTCTGCTGATGAATTAACTACGGGCGAAATTCCCGAAACGGAAAACATGCAACAACCGCCCATTTTTTTTTATAGCTTCGCACGTGTTTATTTTTTCTTCTGCTGAGTTTGGGGGTTGGAACATTGAGCAATTGTGCCACCCCCTATACACAATAGTACCACCCCCTATACACAATAGTACCATGTTCAGTTCACACGTGCGCTTTATACGATTACTACGGCCCGCGTATTGAAAGGAACTCTAGAAACGTTACAACTTCGTTTTATAATAAAAGTTGAACAAAATGAGCATTCATTTATATATGTAGTGGTGAGATTTAGAATCATTTCGGCACACAATATGATTGCACTTTAAACCACGGTGAGCCACTCATTTTCCTGACAAATTTTTAATAATCAAAATCAAGCTTGATCATACCACAAAGTAACGTTACACTTTGAAATTCACTTTGAAAAGCACCCGAACATGTCGCAGTGCCCGGACCGTTCGTAGTGTTTGCGTTGTGTCGGTGACATATATTCACGAACGTCATTCTAATTCCGTCAAATTTAAAGCTTTATTTCCATTCTTTAAAAATGTGTTAATTCAAAACCTACAAAATATATGATTACAATCGTTTAATAGCAATATCGCTAGGTTTAAAAAATGAGAGAAACTGACGAACTTCGCAAATTGGCAAGACAGGTTTACGAATGTGTAAAAAAAAAATGCTATTTTGCCGAGTTCTTTGTGGGAAATGTGTAATTACAGACTTCCATCCAGAAGCTACTTTTGAAAATAAACAACTGTAACATCCTTCAGACAAGCCAGAACGTGGAGTAACCGTTATCAAGTGAATTGTGCGAAGGTAACAAAAATTCTCAAACGTCATCATAATTCCGTCAATTTTCTCGAACGTCATTGAAAATCCGTCAATAATGACGTTCGAAACTGCGATGTTCATCGAATGGTATCTTCTTAACAAAGCCTATTGAAATGATTATTTTGTACAGATGTAAGGTATGAGAGACTGCAAATATATTAGGGCAATCAAAATTGTATTGTTTTAGAAATAAATAAATACAAGGCAATATTTGTCTTGATTTTCCGTCAATGTTATGCATTTTGTTGTTGGGCTTATATTTTTTTGTGGGGCGTTTTGTGTCGTTTCTTTCACTTTTATTTTATAGTCTATCAGTTGGTCTTCACTGCAGGAAAACGTCAACACTTCTTGTCCTTTACCTGTACTACTAAGGAATAAAGATATAAATGACCATGAATTCAATGATTAGTACTATACATCCTAAAATGATCGTACATGTAGCAAGGCGATGTCTCCCTAAACTATCCTTATATGTGCATTTTTGTGTACTTGAAGATGTATGCCATTATTCAAAACATCTTACAGGGCCAAAAAACTATTTTTGAAAAATGACATGTATGAAGTTGTGAAATGGTTTATATTTTAAAGAATATGCCACATGTGTAATTGTCATTCAGTTTTAAAAGCCACTGTGAATAATTGAAAAAACAAAATCTAACAACAACAAAAATATTCAATAAACAAGGGTTCGTAACATAGAATGTGTAACTTGTAGAATGTTAATTTGATTATGGTATCAACTGTACCTTGAAATCTTTCTGTCAGACGTATTATCATTTGAGTGAACTTCGATATATTAAATGAACTAAAACCTGATGACAGATCTAAATTCCTTGAAGAATTCTACAAGAGAACAGCAAATATGAACCTTTTCACTTTTATAAGAAATATGTGGACCAATCGAGCTCAAAATTCGAGCTCAAAATTTCACAACATTTTTAGCATTTGTACTTTTAAAAAAGCCAATGGTATTACAGTAACACAGATGAAAACAGTATTATTAAACTGATCTGTTATGTCCGCTTTCTACTCATTTATTAATGGGTGTGGTAAAATACCTGGAGCCGGCAATAAAAAATAAGTCACAGTCAAATAATTTATGCATAATGGTCAGTATCGTATAAAGTTATAATAAGTCAAATGGAAAAGGTCAAATACGTATGTATGAATTAAAGTACGGGCTACAACTTAATAACCCACGAAGAGAACACCCTTTCAAAATTATTTCACAAGTCGCTGTTCATTATCCCTGCTGACAAACTGATTACATGAAGGTCTGCCTTGGGCATTTGGCAATGATTATTTAATGCAAATGGAAGAGAGGATGGGCCCATATCCAGTCAATTATACCTGCAGTCCCCACAAACTCCAACGGTTGGAACACGGGCCACCAAGGGGTTCATTTACTTAGGAGGAAAAAACACAAGCCTCCCCTCGAGGTTCCCCTTTTTAATCAGATGCAGATTTTGCTGTGGCTAGCTAACACTGCAGCATCTACATGTATGACTTTAAAGGGGGTGTGTACACATGGACAACAAAAATAAACAAAAGTGGTTTTTTGGAAGGCGAGTTCCTGAAGATTCTTTACAGGGGTCAATTACTGTACATGGAGCTGCTCAGCAGAGAAAAACCGCTTACCCCTAAAAATTGGCTTTAATGGCAGATTTCTTTTGGTACCAGCTAAACTTTCATACAAAATGCATGCATTTTGGCTGGTAATCTGTTTCGTAATGCTTAGCGAAAATATTTGCTTAGCAAAATTCTCTGCTTAGCAGCTCTGTGAATTGACCCCTGGTTCTTGAAAGTCACTGCTGGAAATTATTTCACAGACTGCAATTGGGGAAAGTATTGCTCTATAAAAATATGGTAGACATGTATCCGAGGGGTTGGTTTACACGTACATTGTAGTACAGGCTTCCAGGACACTCCCATATAAGCATACAACTAATCACCTTACACTTGACTAAAAACAGCTTGCCAATATGTACACGGATCAGTTGATACAAGTCACAACCTAAATGGGCAAGCCACTGGAAAAAAGAAAAGAAGAGAAAGAAAGAAAACGGGAAACATCTTTCTCTGCCTGGATTCCACCCTGCAAATGAACGACTTCCTACTGCACCTAAGGTGATCCCGGAGAATGCCTGCACTTCCTATATCTCCCGACGGCCCAAATCCCTGTCAATCTCGAGTGACTTCTGGAAGAGTTTTCCCTGCCAAACCCTCCCAGAATGTCCCAGACTTTATACCGAGGTAACTGACAATCACTGACTAATCCAGTCTTATTCAGAATCCACACCTGCACGGATATTTTTACTTTTTATCTTGCAGGAGTATGAGAACACAAGACTCTGATGTCAATATGTCACCATTTCATTTACGTGTAAATGTACATGTATCATGTGTGTCACCCTCTAGGAATACAGGGAAGATAGCTAAAACCTCAAACATGTAGCATTAAAAGTGGCATCACATCTCAACCCTAGCAGGGTCATCCTCAAAGGCAAATAGTAATTTTTTTTCTTCTTCCATTTTTAACCGCAGAGCCCTTTAACTTTGAATCCAGACACATCAGCTTCCTTTCCCCAAGCGAAATCCCCCACAGTAAAGTAAACATCAACAGGCACAGAGAAGGGCGGTGGGCCGGCTTCTGTTACCAAAACCTAGGTTACTGGTTTACACAATTTTAACTCAAACAGATTGGAAGAAATCAGAGAAGTCGTGGGTAAAAAAAAAACCTGATAAACTTGAAACGCTCGGGCCTCCGGTGGAACGTGCTGGTCTATAGAAGGAAGGCTCAAAGATAAGACCATCTGTGACTGCACACTGGCCCAGCATGGGGACAGGAGTGAATGCATGGCTACTGATTTACTGTATATCGAGTAATATGGATGTGGTTTGGCTGTGCTGGCGAGTTCTGACCCTGCCCAAGTATAAGTCTGTTTATAACATTAGGTTCACTTCAATGCCTGGCAAAAGTATGTTGTTTTTTGCAGAGGAACCGACTCCTTTCAACAACATTCACAGCCAAATTTGTGTGTGTACAGAATGTAATACTCATTTTGATCAGCAAATATTTCAATTCTGATTAGCAAACTGTGAATTTAGTGTACAGCATTTTGCAGAGCATAACTAAACTTTTTCATTGCGCAGTAACAAATTTTAGTCAGTAAAACAATCCGACCGTTCTCATCTCTTTCAAGTGAATTGTGATAATTTTGCCTTTTATTATATAAACATTTTCTTTCTAGACCACACCCCCATTATCAAAAAAAAAAAAAATTAATTAAAAGCAAATCTTGTTTGTACAAAATTCTCAGCGCATTTCAAATGTTAAACACCTTCAAAGAAAGCCAGCAACCCTACCCACATTGGATCCATGTGCACATATGTGAACTGATTGTGATGTATACCTGGTTCAACATGTCCCAGTTGGTGTCCGCTGCTCTGCCAGCGTGATTTTTTCTCTCTAATCCATTGGACCGGGGAAATAATTTGCCAGCAATCACACGATGGGGTCTCCTCGATGCGTGTATTTTTGGGAATATTTGTCTTGAACTCTGAGGTCCTGTGTACACCACACAATATCGCTTTAATCACGTACAGTGTATATTATTGGAGTCAAGTGAGTCTGATGCCAAGATGTCCTTGCTGGAGTTCCTCAGTGTCAAATGTTTGGGAAATGAAATAACATGATAATGATGAAAACTTAACAAACTGCAAAAACAAAAGGTGGTGAAAATGTCCTTGCTGAAACAATTCTGGTATGCCGTTTGACTAACTTAAACGGACAATATCGTCACATGATCAACAGGGCATGGAATCAGTTTCAGATTAAGTCAGTGACTGAAAATAATACACAACATGACAAGGTCATAAAACCTGTTGCTGCTGCATAAATGACCCAGTAATGTTTAGTTATTGTGTTTATCTTAATGAAGCACGATTCCATGCCCTGTGGAATGTCTGCTCTGATCGTGATGATACTGACACAAGTAGGATTTACTTCACTTAAGCCTCGCCATGAGATTTTAAGAGACAATGTCTAAAATACAGAGTATTTTCTTAAATGCTCAGTAATAGACAAATTTTGATAAAAGGAAGACTGAGAAAAATGCCTTTAATCTTACTGCATACAGACTGCCTTCCCCACTTCCTATTATAGGCCCCATCCAAGACAAGAAGGCCATCTTGCCTCATTTATCAAACTCTCTTTCGCTCTTCTCTTGTTAACTCCTACCCCCTACAGGTTTCAAAGGGACAGCACTTCATCATGCAGAAATAATCAACACTAGAATGAAATAGCTCCTAGGTAAAACTTGTAGCTTTGCATGATGAGGATGATAAGTAAGACTAATTGCGGTGACACCATGTGGAATCTCAGTTGAGTAGTTAATTAGTTCTGAAAAGAACTGGAGGTACAACTGGACGTTTCGATCAGTATGCTCTGATCGAAATAGCTCCTTGCATTCCTTTTGCTCATGGTGTAACCTTTGGTAGGAGCTTGGCCTATCCAGTTAGTCCAGGTCCCTAGAGCATCAAGATGATGAGAAGTGTACTCTAGAAAGAAGCCAGAACCAGGACCGTCTGTAATCTGATCTGGGAATGATCAGGTTTGTGGCAAAATGATCAAATGACCTGCCTCCCACCACAAGGATAACACCAGTGTATTCATATCTCCCTGTCCAGCATGTTGTCTGAATGGTTGATCTCTGTCATATTACTTGACTGTAAGGCTGCGCATTTTCAGGAACACGATACCCGGAATTGGAAATCTTCAGATACCGGGGTACCGTAATTTTGCACAAACACATTAATACTCCCGAATGTATAAAATAACCGAATGTATAAAATAATTTATTTGAACACAAGTTTCTCTTGTTTTATTAGAGTCATAATAAATGTGGACATGCAGTAATAATTTCCCGCCTCTATATTAAAAACGACTACAGAAATAAACTCACTTTAACTCCAAGAAAAACAGATTTATATTCCATACAGAAATGGCCAAGGGAAATGGAACAAGAGGAGTAAGTACATAATTTGTAACATAAAATAGTGTTTTTCCCTCCAGGTTTCACAAATGGAAGTTTGTAACAACCACAGATAAAAGTGTCAACACTCCCTAGAGAAACTGATGTTACATGTCCATGACGCTTTTCTCTGTCCCCATTAAAACCTTATCCTCTAGAAAATGTGAAATGATCAAAAGACTGAAATCATTGACACAAGTATAAAGCAACATTTGGCTTACTATTCCATTCCCCACATGTTTTAACCACAGACCATTGAAGAGGGTCCTGCACACCTGTTCAACGTTCTCTGAATTTGGCCAGCTGTATTTTTCTCATGGGACATTAATGAAGTATCCCCCGTTGAGTGACAAATGCAAGTTTTTCCCCCTTGAAACAACTTGCATGTAACACAGGTTGGTGGTTGATTGTACATGTACACAGACTACCATTTGTTTTTTCACCAAATGTAAAACATTATATATTTTGTTGGTGTATTTTTGGTTTGTTTTTAATTTTGTTTTCATATTAAAGGTTAAAAGTGTTGGCCCAAGCTTGAGCATTACTCATTCCTTGCTCTGCAACCCCCTCCCCCACAATATGGGCAAAATGTTCAACTCAACAATAACAATTTAACAACCACAATGCATACATTTTTTTCCTAACAATTATACTGTTTCAACAGCCTTTAGTGCGTGTCACAAACTTCATAAATTTATTCCAACACAAGGAGAAGAAATAGTTTGTACCAAAATCGTGTTTGAGAAAAATGGCTTACTAGGACTTACATATTGCTTTAATATAGCCAAACTCGCTCCATTATCAAGGTCCCTTTTCATGAATACAATGAAAGTTGACTGGAAAAAAAAAGTCAAAGTTATCCAATTCAACAGTGCAGTAAATCCCTGTACATGTTGTACATTATTTAACTCTGCAAACTCAAAAGAAGGTTAAAGTCAAACAAGTTGACTGGGAAAACCGTGTACATGTGTACATTAGAGCGCTGCTATTTCTCTATACTTTTGATGGGCGTAGCACCCAACAAAAAAAAAAGCCTAGAATGCCATTAATACTAATCTACTCTTTGCCTGTTGTGCACCAATGCCTCTGAATACAGTCACAACAAAAGTTGCACTTTTTGTAACAGGTACTTCTAACAAAGGACTTTTTTTTACACAACTTGTGTCAAAAAGTTTAATAGAAGCTTGTTTATGCATGACCAACTCTGCGCTTTCGATTTTTGGGGGAAAGATTTATAGTACCAGAATCCATTTGTTAGCACAACCGGGCTAAGGAGTTGGAATGACTTTTAGGGAGAGGAGTTTAAGAGATCTGTAAATGTATTTGTAATTTACGATGGGGGAAAAAAATGCATACATGCATACACAGGGAGGTAATGAGGCAATACTTATTGTATATGTAGAGAGATACATGTAGCTGCAGATTAATGAGACATGACTGGGGCTGACTTAAAGATGAGACTTAACGACACAAACTGGAATGAACAAATGCACTGTGAAAATGTCTGCTAAAATGATCACAGAGGATTTGCTCGATGGCTATTTAATATTTTATGAGCCACATTTAGCAATTTGAGAACTAATTGGTTTGTGGCGAGGGGGGACTTATTGCAGAAATCACTAGAGCCTTGGTTTAGTCAGCTTGATTAATATTGATTTGATAAATACAGCCAGTAGGCTAGAGAAAATAATAGGTCAAATAAAAACATCACTAATTCAAAACTAGTAAATAAATACAGGAAAAAAAAACATGTACCAATTACATGAAAAACCAAGTGTTCACAAAATAACTCGAATGGACAACAACAACCTTTTTTCATTTGATGCAGGAATTCTGTATTTCAGTAATTACCAGAGGGAGTAAGGCAGAAGACAGCAATGGCCACATTCTCTCAGCCAAAGCCCACACTGGCCAGGCATATCCAGCCTAGCTGGTGCCAGTGTGGCTGGAGTGGTGGCCGACTCCCTGAGAGTGTGAGGCCAATCTGTATGATTTACACAAGGGCTTTGACTGGTCATGCATTATGTTAATTTCCAGTCCTTAGGTCAAGCAAAGCTTATAAGCTGGCCAAGCACAAGAGGTTCTGCTGACAGTTTCCTGGAAAAATAATGTCTCCAGGGTTGACTTGGGTATAAATTATGAAAACAAATTACAGAAAGATCAAATTTCAATTATGTTCTTTATTTCATTTCCTCTTTAAAAATTGGGTGGCACGAATATTTAAAACAACGTATCAAATAACTTTCTCAACATTTCTCAACATTTCCGAAGAAAATATAACATTTAATACACTTTTCTAATGGTGGATAATAGAATTGATGTTCCAAGTCGATTTACTGAAGCACAACATTATGTAAATACAAAAAATTATTCACATTAGCACAGCCAGGCAAAAACGTCATTTAGAACCGAGCTACGTGGTAAGTGATATTCCTTTTGGATGAAAAGACAAGCCATTATTTTCACACCAGAGAACCGATTTATTCCATGTACCGTAAGCGGACTACAACATCATGCTCCGAGGCGGTAACATGCTCTGTTGAGCTGGTGAAAAGCACATCTAAAATTGTAATTTTTCTTCCTACAGTGAAGAACTGATCTTCGGTCCATCGTATGGGATTGACACTGCTGAGGGGTAGATTTCTAAAAGATCCATGGCGAAACGATAATGATAAGGGGAACTACTGGTTATCATCCTATTAATTATTTATTTCCCCCCTTCCCCCGCCCCCAGAGGTCTGAGAAGGGGTTTAGTGTATGTGTGAAATCCAAGGGTGGGGAGTGTGGTCATGTGAACATTTTTTGAGCAGAGATTTCACAATATTTTTGTTATTTCCCAACCCAGTGGATTTTCAGTTTTCAAGTGCCTCGTATGCGCAAAGGGGGCCGGGCAGGTCGAGGACAGCAATTCATAGGCGCATTAAAAGGTCATGCCCTACCTTTGGTAAAGACGGGGGTGACCTAGTCTGACAATGCAAAATGGGGCCCAATAAGCATATTTTGTCAGATCATGCTGCCAGAATATTTACGAGTTGATGAAGTTATGCATTTGTTTCCCCAATTGTCAGCCTGCAGTACCAATGGATTTGAACTTCTCTGCTGTTTGAACTTCTATTTTAGGTAATGGCAAAACCCTCTTGAAGAATTACAATACCAAATTACACAAGGAAGGAAGGAAAAAAAAACCAAGCAAACCCTGAGAAATCAATAAAAAAGGCTGTGACAGATTCTTATGAAAGAGTTAAGCATCCAGGGATTAGGATTTAAGCTCATCTCAATTTGCTAATGGTTTAGGTAAACTCCGATAATAGCAATCAGCATGTAAATATCTGTGCTGAACAAATACAGCCCCCACAATAAACATGGTTGGAAATTCTTATTTGCTCCTCAAACCCTAATATAAAGATGGGGGCAGTGATAGAAATAAACCTAGGGGGAAAAATTGTTTCAATCACTCAACTTTGGGATTTGTGAAGTTGCTGGGGATTTGTTAAGAAGGGACATTGGAAGACTGGCAGCATCACAATCACATAATCTGCATTCTGATGTCAAGGTCAGTTTGCCCGGGGACGCTGTAAAAAATAGTCCACTAAAATATATACTGCTTTCCGATTCATAAATAGTTAAATTCCCTAATGTTACTTGTAACTCATACTCAAAGTGATGCAATTTTACTTCAGTTGAAAGAAAGGATCATAAAACCCTGGGCCTGTGCACGTTAGGTTGACTTGAAAATAGGGGATTTCCTTTTTGGAAATGAGCTTAATTCACCAGAAAGAAATGCTCAAAGTTACACAATATTTCCCCCCCCCCCCAAAAAAAAAGGTTTATCGCAAGCCGAACATGCTCGGGTTAAATCGCCTCCCCCCCCCCCCCACCCCCAGCCAATGGAGCCTGAAACCACCTGGCCCAATACATTTGATAGATTGTTCTGCGAAGTAGTTGGTGGAATTGCACATACATTTGTGTAGTAACCCCAACCACTATGGCTTGAGCATTTGAGTACAGTACTGAGCCTAATAGGTTTCTCTAAATAAAACCGTTTGTATGGCAGTTTTTGGCCCAGTTTTACACAATTTTGTAATAAATAATGGTGGCCACTGGAATGATTATAGCACAAACAAATACAGCTAGAATTTTAACTAGGATACAAATAATATCCAAGTGATTATGAATTGTAGATGGCAAATTTACTTTTTACATTGAGTAGGCATCTATAGGCAAGGTGATCTTGCATTATAACTTACTGACATATATGTATAGACCTATCATAAGTTAACATTATGAATGCAATTAAGCCACGGCTAGACTTAAGAAAAATATCAGACAGGCCATAATCTGGTTGACAATTATAATGCCATTCAAATCCAACTGCTGAAAATGTTGGCGCTAGGTAAAACTTGCCCAGCTTAAAAATGTCTGGTGAAATTTACCGCAGGCTAGTAATCATGATGTAGCCTGCTAGGCTACTTAAATAACCACAGCCAAATTGAGGGCTACTAAAAACTCCTTTGCACTAATCATGCAGGCTAGCAAAAAAACAAACCTTGTGAAGTAGCTTAACAGGCTAGCACGTTGAAGTGGCCCTGTGAGCTTTTAAAATAATCAACTACCAAATGATAGGCTAGCACCAATTCTTTCTTAACAAGAAAACAAGGAAAGTCAAAAACCCACAGAGGCAATTTCAAATTTAACATATTCACTGAAGTTGCTCGGTGAAATTACGAGGACATGTCCAGATCAGTTTTCACAAATTTTGGATGAATGCTAAGCTGTTAATGGTTGGGAAAAATGCAAAGGAATTACAACAAACCTGAAACTGCGTAGAGTTGCTGCCGTTGGCTGGGAGTATTTCCTGTCTCCGTGCTTTCCCCAAAATCCACCGTGGAGCCTGTTGTGGATGCCTGCATGAAGCAGTCTTCGTTAGGACTTGAGGCTGGTTTCCAGAGAGGAAGAGATGGGAAAATTGAAGCCATCTGTTATTATCTTGTATAAATGGAGGGGGTAATTACTAGACCAGCTCAATTATATTATAGCCCCTACTGCAGTTGCTAGGACACAGCACTGGAATGTAGGTGCATAAATATGGCTTGCCAGAGTGCAGTACAATATGAAAAGGAGATAGGAAGGGTAAAAGAGGCACACCTAAGGGTTCTTTAAAAAAAACACCAAACAAACAAACAAACAAACAAAAACAAAAAACATTTAGGGTTGGGGATGCAACAACTGAATTAACGAGACCCTCTTTGGGTGGAAAAACAGTATATATTTTTGGAGCACTTTTCTGGAAATAGGGTTTCCAAGTGGTGGATCAGGGTGTCAAAATGAAATGATTATGATCAGAATTTAATTGTTTAAATCAATATGATATTGATTGTTTTATAATTAATAATTCATTTACAATTGCAAGTTTGTACAGTAAAAAACAAATTAAAAATTTACTGGGGCAAAAACAAAATACATCTTTACATAAATTTTCCAATATTTCTTTGAAGTCAAGTCCATGTTTTCTTTTAATTGAGTCATGATAATTTTAGATGCGAAGAAATACCAACCTTCCGTTTTGGACCCCTCGATCGGAAATCTGCTGTATGGAGGCGGCGGCGACTCTGTAACAATGCAACACACACAACAAAACAGTGTAAGAGAAAAAATAACAAGAATTCGTATCAGCGTGTGTGGAGAGGGGAGGTCAGCATATATGATGAGGCAGAAGAATGAAAGAAAGAAAGGGGGAAAAAATGCCAACTGAATCCCTGCTGTGCACGAATAGACAGCGGAGGCTTGCCAGCGCTTGTTAATTGAGGCGAAAGACTCCGGCTGATCGGCACATAAATAACAGCGGCGCCATGTTGGTAAATCGAATGCGCGGCTCAATAGCCGCGGCCCGCCAGCCAGCCAGCTTCCCCGACGCCCAGGCGGGGGCTGTTGGGGCCAACGGCAGCGCGGCAGAATACCAAGTCAAGCTAACATCGCTTGCATTAATTTTTTCTTCTTCTCATTCTCGTTTTTCCCTCCAACAATAAAAAAGCAACAACAATGGTGAATTTTTGTTTAAGTTACAGCTTACTAATACTAGATAGACGATATTATTCATAAGACCAACGGACACGGATGTGTTTTAACATTTATTTTTAAATAGTAAGCCTTAATGTTAGACGCAAGTTCTAATTTAATTCACGGCATAAAATTAAAATAAATTTAAGAGCGGATCGCCATAAATATGGACTGACATCACCAAATGCCTTAATGTACTGACTAAATAAACGATTAAAATGTCCATAAAACTTGTTAAATGTTTATTTCCATAAATTTAACTGTCGTGACTGTGGACCTCTGTGAGCGACTGACAGGTGACTGAGAAGTTTTATCGACGCAAAAAAACATCTGTCGTCGACTAACTTAGCAAGTCCCCCCCGATGAATGAAGATAATCGCAAATTTCCCCTTACCTGGCCGACACAAACGGCTGAGATGATAAGGGTTGCAGCATACATTTCCTGAGGTAATTTCCTCCCCGTCCCGTCCAGTTTGACAACAAAAATTGAGTCTCTTGAGTTCGCTAACTTGTTTGATATCTGGCCAGCGGTACAGCTGACAGCACAACACTTGTGACGGTGCGGTCCTCCCCCTACCGAGGCGGACGTCCCCCTTCGGGAGGGGGACGCAGGCAGTCGATGTGGTTCCTCGGCTTTCGATAGCATCGAGCAACAGCTCAAGCTGTCGATCTTTTAATCGTTTCAGGAGGCTGTGGGCAGCCGATTTCAACTCGGAATCGGTCTCCAAGTCGCGGTCGAATCCCTGACTATCGGGGCCTTGGTCGCCGGTGGCAGAACCACCTCGGCTCCTCCAGAGTCGCCGGATGAGTACCGTGCGCTTGGACTTGAACATGCGACATAGGATTTGTGCACACGGTCATAGCCCACGGAGTCTTGCGTTGACCATTCCATGCGCTGGACACCCTCTCAGTTTAAATCCAGTTCGGTGTCAGCATCCGATGTGATGGGGGGGCTGGTAAAACAATACCGGCCCTGGTTGTCACAGGTTGTACAGCAATCCTCGTCAAAGAATGGATCAAGACATGCAGTAACTCTTTCCACACACCATTCGTTAAAGGATAATGAATGCACTGCATGCAGCAAGCCGTGTAGCTTTTACCCCCGGTCGGAGCGAGTCGTCATACGGTTGAGCACAGTCAGTGCGTTGGCCTACTCCGCGGCAATGTGACGCCAGCACAGCGCCTTGCATCCACAGGCAGATTACGTACACTTCCGCCGCACCAATGTGAGGACAAAATCCCAAAGGTACAGATAAAGCAATCCCAGATCGTCTTCGCTCGCGATCTCCAACTTTAAACATCCACGTTGAGAAAAATCCGAACCAAAAGGCAAGACTCCCTCATTCAAGCATTCACGAGTAAAATACACACATGTGCACCCAGCAATGTACACCGTACATGTGAGAGTTTGTATTTTGGTGGTGATACGTATATATACCAAATGTATGTGATCGTGATTGGATGCGTGACGTGTGTGCGTGAGCGAGATGATGATGAACGAAAAATCAACACGAGTGGTTTTACTACACACTAGAATGTGAGCTCACAACTGCGAGCGCGCTCATTGGCTGCTTTGGGTCACGGGACGTCTAGACATTTTGGCGCGGCTCGAGTCTGAAATGATTGTTGAGCAAATAACATGGCGCTGTCCCAGTGGATGCCACTACTCCCTCCGGCCACGTACAGGGATCGCCTCAAAATCAACCAGCACGGCAAAGTTGACTTAATGAACCGATAACCGAGCCGAGGAGGGAGAGGACGGCCCGCAGCAGCAGAGACGGTCATTCTTTCAGCGATAGTAATAAAAATGACAACGCTGATTATGTGAAATGAGTAGAACACCCGGTAGCCATGGTGACAACATTGAGGGACACTGAACCTAAATTTTCTCTATGTGCATGCCAACCTTATTTTCAGCAACAAATGCAATCATCAGTTAACCTATGAGCAGGTAAATTCTTGTTAAGGGGGAAAACGATAATCAAAACAAAATAAATATTCCATATATTTTTTTAGTTTTAATACTGAGCTAAACAATAAATGTAAGCGCTTTCCCTGAAACGCATACAGCTAGTAGCCTAAAATCAAGGCAGTATGTTAGTCCTATTTGAAGGAAATGTATATACACACTGGCAATTAACTGGTTACAAAATTAATGAAATATTCATCCGACCGTTAACTTGACGTGTAGGACCCTAGACTAAATTTCTAATGGTACAAATCATCTTGAACAAATTATTCAGTCGGTGGGAAGTGCTTTCATTTCAGAAAAAACACGAACAGATAATGTTTATATATTATTTACAACAAAATTGCCAACGGCAACTCTTGGCTCCATGTATTTTCTGTAAACAAAAAATGGTGAATGCTTTCTCACACTTGTTCTCACTATTTTAGACCTTGATTTCGCACTGAGCTGGGGTGATAGGTCGTTTTCTGTCGCAGCTCCGAGACTCTGGAATCATCTTCCAACTAAACTCAAATCTTGTCATAGTATAACCAGATTTAAGTCGATGCTTAAAACTCATCTTATGTCACAACTCTTCAAAGATGATGTATATTTGTAATTGCATTGTAGGTACATGTATCTCGGTACATAATTTAATTTTTTCCCCCTATGCTATCATTGTATATTGTTTGTATTCATGTTTTTTCTTTGTTTCCGCGCCTTGAGCGCCCAGCAGGGTGGATATGTGCATGCTATAAATCTTTATTATTATTATTATTATTATGAGCTGAAACTTTCACATACTGGTTGTTAAATGTTTATCTTGATTCGAAGAAAGTGAGCCTACCTCGCATAGAAGCATTTTTGGCAAACATTTCCAAATGAACCGTCCCTTTAAAAATCCATGATATGGATGAAATAAAATCGAACAACGGACCAATATACACTCAACCAATACGTATTTGTATTCTTATCTTTCCTTAAAAAAATCCTCCACAACCGAGAATTATTATTATTATACAGAAAGATCTCCCCGCGATTTTTTTTTCTGCAGTACACTTCGTCCAGTATATGCATTTGTATACTAAAAATGAGTTTTTGACTTTATTTTCCCTGATCCTTTCAAAAAAAATCATCCGCCACCGTGAATTACTAAAAAAAACACGAATTTATGAAAATGTTGAAAGACCTAGTGTTCATCCCGGTACCTCCTACTTGCAAATCGAGTATTCTAACCATTAGACTACCATGCCAATAGAATTTATCGGTGAAATAATTATGGAAAAAACTTTTTAAAATTTGATTTCTATGCCAATTTCTAAGCCATTGACAAAGTGTTCTGCAGACAAAATAGCCGACCAGCCCTTGTTGTTACGACAGGACTGGAGAGGAGGATACTTTCTTGTATGCATGGGCGGGGGAGACAAGGTCAAGTCCGGTTAGTATTTTAGTGGCTCTCCATCAACTGCTCTTGAGGGCAAGGAAACGGAACATCTCGAATCAGGGACGAAATTCTTGGGAAACTTAAACCACCCTCATGCCCCCATTACAATGTTGTTTGCGAATTGTTATTTGCAAGACAGCGTTGTTTGTGGGCGGGGCGGGGTGGAGGAGACGGGGAGGGTGGGGTGGGTGGGGGGTTCCCAACGAACCATGTCACATTAGACTATTAGCACTTGCTAGCAACTCATTGATGATTTTTTGGAGGGCTTTTTTAACACTAACACTAACACTGATGAACTATAATTTCTAGTACTGAAAAGTATATACTTTTGGGAAACCTTTCCCCCTGCAGCGACCCCCCTGGAAAGCAATCATCCCCTCCTCATTGTGTACCTGGAACAAGGATGCATAACTTTATACACTTGACAGGAAACAAAATACTCACATGAATGTGTTGATCCATTTACGAATGTTCCTGATGGATATTAAAGGGCCAGCATGCATATGCATGGCAAACCTGCGAAGCATGCAGCGACGTTCGCCGTGCATGGCTTCGCCTGCGGTATCAGAGCCCCTTTAAGATTATGTTTTACCTTCAGCGGGCGCGTCAGGAAGGCACCGTTAGCGAGAGATCAGCGACGCAACGCGGTCCCTACGGGCAAGAAAGACTTCGAAGGCGTTTCCGGGACTCGGCTACGTCTGCGCATTTTGTTATCGTGGCTATTTATCGTGGCTGCATGTGTGTTTAGTGGATTCGTGGCTATATTTATAATTATGTGTTGACATCTGCAATGAATTTTTACAATCCATGCTTGCGAAACTTAGAATCGGCGAATTCGTCTTTCTCAGAATCTTCTTTCTTGGGCTCATGCAAGGATGAATAGCCTAGCTTCGGAAGTATTATACGTACCTGGACCAATATATTCCCTTAGGATGGTGACTGAATTGAAATCATCTGCAAGGAGCAGTAATATGACAAAGTGAGATCCATTCATGGTCCTCCATGCACTAGTAAACAATTTGTATTGATTTTGAAGGAAGTAAGTGTACATTACCTGATTACCAAATTATTTGAAATAGATCACGGCTGTGATCCCTTTTTCTCATTATAATGAATGCAAACAAATCTGAATGCATTTTCACAACTGTCTCATGAATGACACGACGAAACAGGCTGAAACTTTTATAGGTTGATTTATGTACATGTCTCTTATACGATTTCTTTTAGCCAGGGTAACCCTATAAATACGGTTGCTCATTGCCATTATTCAGCCGAATTTTATTATTAATAAGGCTCATTCATGTGGACTAATAATCAGGAATTTCAGATTAATTTTCACAATGGCCCAGCTGTTCAAGATTTTATAAACCTTGTATTAGCCGAAACGGCCATAGTTTGCCAACAATAATATCTGAAAAGTTTTTCGTATATAGTCAGTGAAAAAGTGGACAACAAAAAACCGTTCAAATGTTTTTAACCAATGACCCAGGGGGAGGAAGTGTGAATGAAAAGTCAGAAAAGTTGAAAGTATTCAAAGGCGTATAGGCCTAGAGATTGCCGCTACACGAGCTTGGAAATCATTGGGCTGTATCTGACGTTGTGTGTCTAGTGTCGTCGGTAGAACCATTCCAGGCGAGACAACTCAAACACTCCTAATTGTTTACAGAGCCTTGTTTTTAGTTTGAGTGAAAAGTTGCGGTTTTTTGGTAGTTGATTTAAAGATAAGGTATTGGATTAATTGGTAATTCAAAAATAACCAAAATTTTCGAATTTTAATGTCAAACGTACCGTAAATCTTCTCTAGAAATAAATTTGTCTCAGGTGCTGTCGTTTATAGAAAGAAAGTTTTACAGTTTAAATTAAAGAAAGGGAACAATTCCTAAATTTCACGTCAAGAGTGAATAACCAATCGGAGCATCCATTTTCACTACTTTCTTGTGAAAGACACCACGTAATAAACTGAAACTGTCACAGGTTGGTTCTTTATGCCTATCTTGATTCAGGGACGAAGAAGATTGATTGATCTTGATTCAAAGAACGTAAGCATACTCAGAAGCACTTTTGCCAACATTACCAATGCTCACACTCTTAAAACTAAAGTGTTGAATCAACTTTTTAAGAGTTCGGTCAGTGACTACTCTTTATAAAGTTAAATTCAACTAAAGGAAAGTGTTGAATTAACACGGAGTCAAGTTAAGTCTAACTTTATCAACGTTAATTCAACACTTTTAAAAGTTAAATCCAAATTTATAAAGAGTAGTCACTGACCGAACTCTTTAAAATGTTGATTCAACACTTTAGTTTGAGTGCAGTGTACCTTCCTTTTAAAGCGATGTCAGCCACGGAAATCCAGCCCAATATTGTCCAGTTATGGTGACATTGTGTAATGGTTATTAACGCAGGTGGCCGGTCGGTTATGGTACTGTACAAGTTCAGGGATGACCTGCGGGACTTTGAATTATTAAATATAAAAAGTGAACATGATACACAGTTAACGGTCATGAGCATGTGTATAAAACCTATACAAGACAATCAAGAGTTATAACTCTGAAAGATTCAGATCATGCTTAGAGAACTCGGATTATGGGAAAGTAATGAAAATATCCGTCCTCATCAGAGTTTTCGATAAAAATACCCTTGGCTTCAGTGTCATAGATTCCGCCGCAGGTAAGGACGATAATTAAAGGATTTTGTTTTTATTCTAAGAAACTAGTATACCTTGCATGTACAAACTGGGGTGTTAAAATTACAACTGATGTCAACTTGATTATTTCTTACATAAAACATGAACACCAATGGGTGTAGTTTTAACACTTCCGTTTTTGCAGTGTTACACCGAGACACGCTAATTTCGTGTGGTATTTTGTGTCCCTCATCTGGTTACTTTTCAGATAATTCAAACGGTGGATTTTCTTGAAAATTACCCCGAAAGCATGCAGAGCCTTTTGCGAAAGCACACTCCAACAACAAACTTGGTTCATCCAATGGTGCTGAGATTGACGTCTATCCTGAAATTTCCCGGCAGTCGGTGACATAAAGTGGCCAATATTTCAGGTGTCACCACGGATCCTGAGCAATCAGTGGGCTGGCTATAGTCCCCCTGGATGACAAGATGCGCCAGGGTGTCGCAGCTCCATTCATCCCGCCCCATTGTTGGGGAAACCACGTCACCTTTCCTGAGTCACAAGCGGGGACATCAGTTATCGAAATCCCAGGCCCATTGTCCGGTGGGATCTATGCGGCGCCCGTCTCACTGCCGACGGGTTTGTAAAGTTCTGACAGGCAGACAAAAACCTCATGGTTCCAATGGTGGTTATAGTTTGTATGTGATCACCTACCATGGTTCCTAGCTTGTACTTACCCGCACACTGGCATGCATTTACAGCAGAGGAAATGGATCTGAACGGAGCTAATGAACTGAATTGGAGGGGGGTCTCCGCCCAGGTTAACCGCTGGAGTGTAACAAATCCATACTTTGGATGGTATTATGAGTTCTTTGTGAGCAATCATTTATTGAAGATAAAGAAACAGGCATCAACACGAGTCAAACATTTACAAGTTCCAGCTGAATAACTCCCTTCTCGGATACTGAGAAAAAAATGTTTACTAAATATTTCGCTTTTCAAAAGCATGCGCCTTTATGGGGTATTCTAACTTTTTGAAATGTTCAGGTGAGCTAAAACGATTTCCCATGTCCTATCAAGATCACCTGTTCGGAAGCGAGTTGGTCATTACTCTCTTAATGTAAAAGAGTGAAAACCACTCTTTCAAAGAGCTATATGGGGGACAAGTCTTTTTGGAGTGGATAAAGAGTAAAATTTAGTAGTGTATAAAGAGTGAATTGATAGCCTTTTACTCTATTTTTCACTCGAATCAGAGTGGGTTTTACACTCCAAAAAGACATGTCCGCCATATAGCTCTTTAAAAGAGTGGATTTTTTACATTAAGAGAGTAGAATAGGCCCCTAGAATAATTTTTCCAGATTAAATTAAATTGTATCACCGCCTTTACACCACTTGTAATTTTTAATGGTTACCTTTTTGGTAATGTTGGTAAAAACAGCTTCTACGAGAATTATGTTTACTCTATTTGAATCAAGATATACATTAATAAACAACCAACCTGTGAGCGTTTCAGCTTATTGTGTTGTCATTTACGAGAAAGTACCATTACTCATTTCTTTTAAAATGGAATTTAGGAAGGATACTCACTTTTCTTATGACAGCATTTCAGACTATTTTATGTCATTGTGTTGTCAACGAGATGACAGAAATTCATTTCTGAAATTGTAATATCAATATAATTGTGCTTACACGACAGCACCTGAGACGAACATTATTTAATTAAAGGGATGATTTATACCATCGTCAATTTGACACCAAGTAATTCGTAAAAGTTTTTTTTCCTTTTTTTTCTGTTTGATGAGCGAGCACACATGATGACTGATTGACTTGAAATTTCTATAATATATACTGAATCATTTTTAACACAATCTGCAGTCAAAAATGTGTGTAGTGGAAATTTTCCCAACATTTCCTTCTGCTATATACGTAAATACCCTTAACTATCCAAGTGTCCGGACTGTCAAATCGACAACCATGAATGAAGGAAGGTGCGGCCGTCTATCCATATGTAATTGCCTTCTAATTATCACTTTCGAGGCTAGAAATTGACACAATATCCCGGATTAAAACCGGCGCCTTGCGCGAGGTCTGGAGATCACCTTAATCACAGACACGAGAGTGAAGGGTCCGTGCCTTAATGAGGCATATCTTGACAGCTGACAAGGAGAAATACCTTACACCTTCATGTACAATAAGTGTGAAAATAACCGTGTGCGCTTTCAAGGATTGGGACAGTTAATGGCTAATTGTCCGGAGCTTCTCTTCAATGCCAACGCGCCGTGTGGATGGAAGGTCACCTTCCTAATTCCTCCATGGTGTAAGATTGGACCCCGGCCCGTGAGTCTGTACTCAAGTGGTTTATCGAATTTGGCAAGGCGCCAGTATGGAGATGGACTCAGTAACTGCACTGTAAAAATGGTGTTTAGAATTTAAACACATTTCTAAACATTTAGCTTGTAGGCCCTACTCACTTTTTCACATGTTGAGCCTAAAACATGCTTAGATTGTGCTTTTCTGTGATGTGTGTTTGAATGATAACAACTATATGAACAGGTGTCAAGAAGCTAAGCACGGTTAGCTTTGTGACATGTACAGAGGATGGCCGTTTAGCTTTGTGACATGTACAGAGGATGGCCGTTTAGCATTTAAACGCATTCCTAAACGCGTTTATATTGCGTGTGTTTAAATTCTACACACCATTTTTACAGGGAGATAATCTGTTATTGTGCCATCAGTTCATTGTTTTGGTTTTTCAGAGACTGTGATCGAGGTCTTTTCTGGACCTTGTTTGACTAGTTCCTGTCTAGTTCCCTGACAAATGGTCACAATTATAATGACTGTTTGAAAAACACCAGTCTATTAATGACATGAGCCTCACTTTGACTCTCATAGACTTGTGTAATAGAAAATGGTCGCGACAAAAAGTTCCAGTTTTCTCTTAGATGAAAGCACTTCAAATTTTTTTAAACAATTTCTCAGGATGATTGGTTTGTGTGCAAACTTCACACTAATTAAGCATTTAGATAATTCGTGAATTCGATATTCTTTAACGTCAGTCAGACAGTTGCAGCTATAGCAGACGTCACTTGACACATACAGCTTTGTTCAGATGATCCCCAATATACTGCGAGTGAGAAATAACGTAGAATAGAAAGCCCGCCCTCTACTGATTAGTTTTGATTATAATTATTTCTAATAACTTCCACGTGGCGCCAGGCGTCTTCAATGTCAGAGATCCTTCGACAAAGATTTATAAAATATCATAATAGTAATATGATGTTAATGAAAATGTCTATGTAGTTAAACTTATCGAAGCATGCTTAATTGAGTTCCATTCAAACCACCCATACGCCATAAACACATTCGCCTCGAAATATAAGCTCTGCGTGATAGGTGGTCTACAGAAAGGCATAGTTTATTTCATACTTTTCTATCTTTCTGTTTTTTTTTTTAGCAACATTTAAAATAGTGGATCAATGCTGATTGCTTTGGGTGAATTTTCTGTTTATTATTTTCTCGGGAGGGGAGGGGGAAGGGGGTAATACTCCAACATTATTTCGAATTTAATGTGTTTTATTTTCAATTTCCACTCAACAAACCATTATTTTTAGTATTTTCATTTATTTAACAAGAGAGGGCGCACTTCAGTTTCACAGTGTTGACAAAAATTAATTATAGAGATCGTTTGTTTTCGAGAATACGCACGTTCTGCTTCATGCAGTCCATCATTGAATTTAAATGTCAAAAGTGAACCTGCGGTTTATCAATCGTTAATAAAATTTAATTTGTAAAAAAACAAACGTTTCTCGAGTGATGTTTGAATGTATCTGTAATGTAAATGTAAAACATTTAAAAAACATTTAAACAAAATCTAAAACCAAGCAGGTTCTATTTCTTTCTCAATGGCCTTTGAGAAAGAATCTGCTAGGTTCGAAACGTAAGGCCAATAGGTTGGTGAGCAGTTTGCAACAGATAATTCTCTATTTATTTAATATCTTAAAAACATATATAATTATAATAATTTTGCCCTACACCAACGTGTGTATAACACTGCATACTCGGTGCTTTCCGAATATCTGTGAAAAAAAACTTCACAGGCGACTCGGGCGGGATTCGAACCCACGACCTCCTGCTTGCCAGTGCAGAGACGTCTTAACCTCTCGACCACCGTGCTTGCCCGATGACAATTGGCCGGCTAATAAGCAGCGGGTTCCGCAATATGTTTTTTTTTTTAAATAATTATAATAATGATCACGGCTTTACATATACAATAATGCCACATGTCGTGTAAGGGGCAGCATGGTATGGGTTTTGGTATTGTCACGAATCCACTATTTTAAATTGGGGAGAAAAGAAAGCTGTCCGGGAACCAGATACCCACAGCCGCTGCAAATGTTTTGTGCAAGAAATTAAAAACAAATAATGACAGTATAAATTCTAAGCCCAAAATATACGTCTCAAAGTGAAAGAGGCTAGTGTTGGCCACATGCCTTGCGGGAGTGGCGCCGGAGAGAGGGTGCAGAGGGTGCGCTCCGGGCCCGTTTGTATTTGCCCAAATACTGGAACTCCATGTCGTATTTGGGAGAGTAGGCGAATGTGCTTTCCGGCCTATTTTCTTGACTAAGATGAAAACTAGTTCCATAAAACGAAAGTCTTCGGGATTTTATTTTAAAATACATTGCGCCCTCTCTTGATTAAATGTTACATACATGTTGAGGGCGCTTTTCGTCAAAGGAAATTTCTATAAAAGTCGGCGGCCGGTGCTGAAATTTGCTCACAATGAGCTATCAACTATATCGAAATACTTCATTGGGAAATAGCCTTCAAGAAAGTTTGGACGAACTTATTCAGGTATATGAAACCTTTGCTATATTAAGAACCAGGTTGTGTTTCAGTTATGCCTCATTACTTGTGTTTAAGGCTGATTTTGATGAACGAAAATGACCTTCCTGAGCGGGGATGTGCATTCCATTTTCGGTTCACCCACAAAATTTCCCGAAGTAAATAGTTAGAACTTAGACATTAATTATATTGACAATATCTACATCACATATGAGTCTAAACATACCATAGCTATACTTCAGGGGTGTCCTTTGGGGTAGAATGTCGTATCCGACTGCCACTTTTTCTCATTCAATAACAAATAATCTTACTTACCTGACGCATGGAGGAAGGTTTCCTCCATGTCTAATGTTAGTAGGTGTAGAGGAAAGAATGTCGTATCCGACCGCCACTTTTTAACCAGTTCGCGTCGGGAATAAAAATGTTTTTCTGGGCCCCTGTGTGGGTTTCTTTTTCCCACACAAACACGTTAATGGAAGCTTCCACAGTGCGTGGCCACGTCTACCGAGCATGTCACTGTATGCCCGGCTCATTGCCACGTCAACCGAGCACGCATACAAATATTCCGGAGTTTCCTATGGCGTGTTTAGACGCTCTCCGATCCGTGGTGCAAAAAAAAATTGTGTGTAGACACGGCCTCCGACGTGAACTGGTTAAGGGTCTTTTAGAATTCTTTTGCAACCACTAACCAGTTAAAAAATTATTCCATCGATTTTTTGGGAGTACAGAAAGCGAAAACTATCTTTAAAGTCCACTTTTATGATGGTTTCGGACTTGATTTCCCTTCTAAAAAAATCCTCCCCTTCAGAAAATAGAAGGATCCTATTAATATAGTTGCCACTGCGCATGTAGATGTACAATGACTGTGTTGGTCACTTATGGGGGAGTTGACAAGATCAGACTGACATGACTGAGGAAGTCATCGTATACCAACATTGCAACAATGCCTGATTTTTCATGAAATAAATATCCTGGAATAATAAGTATGTCCATCATCATCCATACATGTATGTTCTCCACCTTACTAGGTAGGTAAGATTACATTAGTGGTTATATTTAATGAGAAAAAGTGGCAGTTGGATACGACATTCTACCCGGTGGAGAACATATGGATGATGATGGACATGTACTTCAAATTATTCCATTTCATGAAAAATCAGGCATTTTTAGTATACAGTGACTTCCTTGGTCATGTCAGTCTGATCGTATCATCTCTCCAATTAGTGACCAACACGGTCATTGTACATGATCAGTGGCAACTATAATAGATCCTTCTATTTTCTGAAGAGGAGGGTTTTTTTTAGAAGGGAAATAAAACCATCATAAAATTGGATTTTAAAGATAGTTTTCGCTTTCTGTACCCCCAAATATCGATAGAATCACTTTTAACTGGTTAGTAGTTGCAAAACAATTCCCCAAAACCCTTAAAAAGTGGCGGTTGGACATTTTTTCCCTGGAAATAAGTGGGGTATACCTCTCATCCCCTTTGAATTTGGGCCCATGACCAGTATCCCAAGCTCTCAACATTTCCCATTAATCGATCCAAATTTGAAAAACACCTCAAAAGTTGTTTTAAATTTGTTTAAATTATTAAAATGTTCGAATTTGTTTTAAATATTTTTGCAAAATGAATTAACCCTCCTACTTTAGCTGCACGTATAGTGGACAAAACCAGTCAACTGCCCATTTCGATTGACCCAAACGGTTTTTACTCGGGGTGGACGATATCACGTAACGATATATTAAACGATATGATATTAAAAAAATTATCGGCTAAATCGGTTATGGTTTTGAAGATATCGAAATGTCGCCATACTGACGATTTTCCAAAAATTTCGCCGATATCAAATTTATATCGTTTTTTTTAGTTAAAATATCACCGGAGTGATAAATTGTCTCAGAATTTCATGTCATTATACGGTGATATCAACAAAGTTACAGTGCCGTGAACAGCTAAAACACAGTTTGAAATCACGACACGTCGCCGCTCATGTTCCCACTACTTGCGTGTGTGCTCTTTTTTCCGTGCGTTGTGCTAGCTACTGGTTGCTATGTGGGCCTTAAACTAAAGGCTAGTCCCAGGATCACGTGGTACACTCTACTGAAACAACCGCGCTGGTGTACATTGTGAGGTTGTTCACGTTCAGCAGATGTTGGATATCAGGATAAAAGCGTGGATGATGACAGCTGAACTGTGCGTGCGCGATCGATCATTCATGGTCCGTTCATTATCAGCTCTGGGATGGTGGGGGGGGTGGCGGCGGGAGGGGGGGCTATAGGCATTTATAAACCATGGGTTTGTTTATAGACATCACGGTTTGTTCTTTTTTATGAAATGTTTGTCGCACCGAGCGGCAAAAATGTCCGAACTCGGCTCCTTTTGGAGCGACTGTTTGGAGTAACTGTTTATTACCTACGCAACTTCCCTGAAGAACTTGCATGTAAAAGTAGTTATTTCAGTGTCCAATGTCGTTAATGTACGATAGTTATTTCAGTGTCCAATGTCGTTAATGTATGATACATATATGTTATTCAGTAGTTATTTCAGTGTCCAATGTCGTTAATGTACGATACATATATGTTATTCAGTAGTTATTTCAGTGTCCAATGTCGTTAATGTACGATACATATATGTTATTCAGTAGCTATTTCAGTGTCCAATGTCGTTAATGTACGATACATATATGTTATTCAGTAGTTATTTCAGTGTCCAATGTCGTTATATACGATACATATATGTTATTCAGTAGCTATTTCAGTGTCCAATGTCGTTAATGTACGATACATATATGTTATTCAGTAGTTATTTCAGTGTCCAATGTCGTTAATGTACGATACATATATGGTATTCAGTAGTTATTTCAGTGTCCAATGTCGTTAATGTACGATACATATATGTTATTCAGTAGCTATTTCAGTGTCCAATGTCGTTAATGTACGATACATATATGGTATTCAGTAGTTATTTCAGTGTCCAATGTCGTTAATGTACGATACATATATGTTATTCAGTAGCTATTTCAGTGTCCAATGTCGTTAATGTACGATACATATATGTTATTCAGTAGTTATTTCAGTGTCCAATGTCGTTAATGTACGATACATATATGTTATTCAGTAGCTATTTCAGTGTCCAATGTCGTTAATGTACGATACATATATGGTATTCAGTAGTTATTTCAGTGTCCAATGTCGTTAATGTACGATACATATATGTTATTCAGTAGCTATTTCAGTGTCCAATGTCGTTAATGTACGATACATATATGTTATTCAGTAGCTATTTCAGTGTCCAATGTCGTTAATGTACGATACATATATGGTATTCAGTAGTTATTTCAGTGTCCAATGTCGTTAATGTACGATACATATATGTTATTCAGTAGCTATTTCAGTGTCCAATGTCGTTAATGTACGATACATATATGTTATTCAGTAGCTATTTCAGTGTCCAATGTCGTTAATGTACGATACATATATGTTATTCAGTAGTTATTTCAGTGTCCAATGTCGTTAATGTACGATACATATATGTTATTCAGTAGCTATTTCAGTGTCCAATGTCGTTAATGTACGATACATATATGTTATTCAGTAGCTATTTCAGTGTCCAATGTCGTTAATGTACGATACATATATGGTATTCAGTAGTTATTTCAGTGTCCAATGTCGTTAATGTACGATACATATATGTTATTCAGTAGCTATTTCAGTGTCCAATGTCGTTAATGTACGATACATATATGTTATTCAGTAGCTATTTCAGTGTCCAATGTCGTTAATGTACGATACATATATGGTATTCAGTAGTTATTTCAGTGTCCAATGTCGTTAATGTACGATACATATATGTTATTCAGTAGCTATTTCAGTGTCCAATGTCGTTAATGTACGATACATATATGTTATTCAGTAGTTATTTCAGTGTCCAATGTCGTTAATGTACGATACATATATGTTATTCAGTAGTTATTTCAGTGTCCAATGTCGTTAATGTACGATACATATATGTTATTCAGTAGCTATTTCAGTGTCCAATGTCGTTAATGTACGATACATATATGTTATTCATACATGTATTTTTTTTAAAATCCACGTATTGAGACGATAATCGCAGATATCATGGCCGTTGATAATCGACTATCCAAAAAATCAATATCGTCACCCGTAGTTTTTACTGTCATTTTGACCACCTTGAACAAAAAGACAATGCTTTTACCAGTCAAAAACGGTCGACTCATTTTTAACCTGTAAATGTACTTACTTTAAGGTTTGACATAGCTAGGATGATCCTATCGTTTATTGACATAAACGCTAAGATACAGAGTGTACAAACGAACGTGTATTGCATGTTTCACGAAAAATAAACACATTGCACTGAAACACCTTAAATACTATGTATCTATTACTGTATTGTTATTACGTTTATGCCTTTGATAATAAAAAATATTGAAAATTACACTGTTTTTTGGACCAATTCTTGCCTTGTTTTGGTCTTCTCTGCGGTTCGATTCTGTCCACACGATGTGTTCATGTATATAACTTCTGGTTTCGCGGTCACAGTGCAATTACTGGAGCGGAGTGGCAAACAGCGCCCCCGCCCGATTCAACCTTCAGCCTTTTGCAATACAAACCCACGGCTGTTTCAGTTTTATTGAATACGTTACATGGCAGAAATGCTTTATTTTCAATGAAATTGCGAACAAAATCCCTGATAATGAAACTAAAAAGGGCCATATGTGAAATGAAAAATTATATAAATAGTTTCAAAGGAAAACCTTAATTTCATCCATTGCATTAGATATAAATGCACCTTGGCAAGTATATCAACATTTTGACTGATTTTGACCCTTGCAGTCACAGAAGGGTTAATATTGTTTTAAATCCTACTATGAATGTGTTTTTCACTTTTTTTCAGACCCAGCAGATAACCCCCCATCTTGCCCTCAATGTTCTCCTTAAGTTTGACCGCTCGATCAACGAAGCTTTGGCCAACAGACTACGGAACAAAGTCAATTTCAAGGTACAGTAGTGAGATTATCACAGGCTCTCTGTTGGCCACCCATAGGAACACTTTACTATAATTTTCCTCAACAAAATCGATTCGGACTACTTGCTGGATTATTTGGGATGGCTTATCCTTTTTGGATTACTGAAGATGTTCTCACATGAGATCATTAGTTTTAACAAAGATTGTGGACTTTCAAATGGCCAGGGGCAACAACAAGGTGTCAAAGGGCAAAGGTCACCAATTTGAATGACTGAAAACTAACGAAGTGTTTTTGATGTTGTCAATGTAAAAATAGGGTCACCTGAACACGTATCGTTTCTGCGACAACGTCTGGACATTTGTGCTGAATGACGTGGAGTTCAAGAATGGCGATTCTGTCATCGTGGACAAAGTCAAGATTGTGGCCGTGGATGGAAAGAACTCTGCTCTGCCAGCGGACTAAACACAATCGATAGTCTCGTACATGGTTATTGAGTGGAACTGAAACATCGGGAGCCTGGAGTCACTCGTCTTCGACCAACAACATTAAATAACTCCAGCTACCGGTCGGAGCTCTGCTTCAAAAGTGGTGCAGCGACGTACCTTTTCTTTTTATATTTTTTCCCCCCCGTTTGTTTTGGAACCCCTGTAATGTACAAGTCTATTTAACTGTTGTCAACACAAACAAACAAGGTTATAAAAAAAACAGTAAAACGTAACTCTAGCTCATAATAGCAGTAGTTTAAAAAAAAGAAAAAAAGATAAAGCCATAAGGATAACTGCTTGATTCTTAATTGGCAACAAAAGAGACAAGATTTCAGCATAATTTGTGAAACAAAACACTTAGGCCAGGGTCCGGATGTTACAAACATGGAGACCTGAAACCAGGGACTTATAGTTATATGACTTTATTTTATTGTAGATAACATCTCCCAAGACACACATCATCTAAAGGCCAAAAAAAAATTATTTGCAGTTTATACCCACAATAAATTTGGTCAAATATTTGTTAAAGTTCAAGGATGGGGGATTTGGTCATATTACAGAAAAAGAAAAAAAAATCTGCAGAGTTCTGACAATATCTTTTCCATTGTTGCCTAAATCCTGAGGATTGTCACTTTTTGATTTCCCCTTGTTAGAATTCCTGTGTGACAATCCCCACGGTAGATGGGAATGGGGCTGGGCGTGGTTGAGTATGGGGGGGGGAAGGGGATCGATAGGTACACAATCAACCCAATAAAATTGCCCCCTCTTTACTCTGTAGTTAGGGGAAGGAGGGAGTCTGTCAAATAAAATGGAAAATCTAAGACAATTTCAGTAATTCTCACGAGTCTTTACTCTTATTTTCAGCATTTGTTCTTTATACTGTGTGTACACCATAGGTTATTACCTGATAATTGAGTAAATTATTAATTAAAAGCTTAATTGGATGTAAGATGGTAATGATACCAATCAGCTTGAAAAGCAGAGTGTTTGGGGGAAAAAAAGACTCTCCAAATGTTCTTTTCTTTTGAAAAACGGGGTGTTCAAAAGTTTAACTTACAGTACCAGAAGTCTATTACCTACATGAAGTATGCCACTCGTGTACTAACCTAGTCCACGGCACAGTACCAGAAGTCTGTTACCTACATGAAGTGTGCCACTGGTGTACTAACCTAGTCCACGGCACAGTACCACAAGTCTGCCACTGGTGTACTAACCTAGTCCACGGCACAGTACCAGAAGTCTGTTACCTTCATGAAGTGTGCCACTCGTGTACTAACCTAGTCCACGGCACAGTACCAGAAGTCTATTACCTACATGAAGTATGCCACTCGTGTACTAACCTAGTCCACGGCACAGTACCAGAAGTCTGTTACCTACATGAAGTGTGCCACTGGTGTACTAACCTAGTTCACTGCATAGCACCAGAAGTCTGTTACCTACATGAAGTGTGCCACTGGTGTACTAACCTAGTCCACGGCACAGTACCAGAAGTCTGTTACCTTCATGAAGTGTGCCACTGGTGTACTAACCTAGTCCACGGCACAGTACCAGAAGTCTGTTACCTACATGAAGTGTGCCACTCGTGTACTAACCTAGTCCACGGCACAGTACCAGAAGTCTGTTACCTTCATGAAGTGTGCCACTCGTGTACTAACCTAGTCCACGGCACAGTACCAGAAGTCTATTACCTACATGAAGTATGCCACTCGTGTACTAACCTAGTCCACGGCACAGTACCAGAAGTCTGTTACCTACATGAAGTGTGCCACTGGTGTACTAACCTAGTTCACTGCATAGCACCAGAAGTCTGTTACCTACATGAAGTGTGCCACTCGTGTACTAACCTAGTCCACGGCACAGTACCAGAAGTCTGTTACCTTCATGAAGTGTGCCACTCGTGTACTAACCTAGTCCACGGCACAGTACCAGAAGTCTGTTACCTTCATGAAGTGTGCCACTCGTGTACTAACCTAGTCCACGGCACAGTACCAGAAATCTGTTACCTACATGAAGTGTGCCACTGGTGTACTAACCTAGTCCACTGCACAGTACCAGAAGTCTGTTACCTTCATGAAGTGTGCTACTGGTGTACTATCCTAGTCCACGGCACAGTACCAGGAGTCTGTTACCTACATGAAGTGTGCCACTCGTGTACTAACCTAGTCCACGGCACAGTACCAGAAGTCTGTTACCTTCATGAAGTGTGCCACTCGTGTACTAACCTAGTCCACGGCACAGTACCAGAAGTCTGTTACCTTCATGAAGTGTGCCACTCGTGTACTAACCTAGTCCACGGCACAGTACCAGAAGTCTGTTACCTACATGAAGTGTCACTTGTGTACTAATCTAGTCCACAGCATAGTACTCCAAGAACAATGGGATTTGGCCCATTTGTGACGTTTTGTTCACCAAACAGACGCACATGATCTCAAAAAGAACTGTATGTCGCGCGCGCACCTTAGCGTTTAAGCGCGTTCTCCCCACAGCTGATGGTTCGCTTGCGTCTAGTTTAAGATTGCGTCTAGTTCTATAGGAACTAGCTTCACATGGAAACGGCTATCCCATGATGCCCCACGGCAGCCCAGGCAGGGGGAGCAAAACCCTTAACCAAACTCATTGTGCGTGTGCACATTTGGAGTACAATGCCGTGGTGTGGATTACAGCAGGCTGGTATACTTCACGTAGGTAATAGACTTCTGGTTGCATTACAGCAAGCTTCCACACGTAATGTACGTAACAGACTTCTGGTATTGTAAGTTAAACTTTTGCAAGTGAAACCTGCATCCACAAGACACCCGCAGGTACTGCTGGCTAATGCTATGCTGAAAAGTTGTTCATTTGACATGCTAAGTATGCGTGGGGGGGGGGGGTGTTAAAAAAAAAATCACATTTGAAATGGATCACCGGCTGGAAATAAACTGAAACATCACAGTTTGGTTTCTTCACATACAAGTCTTTATTATTTTACCATTGGTGTACACTTTAACCCTAACCCCTTAATGGTTTTGGCTTTCCGGAATCCACCAAAAATCTAACACCCATGCATGAGCTATACAGTACCAAGTCCATCAAAATGCAACACAACCAGCTGTTGGAGTTTGATGGGTTTGAGTTAATATATAGAACTTTGTGTGATGCACATGTACTCATTCCATCTTGTATATTATTTTAAAAATGCGGTTCACATTGATGTCAAATGTTATTCACATTCAGTCGTTTTAAGTTTTGACACATTCATGCACATGTACACTTACTTAATAACAAGATCTATGAATCCACGATGTGACAGACAAACAATTATACAAACCTTTTTCTCAAAAAAAACAAAAAATAAAGAAAGAAATCCGTTATTCATATTTTGGGGAATGACTGATTAACTTAGTTAATCAAAAATTTTGTTAGCATTTATGGTGATTTTTGTATTTAAATGAAAAATATTTCCTTTACCACTATATGTAAAGACCGTTTGCGTGTGACACCGTGTAAAAATGCTCTTTTTGAGTAGTATGTGATTCTGAAAAGAACGTTTTGAATATTTGGTAACTTACATTAATTTCAACACTCTCAAGAAGTCATCATAAAACTAACCTTTGAAACTTTCATCACAATAACATGAAAAACTGTTTAATTTTATTTAAAAAAAATTGTCAACAAAAAGTTGACACTTGGGAACTTTTTGTAAATTCGACAAAACAATTCCTGTTTTCTCCAAGATGAAAGCAAAGCGAAATAGTTTCTCAGGATGATTGATAAGTGTACCGACTTTACAACAAGTATATTTTTTGTGAAAATACTTGATTCATTTGTAAATCTGCTAATGACCAATGTTGTATCTTCCCTTTAACCCTCCTACAATCAGTGCAATTTTTGAAACAACTCATTCAGGCCACTCCAAGCCATTAGCTGTTGCCAGTGGCCGCCTATGGTTACCCTTCTGCGCACTGTCACACCACTGAGATTACAAGGTAATGTGGTCTCCCACTGATACATTGCAGGCCATACTAATATGTTCAAACATTTACAGTGGTCTTGGGTGGCACACAGTTGATTTTGTAAGATTACTTGGAAAAGACAGCAGGCTTGTACATGTATGTACTGAAGGTTGCTCAAGAACAGAATTTTGTGGATCGGAGTGGCCTCCATGTGTGTAGGAGGGTTTTATTTTGTAAATCTGCTAATGACCAATGTTGTATCTTCCCTTTAAAAGCACTTTATTTAAAGATGTAATTGCTAATGAATAAAGGAAATTTCAAAGCACTCTAATACTGTGCAACATGTTTATTATTGAATTGTCTACAGAAAATTATTACCACGCAAAGGGACAGTATCGTCACGATCAACAGGGCATGGAATCGGAACGCTAGTGTTAGATTAGCTCAGTGACCAAAAATAATGTCCCACGTGATAAGGTCATATTACCATTGCTGCTGCATAAAATGAGCTGGTAATTTTCAGTCACTGTGTTCATCTTAAACTAGGACATCGATTCCATGCCCAGTTGAAAGTCTGCTCCGATTGTGACGATATTGTCTCTTTAACCCTCCTACTGTTGGACCATTCAAAATTTCCACTTACCAAAATGCCCATTGGTTTTGTACACACATGGTGATACCATTTGAACAGTGTTGGTAGCAAGCTTTACTACCATTCAAATGCATAGAGGGTCCATTGATTCACCATTTAGAAGTATCCAAACAAGGTTTTGTATTAGCTGTACTACCATTTGCAAAGATCCAAACAAGGTTTTGTATAAGCTGACCTACCATTCAAAACCATTTGGGGGAAATCAATACTGTACAGTTATTTCACCATTCAAAACCACAAAAGCGAATGGTTTCAAATGGTGGATCAACTTGTATGAAAAAGGCACCAGAAGTAGGAGGGTTAATAATATCACTAATATACTAGACATGTACATATCTTTGACAGTCCTTTGAAAAGATGGATGCCCTAGAGATCTTTGTCAATCTTTTCTTCTTGCATACAAAACCTAGCCTTCATTCAAAGTGCACGTAAGCATCCCAGATAGACCTCCAGTGTCTTTTCCAGCCCGTTTTGCTAATCAATTACAGGGGCATGATTTGACAAAAGAAAAAAATCCTGAAAAATTGGTAGCGGGCCTGGGTCTCTCTGAACCTCCTGGATGTTAAATTTTTGGAGGATTTACAGACTCTCCACATCCCCACAAAGAAGAAACTAGAGGTTTGGACACAATACAGACTACTTCTTTCTTTCCTTGGTGGCTACTTCTCTTCTTTCAAGAAAATTTTGAGGCAAAGAGAGATTTGTAAAACGTAAAACAAAATCCTGAAATCAGGAAAAATCCTGAGAAATCACACGCCTGCAATTATTCATGTAATTGAATGATAAAGGTACTATGCCAGTGTGTGCAATGCTTGCCAAATAGTAGTGTGGTGAATGCATCTCAACTGTACACGGTACTGTTATCTACACAGCTTATCCACCATTCATAAACAGACAGTTGTTAAATGGTACTGTGTGGAGAGTGCATCTCAACTGTACATGGTACTGTTATCTACACAGCTTATCCACCATTCATAAACAGACAGTTGTTAAATGGTACTGTGTGGTGAATGCATCTAAACTGTACATGGTACTGTTATCTACACAGCTTATCCACCATTCATAAACAGACAGTTGTCAAATGGTACTGTGTGGTGAATGCATCTCAACTGTACATGGTACTGTTATCTACACAGCTTATCCACCATTCATAAACAGACAGTTGTCAAATGGTACTGTGTGGTGAATGCATCTAAACTGTACATGGTACTGTTATCTACACAGCTTAGCCACCATTCATAAACAGACAGTTGTTAAATGGTACTGTGTGGTGAATGCATCTAAACTGTACATGGTACTGTTATCTACACAGCTAATCCACCATTCATAAACAGACAGTTGTCAAATGGTACTGTGTGGTGAATGCATCTAAACTGTATATGGTACTGTTATCTACACAGCTTATCCACCATTCATAAACAGACAGTTGTCAAATGGTACTGTGTGGTGAATGCATCTAAACTGTACATGGTACTGTTATCTACACAGCTTATCAACCATTCATAAACAGACAGTTGTTAAATGGTACTGTGTGGTGAATGCATCTCAACTGTACATGGTACTGTTATCTACACAGCTTATCAACCATTCATAAACAGACAGTTGTCTAGTTTTTAATGATCAGTCAACTCGCCGAAAAATTTTACCAAAAGTAAGAGGGTTAAGCAATTGTAGAAGGCCTAAGCAGATGGGTGCAGTTCCGTTTTCTTATTGGTCAAAACTCAAGTAGGCTAATGCATTCTCTACCAAATTGATGGTAAAGGAGTTTGTGGATTTTCTGGTCTTTTCCTGTGCGTGGTGTATACTATTACTATCAAGGATGCTGTGTGTGCCTTGACAAAAGGCTATACAAATCCATCTTTTGGAAAAATCCAACATGTTCAGTCGAAATCCAACATCGTTCAAAATCCACCTCCGTATGAGTCGACTCCCTGCATCTGCTGCACCAGCGCCAACAGCTCACTGTTGATGCCGTCCTCCTCCTGGCTACCGGTGCAATCCCCATCTTCCATCTCATCATCGTCATCCTCTTCTTCCTCCGTGTCCTCTGCTTCATTCTGATGAAGATGTTGGTGGGATGCGGACTGCAGTACCTGAAGGTCGTCCAGTGGAACCGCGTTCACTGCTGTGTCGTCCACCACCTCTGTTTCCTGCGGGAGATTTGAAGGGAAGGTACAACATTTGTGTTTGGCAACAAACATTCCTATCAATCCTCTTGTCTTCAAGAAATATATCATAAAAATAATCTGTAAAAAGTTATTTACAATAGTTGCTCACATTTTTGACACCAACAAACTCTTACAGATTTTTTCCCCAGTTATTTGCCATTCAGCCGGTGGACAATGCATCTTTGTGTGTTTATGTAGAAATGATAGTAAGGCCCAAAACAAGTTTCAGCTTTCTGGTCTCTGCACGCGTCGTCTCAGGCATTGTTAGTTTTTTTTTTTTTTCCCCAATGAAACGATGTCCAATTGCAGCCAAAATTGCTGGATCGATTGGACTTCTGCTTTTGCAGTGTTTTAAATGACTTTTTCACAACGGGGTATGAATGTTTGCCCGATTTGTGAGGCCTCTCTTAGCCACCATACTTTGTGTATGGGAAATTTGGTCTGGTTCCAATAACCATGTTATACATTTATTACGTATTTCACTGGTTGGCAAAAGAAAACTTTTACAATCATCGTATCCATTTTGAAGCCAACCTATGACCAGAAACCAGAGATTTTTTTTGCTCCACAAAAATTTGACCAAATCCCCAGGTCAAACCTTGGGGGAGTGTTGAGGGGGGGGGGGGAGTGTTGGGGTGTGGGAAGGGGTGTGGGAAAGGAGGGGGTGAAGACAACAGTTGATAGACCTATTATAAACAAAATAAAAAATAATAAATAAAAACAGCTGTGTGACGATCTCACAAATATTGAAGCTAAGAGACTGATTTGTAATCATTACCTTTGTGTTGGTTTTATGACTCTTCAGTAATAATGATGATTGATCCTGGACTGTGTGGTTGGGGTCCCTCAGAAGACTCTTCAGATAACACTCTTCTTGCTGAAAAAATAATAATTTAATGCACCTTGGTATGTCATCAAATGCTGCCCCCAACCCTCCCCTCACATCAACCAGCATATACCCTGGTGATTTACCACAAAAAGATTTAGAAGTAATGTCGTATCCGACTGCCACTTTTTAAGGGTTTTGGGAATTTTTTTGCAACTACTAACCAGTTAAAAAATTATTCTATAGATTTTTTGGGGTACAGAAAGCAAAAACTATCTTTAAAATCCACTTTTTATGATGGTTTTCGGACTTTATTTCCCTTTAAAAAAAATCCTCCCCTTCAGAAAATTATTAAATTATAGTTGCCACTGCGCATGTACAATGACCGTGTTGGTCACTAACGCAGTAACGGGGGAGTTGACAAGATCAAACTGACATGACTGAGGAAGTCATCGTATACCAAAAATGCCCGATTTTTCATGAAATAAATATCCTGGAATAATTTGTATGTGTCCATCATCATCCATATGTTCTCCACCTTAGTACTAGGTAGGTAAGATTACATTATTGGTTATATTGAATGAGAAAAAGTGGCGGTCCGATACGACATTCTACCCGATACGGGGAATAAAGAGAAATAAAGTCCGAAAACCATCATAAAATTAAAAGTGGATTTTAAAGATAGTTTTCGTTTTCTATATCACCAAAAATCGACAGAATCATTTTTTAACTGGTCAGTAGTTGCAAAATAATCCCCCCAAAACCCTTAAAAAGTGGCGGTCGGATACGACATTCTTTCCGCAGATACTAATATATTTAGGCCTAACTGAAAATCCTATGCGTGAGGGTGGGAAAAAGAAAGTTTGGTAATGTTTATTTGTCAAATCTGAATTCTGCAATTCTAAATTCTGCACTGCCATGTTCAGAAAATACACGGCCACCCGACATTCACAGTCAACAAACGTAACTCGTAAGACCGCCGACACACCACAGCCACAGCACAGACACAACATGCCATTAAAACATAATATTTTATACACCTTCAGCCGAGTAACCTGTTCGGTAATCATCATCTCAATGTCTTTCAAGGCTTTCTCTTCTTCTTTCAAGTATTTGAGCTTAGCTAGCATGTTTATTTTTGGCGAATCTTTCCTTCGAAATTAAACCATCGGCAGTTTAAATCGAAAACTTAAAATCGTCCATGGACGTCGCCATTTTAATTAGCTGGTATGTAGCGCTCACGCCTGATACAGTTCACGCAAAACCAGTTACCGTGCGCGTACAGAGCCAGAAAACCACCTAAATTAGATTCGTCTGAGTCAAGGTAAATAGCGCCCTCTACTGTATTACAACGTAACTTGGCCTGCTTTATTGTAATTTGTATACTGTAATCTATGAAAAAAAACCTCCCGAAAACATAAGGCTTGGAATGGAGGGACTTTTAGAATGATTTGTCTTTTGATGATCACCATGAGCTGTTAATTGAGGGGATATTATTAGAGGGAACGTTCACATTAATTGTTGCGCTATTAGTAACAAAAAAGTGTTGTTGAAATTGAAAATTAAAACGAGTATCCGGATATCCAAAGTTTCTTGATTTCAGGTATCCGGTTCCAAAAATAGCCCGAATCACCACCATCATCAAACGCCTCATCATTTATTTATTTATTATTTATAATTATGCATTATTATATCATTTATGGCCCCAGATAAGGCTATCAAATCCAGCCACAGCCCTTGGCGGTACATGTATTATTTTTGGGCTCCATGAGTGCTGGCACGGAATCTGTTGGGTTCATGTGATTCTGACGATCTCGCTCACAAAAAAGCCTTCAATTTATCAACGATTTGGTATACCCATGGAGGAAGGAAATTCCTCCATGGTATACCATACCATCGTACCAATCATGTGTCCGCAGCCCCAATCAACTGCTGGGATGTACAAACAAATTCATTATTTTACGTGATGCATGTTTGAAATTCCACTTCAAAATGTTTTTACTTTATCCTCAATGACTTCACCAACCCCCTCCCCCACCACCACCCACCCAACCGTTGACAGTGTGCATGCATTATGTTCCTCATCCCTTTCAGTTGTGTTCCCCCTCTTTATAGCCCCTCTGTGGATTAACGCGTATTGTAAGTGGGGGCCCGCCGCCGGGTGCAGATTGGGTGTTTGTTTGTTTGGATGATGTTTGGTCGAGCAAAGTGCACTCACTGAGGTCATAATTTCCGGTTTATAGCAGAATCAGGAGCACCGAACACTAGACACTGATCACCGAGTGAAACTGGCGGAGGAATAAATATCGAATAATATTTTCTTTTAAATGTAAAATATCAGACAAATCAAGTACTATTATGAATCGTAGTTGCCTGTATTACAAAATAAATGACAGTAAGTTGATTAAAAAATAAATAAATTCATGAAATTCAGACTTGAGAACTACTTTAGGCCGCCATAGTTTTGGTGCGGATGTGCCCGACTAATGTGTGAGCAGGTCGACCTCCATTTGATATATCTCTAAATGATCGTTGCAAGTGATGAACTGTGTTCTTGCGCAGTGACATCAGGTGTCAAGATATTTCCTTACGAATTTCCTCAGAATCCTGCTGCCTAAATACCTCCTAAGGGCAAACAGGGTAACAGTCAAAGGAGCCGAGACTATCCAGGTTTGTCCGAATTTCGGCCGAGAAAAATGAGCCATCTTCTGACATTCACGCCGCCGATTGTGAAGCGATTGCTCGGGTGGAAGAAAGACGACACTGAAGACCGATGGTCGGAGAAAGCTGTCAAAAGCCTGGTGAAGAAACTAAAGAAGACGGGAGGATTGGATGAGCTGGAAAAGGCCATTTCATCCCAAGACGTCCACACTAAATGTGTCACAATCCCTCGGTAGGTATTGTGCGATCTTACTAGCCTAAAGAGTGGGCTTGTTGTAAGGAACTCGGTGAAAAGTTGTAATATACTTGAATCTTGATCATATTGTTCCGAGTTTGCCACTGACGTGCTGACACTGTTGATAATTGATCATCATGCCAGTGCGTTTATTGTTCATGTAGTGTAATGTTAGGCCCAGTGTTATTTAAAAAGCGTTTCATTCCAGTTACTTGCAAAGATGACTTTAGTTGCGAGAACCCTAACTCAACATGATAACCATATGTGATGTGATCTGGGAAAACCCTCCACATGGTGAAATTTGAAATTTTTGTGTTTTATACATCAAATTAATCGGGACACTGCATGTGCTCTTTTCAAAACTGTTTTATTCATGATTCTAGAATGTCTATAACTTGAGTTACGCTATTGTAGATTTCTTTCACATAAGAGCACATGCAGTCCCGATTAATTTGATGTATAAAACACAAAAATTACAAATTTCACCATGTGGAGGGTTTTCCCAGATCACATCACATATTACCATGTAGAGTTATGAGCGATTGTATACAAAGCAAACAGTTGATGAACCGCAGATTAGAGCGTAGAAAGAAAGGATAGAATGTCGTATCCGACTGTTACTTTTTCACGCTCATTATAACCAATAATGTAATCTTACCTGCTCAGTAAGGTGGAGGGAAAGAATGTCGTATCCGACTGCCACTTTTTAAGAGTTTAAAAAAAAGTTTTTTGCAACCACTAACCAGTTAAAAAATTATTCTATCGATTTTTTTGGGGTACAGAAAGCGAAAACTATCTTTAATATCCACTTTTTTATGGTTTTTAGACTTTATTTCCCTTCTAAAAAATCCTCCCCTTCAGAAAATAGAAGGATCCTATTATAACACCTCAAAAAAAGAAAGTCCCCACCTGTATGTTTTAAAAATATTTTTAAATTTTAGAGACTTATGAGCATAAACATGATATGACGATTTAGCCTGATCATCGACACATGTTGCAAGCAAGATTTGTGCGGATAACGTTGCGCATCAGTGCACACAACTCGGTTGATTGTGTGGGGGTACCTGTTCATTTCTCACAACTTTGCATTGTGGCTCAAAATAACGTCCCTGAACTCAAGCAAAATGGGTTATAAATCCCTTTTTTCATCAGCTTTATTGACCAATACTTAAGACGTAAGCAGCATGTTGGGTTTGTTCAGTAAGGGGTATAACCGCCACGATTGTCGATTGCTGCCTGACACCTTCGGTGCATACTGTTTATGAGGCGACGGATGCGGACCTGGGCAATACCTTCCCATGCTTCAACCATTAACTGTGGAAGGTCTCTCAGGGTGGCAGTGTGATGGCATGGGCAGGCATTAGCACAGGGGCAAGACAGACCTAGTCATCATTAATGGAAATCTTAATGGGCAGCGCTATGTCAACGGTTCTGCGCCCCATGTCATTCCATACGCAGGTGCCATTGGGGAGGATTTTGTTTTCATGGACGATAACGCTCGTCCACACCGAGGTTGACTGGCCAACGATTTTGTGCAGGATGAGGGTGTTTTCAGGATGGAGTGGCCACCTGCATCTCCAGACTTAAACCCCCATCGAGCATCTCTGAGACAAATTGAAACAGTCCCTGGATGCTCGAATCGGGCAGGAAACCACCCTGAGAGACCTTCCACAGTTAATGGTTGAAGCAATCGACAATCGTGGCGGTTATACCCCTTACTGAACAAACCCAACATGCTGCTTATGTCTTAAGTATTGGTCAATAAAGCTGATGACAAAAGGGATAACCCATTTTGCTTGAGTTCAGGGGCGTTATTTTGAGCCACAATGCAAAGTTGTGAGAAATGAACAGGTACCCCCACACAATCAACCGAGTTGTGTGCACTGATGCGCAACGTTATCCGCACAAATCTTGCTTGCAACATGTGTGTCGATGATCAGGCTAAATCGTCATATCATGTTTATGCTCATAAGTCTCTAAAATTTAAAAATATTTTTAAAACATACAGGTGGGGACTTTTTTTTTTTGGAGGTGTTTAGTTGCCACTGCGCATGCACAATGACCGTGTTGGTCACTTATGGGGGAGTTGACAAGATCAGACTGACATGACTGAGGAAGTCATTGTATACCAAAAATGCCTGATTTTTCATGAAATAAATATCGTGGAATAATTTGAAGTATATGTCCATCATCATCCATATGTTCTCCACCTTACTAGGTAGGTAAGATTACATTATTGGTTATATTTAATGAGAAAAAGTGGCGGTCAGATACGACATTCTACCCTTCACGTGAATAGGTTTTCATCAAGTTTTTGAGTTTACGCCAGTCATACAATGTTAAATTTTTTGAATTTTTGGTTTGTCTTTTGAGCAGATTGGTCATGTTCAGTAAGGGTTCAAGATTATGCTAAAGAGACCTGCATGTTTTTTAAAAGCATTTTTTCACCGTTCATTTCTCTTAGACCACAGGATTTTGGCTTGTTATTACGGCACTTATGGAAACACAACTGGTCTTAACAATTTCCAAAAGTGAAGAAAAAAAAACCAAATGCCATTGGGATACAGTTACCACAGCTTAGACGTTTGCTGTATAAACCTTGTTTTATGCTTGTCATTTTTATTTCTACACCATAGATTGGCAACCAGAGACTGGGCGCAGTGAAGGCCCTATCTCCACAGTTAGTCGGTTGAAGGTGACCCAAAATGAGAATGAGAATGAGATTTTAATATACTAGAAATGTATCTTATGATCCTGAAATGTCAAAAAAGAATGAAAAAACAGGTGATAATTGTCACGATTTCCAACGACCTGGTTGCCAGCGTGTCACACATGACCGGATATTTCTGTGCTCACAATGTGCTCTGGGTTTGCCGACGTCATGAATTGGGCGGTCTTTTATAAAAACACGGCCACATCCTCCCGCCTACCTGACATACTGTACAAATATTTTGGTACCCACTGTACCACCAATTATGCATATGTACATTTACTACTATCAATCAACAGTGTCCTTTAAGGATCCGTGACATCATGCATGTAATATCGGGTCATCGCAGAAAGAAAAAACAAGACCCCCCCCCCCCATCCAATTCAGAATGAAAGCTGGGCAAAAAAAAAGAAAGGTTTTCAAGATGGGGGCGTGTTTGAACATTAGGCATCCTTGGAAATGACTGCTGAAAAACCTGTTTGTTTTATCACTTTTTGACAAAATATTTTCTGAAAAACATGAATAGCATCTTGATATGTTATTGGAGTACATGTGTACAAAATTTATTGGGGCATTTGTATGTACACTGTTTTATATATTTCGGAGATGCCCGGCTGTAGGCAAGGTCTAGCTCTGACTGCATACATGAATTGTGTATTATATTATACAGTCGGTTACAGATTACATCAGATGGTGTGTGTGATGACCGGATGGTGTACGATGATTAGCTCCTGACTGGAGCAACATTCACTTTTTGTACTGTCATGAATGTTGAACTATTTTCAAGAAGGTCACAAGCTGGCCCAATTATTCTGTGACCAAGTTACATCTTGTCTAAATAATTAAGTGGTGCTGTTTTAGCATCTTAACAAGTTAAAACCTGGAGGGCCTGTACATGAATATGTAATGTACACTATGCTGTATGTATTGTATGTTAAATGATTCTTGATAAAAGTATTACCGTACAAAGACAATAAGTTGAAGGATCTGAAACATAGCCCACTTTGGGCATCTGTAAGAGTTTGGACTAGGGGGATTGTTTAGAACATGTGTGCTTGTCTATCTGGCTTGCCAGTTACTTGCAATTGTTACTGTTGGTAATGATATGAGCATCCCAGCTAGCTAATAGACCGATCCATTAAGCCCCGCCCCATTATTGACCAATCACAGCCGCGATTACACATCCAAAAGTCTGACATATTAACCCTAACCCCTTGGGTATTTTTACTAGAAAGTATCCTGAATCCACCAAAATCCACCAATTTTGTCACACACAAAATGCTGGTGTCCTGAATCCATCAGAATCCGCCAGTGTAGATATTGGACATATCCTGAATCCGCCAAAATCCACCACTAAATTTTTGGTGGATTTTGGCGGATTCAGGATACCATGCTCACATGAAAATTTGTATAGTATGTTGCTGCATAGAATCCATCAAAATCTAACATATACAGTACATGTAACTATAATCCATCAACCAACATGACCAAGTAGTTAAAAACTATTGAAATCCTGAATCCATCAAAATCCGCCACATGCTCAATGTGGAGGTATCCTGAATCCACCAAAATCTTCCAATACAGGGGGATGGATTTTGATGGATTCAGGGTGGTTAGGGTTAAAATAGAGCTGTAATGCGTCGATGGCAAAAGTTTTAACTGCCATGAATATATATGTATGGGATGTGTGTGCGCGCATGGCACGTGTTGGCGGCTCACGTCGGTGGCTTGACGATTGAGGGGCAAGGTGGCCGTTTTGCAGGCATTAGTCAGATCATGCCACGGAACACATTATACACGTACATGTGGTGTGTGCCAGAGATAACACTACAAGCTACAATGTTAAACCCTGGCAAGTGACATTTGGGGAATCACTCCGGAGAGGATGCAGCTTCCCATAAAAAAAATAAAAAAATAAAAAAATAACAAACTTGATACACAGATGAAAATAAAGTATGTTGAAAGTGTCCCTGGCACCCATCTTCTATTCTTTAGCCTAACCCGAGACATTTTCCCCAGAAACTCTCCTGAATCCACCAAAATCAATCGACATGCGCTAAAAAGTCACCCAGTTGTTGGACTCTAATGGAATTGGTACCGAAGCAAATGCAAAGCATCCATGGCTTGGCTACACACAGTCCTGAATCCAACAAAAGTAGCCGGTGGAGTTTGATGGAATTGGTACAGTAGCAAATGCAAAGCATCCATGGTTTGGCTATACACAGTCCTGAATCCAACAAAAGCAGCCGGTGGAGTTTGATGGAATTGGTACAGTAACAATTGCAAAGCGTCCATGGTTTGGCTATACACAGTCCTGAATCCAACAAAATCAGCCGATGGAGTTTGATGGAATTGGTACAGTAGCAAATGCAAAGCGTCCATGGTTTGGCTATACACAGTCCTGAATCCAACAAAAGCAGCCGGTGGAGTTTGATGGAATTGGTACAGTAACAAATGCAAAGCGTCCATGGTTTGGCTATACACAGTCCTGAATCCAACAAAAGCAGCGGGTGGAGTTTGATGGAATTGGTACAGTAGCAAATGCAAAGCGTCCATGGTTTGGCTATACACAGTCCTGAATCCAACAAAATCAGCCGGTGGAGTTTGATGGAATTGGTACAGTAGCAAATGCAAAGCGTCCATGGTTTGGCTATACACAGTCCTGAATCCAACAAAAGCAGCCGGTGGAGTTTGATGGAATTGGTACAGTAGCAAATGCAAAGCGTCCATGGTTTGGCTATACACAGTCCTGAATCCAACAAAAGCAGCGGGTGGAGTTTGATGGAATTGGTACAGTAACAAATGCAAAGCGTCCATGGTTTGGCTATACACAGTCCTGAATCCAACAAAAGCAGCCGGTGGAGTTTGATGGAATTGGTACAGCAACAAATGCAAAGCGTCCATGGTTTGGCTATACACAGTCCTGAATCCAACAAAATCAGCCGGTGGAGTTTGATGGAATTGGTACAGTAGCAAATGCAAAGCGTCCATGGTTTGGCTATACACAGTCCTGAATCCAACAAAAGCAGCCGGTGGAGTTTGATGGAATTGGTACAGTAACAAATGCAAAGCATCCATGGCTTGGCTACATCTACAGTACTGAATCCACTGGGGATACAGTGGGAAATTTGACAAAAATGGGAAAATAACCAAACTTCCTAGGAATTATCCCTTTGTAAGCCAAGCCAAACATTTACTGTACAGTATGTACCTGTACAGTGTACATGTACATTGCCCATGCTCTCAGTTGAAACATACTATACATGTGCAGTACATATGTAGATACTATTCACATTCATCACATTTTAAAAATGCATGCATAATTGTTGGTGTCCGGTTTTCCAGTAATTTGTTTCTCAACTTCAAATTACATTTTAGATTGAAGAATCAATCATTCTACATACATACATACATACATGCATACATGTACGTGCACACCATATACAATTTGCTAAAGGCCTCAAATTGTTTTAAAGATAAATTTTTAGGGACAAATTTAAATGTTGGGTAGTCGTGCATGCATATTATACATACATAATGTAACAGTATGTAGTTACCCACTTGTTACATGGATGTATATTGATGGATAAGTGCAGTCCGGCAGGGGCAATTCATAATATCAGTCCTTAGTAAATCAATATCATTTTATGTTACAAAATATGCAATGTACAATTTGTTTGTTTTGTTCAGTTTTGTATGTGTACAATGTAGGTACATGTTTCTATTTTTGTAATGATGATCGTTACCATTGTTTTTTTGTTTGTTTTTGGGTTCCCCCTCCACCCCACCAATTAATATGAATCCAGGAACAATGATTCACACATGGTCTTCCGCCCACATGTTTGTACTAATTATGTACTTCAATGTCAGTTTTATATATGTATCGCCTTGGTTTAATCCTTATTTACTACTAATTTCCGGCAATATCCTTTTTTTATCAGAACAGTGCTAAATTTTCACAAATGAAAAGGGATATTCCACAAAAGAAATGATGTTGGACGTGTGGTTCAACGGTAATTAAATGCCCAAATGAATTTTACGATACTGTTGGCCCCACCATGTTGTTACATAACTGCATGTATTGTGAAACCGTGCTTCTGTCAAAACAGTTTTGTGAGATTAGCCCGCTTAGAGAATTTGTTTACCTTTCTTCGAGGAAAAAAAAAAAAATTCAAAGAAAGAAAAGCACAAACATACATTGTTTAAAATATCTTGTCATGTGAACCAATGGATTGCCAAATCATGGCCCACAAATTTGCTCTGTACATGTACCACATGTATGTACATCTTCAAGTGCACTGTGTTCTTGGTGAATTTGTCATGTGATATTGGAGAGGGTGTATCAGTACATGTTCATAGGGTATTTATTTATTTTTTATTCCTGCAGGCCTCTAAGGCCTGAAACATGTTGACCCTGGCCTTGGCCCTACCAATGCAGGCTGTACTTCATGTGTTTCATAAAACATTAGTCTTAATAACACCTGCAGTGGACATAAGCAGTGTACATGTACAGTATGCAGTAACTCCTTTCATGGGAATCAAATTCCCGGGATATTTTCTGGTTAGTTTGGTCGGAAGTTTGTTGCTTCGTTGATAAGGAAGCGAAGGGTTGATGTACATCCTAAGTTCTAGTACACCTGCAGTGACATCAATTTCCTTGACGGGACTTGATTTCATTTGATGATAACATTTTGTACAGTCAAAGTACATACATATATTTGTGTGTGATTGTGGAATTTGTCCATTTATTTATTTATTTATTTATTTATTTATTTATTTATTTATTTATTTATTTATTTATTTATTTATTTATTTATTTATTTATTTATTTATTTATTTATTTATTTATTTATTTATTTATTTGGGGGGCTAGATGTGTTTCATGGGGGCTAGATGGCAGTGCCTGTTGTTGACCTTTCAAACAGGCACAGGTACTCCTTAGACCCTTCTGTGACGGGTCAAAATCAGTCAAAATGTTGATATACTTGCCAAGGTATATCTCGTGCACTTAAAAGTTGAACACTGTCAAACCTTACCTGTAGTAAGTACATTTACAGGTCAAAATGAGTGGACCGTTTTGACTGGTAAAAAGCATCGTCTCATTGTTGAAGGTAGTCAAAATGACAGTAAAAACCTGTCAAAAATGCCCCTGTGTGCACATTTGTGTCAACAGTCGAAACAGTCAGTTGACAGGTTTTGATTACTATACATATAGCGACTTCCCACTAAAGTAGGAGGGTTAGTAAAAAGGTTAGTAAAAAAAAAAAACCTCAACCGTATTATGTGCATATTTTGTCCAAGACCGAGACACAATGGTCCGACGCCAAATCTGAGACTTTAGTATGCATTTATAAATCCCTATGCAAGGAAATATGATTTATACATGTACATGTATGAGAGTTTATTACTAATTCATCGTGTGCTAGAGGAATTATTTAAACCAGGGTATATAAATGTTTCAGTCAACAGTACATTTCAGGTACATAGGAACTTATTATTTTTTTCTGAGATTCTCGGATTCAACGTTTACCATGTATAGCGGTAAGAATAGATTAAGAATAATGCAATGAACATTGCAATCCACAAACCTATTTTTTTTTTTTAATCAAGTTTTTCGTAGTTTCAGTTTTCTAGATTCAGTTATTTCTTGAGACTCCTTTGGTCAGAGATCGAGACCGAGACCACAGGGAGTCAAGAACAAGACTGTCGCAAGAACAAGACTGTCGCAAGAACTACAAAAGGTGGTCTTGAGACCTTTGACACTGCTACACTGCTAGGGGTGTAACGATACCACTTTTTCACGATACGATACGTATCGTGAATATTAAAAATGCTAAAAAAAAAGAAAAGAAGTATCAGTAATGTTGTGAATGTTGTACAGAATAATAATAATAATAATAATAATAATGTGGACTTATATAGCACACATATCCACCAAACTGGTGCTCAAGGCGCATTACATTATTACCCCTGCTCATCAGGCTCATAAATCATTTCTGAAACCATCTCAGCTCCCTGGGAGTATACAGCTCAATTGCTGCCATTTCAGCGCATATGGGCTAATCAAATACATTAACCAACTCTGCCCTCACAGGTACCCATTTACCTCTGGGTGGAGAGAAGCAATTATGGTAAAGTGTCTTGCTCAAGGACACAAGTACCCCGGTCGTGGTCGGGATTCGAACCCACATTCTGACGACTCGGCCATCAGAACACAAATCCGATGCACTAAACCACTCGACCATGGCACTCCACAGAGACTTAATTAAACACAATAAAAACAGCACATGTACACAGTTTCATGTTGTTATTTTATCTCCCTTTCCCTGTAAAAAAGGCTATGGCCTTCTTTGGAAGAATTTATAATCATGAACAAAATGTTTGTCCAGATTTTTGTTCTATTGTCTGCATTTTTTAAAACGAAGCTCAGGCATCTGTCGGGGAAAACTTCACTGACTTTTGTGGTCTATACGTCGTGTATGAAGTGCTAATATTTGTAAACAAAATTTTGTTTGAATAAAATTCAGTATTTTTTTGGGGGTAATATTCTGATGAAATTTTGTGGGAACCCAAAAATCATCAGTGTCGCGATATGCGGTTTTGTATCGTGATGCGTATCGCAGCATTTTTGTATCACGATAATCGATGCATCGTTGAATTTGTTACACCCATACTGCTACAAATATTTATGTATTTCAGTTTCGTATCGAGTACATTACATGATGACAGAGATACTGTAGGACTTTTGGCCAGTCTAATCAACTCCTAAGGGTGAGGATTTATCCTAATGGTTCTGGTTGACCAATTTCCTCAATGTTGGGATTGTTTTCCCTGGACAGGGTCATGATCCCTTGACAACTGAGGAAGTTGCACTCCAAAGGAAGGAAGAATTCAATGAGGTTGTTGGGCAACTTTCTATAATCAGAAACATATTTTAGAACAGTGGACTAAAATAAACCAAGTGGTTAATCAATTGTCATGACTCAAGCGTTGTTGGGAGGGGAAGTTTTTTGTATGTCATACATACATGTACGTGTAGGACAATTCTATGGTTACTCACGTTACATTTTTTGAGGTATTGGACCCACTCTTAATGATATAATTTTCTTACGTTATATATTTCACTCAGTATTTTCACAGTACTTGCATTATACCCAGACATTACTCGGCACACAATTTGTTTTCTTCAGAAATTTGTTATAATTATGTACGCTATAGAAGAGAAAAACTCTGGTTACTCACGTTGCATTTTACGGACACGCATAAAATGTTGCTTTTTCTCTTAAATATAGTGTACATATAACAAATTTCTGAAATTATTATTTTGTGCCGAGTATGGTCTGGGTATAACTACTATGAAAAACTGATGGGTGATTATATAAATATTTACAGGTTATTATGGCATAAGGGGTGGACTCAAAACTGTATTGTGAGTAACCATGTATAAATAAGTGCTATTCCAGTTCAATGCCAAAATTATAATAACATGCAGTTGTACATGTACTCTACATGTACCACCATATAGGGGTAAAAATTGCCACTGGCCCAAGGCTAGTGGATGAACCAAGGACTACTGATTTAGCTACAGGTTTAATTGGGGGGGGGGGGTAGAGGGGGAGAGGCAGTGTACCAAAGGTTATTGCTGATGACAGCGCAAGGCCTCTCTTTGACATAGCAGAGAATAACTCATTTGGTATGATTTCGTTAGAATGAGCTTGTACATGTACATCGTGGAATTGATTTTAAAGCTCAGTTTGAAGACATTAATTGTTTTAATATATTGATGCTCTTTGTTGTTTTAATGACCTTTAAAGAACTAAGGTGGACTAGTACAATTTGTAAATATCAGATCATCAAAATAACAAAATATCAGATCATCAAAATAACAAAATATCAGATCATCAAAATAACAAAATATCAGATCATCAAAATAACAAAATATCAGATAATCAAAATAACAAAATATTATCTAGAAGTTTACCAAGCGTAAATTTGGTATCAAGTATCAGTCATCTTGGTAAAATTTTTCCCACCTCATGCTCTCATTTTCGAGAAAGTGGGCGATGCTGTGCAGAATTTACAAAAAGCTGTCAGACGTCAACTTCTTGTAAGACATTAACCCTTCTGTGACTGCAAGGATCAAAATCAGTCAACGTGTTGATACATGTATATCTAGTGCACTTAAATGTCGAACACTGTCAATTCTGTACAGGTTAAAATGAGTCGACTGTTTTTGACTGGTAAAAAAGCATCGTCTTGTATTGTTGAGGGTGGTCAAAACGACAGTAAAAACCAGTCCAAAATGCCCCTGTGTGCATATTTGGATCAACAGTCAAACTATCAGTTGACTGATTTTGACCTCTATAGCAACTTGCCCATGAAGTTCAGCTATAATAGGAACAGAACAGAACAATTTTTTTTTTTTTTAAAAACTTGACCACCTATTGTGATGAAACTTTACCAGATTGACTTAATGATTATTTCATGAAAACATACATGTAGAGGGTTGAAATGAACTTCCATTTTCAAAGACCACTGTTGTAAACTCCACCCCCCTTCCCTTCCCACACCCTTAACTTAGATTATCAATAACCCTGGTCTAATTTGATCTTTCAAAACCTTATGGACGGTTTTTAAAGTTAAAAAGAACTTGCTAACGATGTGTACTGGTATTCATGTGGGAATGCATAGACTGTACATAGTAATGCATGTACGTATACATAGTAATGTTCTTCGCAGTTACTCCACCTTTCAAAAACTGACAGATGACGGGTTTTTGTGGGTCTATCAGCCTGCTGGCGAATTTTAGATTCTTCATTGTATACTGATTTCGGCGCAAAATTAATGAATTAAAAGAGAAGTTTGACGGCAAAATCTGATATTAGTAATTTGCACAATGTGTACACATGTGTACAATACATGTATGCATAGTACATCATACTACATGTACATGTAGGTATGTGTAGATTTGCTCATGTTTGAAAGGAATTGTTTCTTTTATTTATCAACATCAATCTGCTTTGTTGTATTCTAGCGTAGGTGTACATGTACATGCAGGTCACAGGTCACATCTGTTTTGCTGACGGTACTTTCATTGGCATTGAACTTTGTGTGTAAAAAAAACTTGTTTGCCACCCTAAAAAAGACTTAACGTTAGCCTGCATGTAGCAAAAATGGCGGAAGCTTTAAACCACAGAAAAGGAAGGAAGTATAAACCACAATGGCAATGATGACTGAGACAAGAAGTCATATTACCACGTTTTTACAATGAACTGTATGGATACGTGTTCACGTGTAATTTATGGGAATGTAACTCTCTGGCTCTGCCCAATTGTCATCTTATCCATGTCTGACTCTGCACTGTACATGATAAATAAGGCTGTGCGTTTTTGGTTATTTCAAGAACTGGATAACCAAAATCGGAAATCTTCAGATACCCGGTTACCCGAAAACAATTTTGTGAAAACACATAAATACTCAATTGATTTGAGTATAAATACTCCCGAATGTATAAAATAATCAATGTGAACACAAGTTTCTCAAGTTGTTCTACTCCAGTCATAATAAATGTGGATTTACTGTAATAATTTTCTGCCTCTGTATTAAAAACGACTCGTAGCATCCCTATTCCCCACACACATTTTGTTAACAAAAAATGTGAGAATTCCATTTGTGTTGCTTTTAAATGTTCAGTCGAAATTTTAGAAAGTTGTTTACAGGTAATTGGAACCAAAAAACGGAACCGGGTAATGGCAGTTTCAGTTGCGTGTCCGGGTACCTGTATAACTGGTACAGCCTTAGTACATGACGTACTCAACACTGTACATGTACCCAGTGAAGACTACTAAGACCATTACTGTATACTGGCCAAAGCATTGGTTGAAGAATCTATCCAGTTTATTTCAAAACCTGGCGGGTCCTAACATGTACATGGGTTCAAATCCCACTTCAACCATTTTATTGGTTGCACCCCAAATTGTTTTTATCATTATTATTACCAAATTCTCATAGCAAAATTCTTTAAAGCAGAAATATTTGTTAGTGTGTATGTACATGTGTGTAATACTAATTTTGAATAACAAATTTTCAGTAGCATTCTGCTATGCGATTGTGCAAAAAATGAGTAAACGTACATTTACATACACTATATGATGTATATATTGTTAAAAGGGCAATATCGTCACGATCAGAGCCGACTTTCAACAGGGCATGGAAAAGGTGTCCTAGTTTAAGATGAACACAGTGACTGAAAAGTGCCAGCTCATTTATACAGCAGCAACGGGTAAAATGACCTCTAGAATCATGTTGGGGTTTTTATTTTCAGTCACTGAGTTACATGTAATCTAAAACTTGCACTCCGATTCCATGCCCTGTTGATCGTGACGATATTGCCCCTTTAATTCATGATTAATATTTATGGTGTACTAGTATAAATTTCAGCTGATGATTATTAGTGTTACATACATACACTGTTCTCCCAGATCAGATGTACATGTATTGTATGCTGTTATTGCATGTCACTTACAGTATTAATTTACTTTGTATGCATTGTAATTGCTTACCCTAGTTTACATCACAGTGTATTCTTAATTAAATCAAGTTATCCTGTAATAATTTGTTGCCATTTTAAAATGGGTTTTTTATGCATGATCTCTATTATTTTTTCAGATCAGAGCATGTGGTCAGTGGGTCTCACGTTTTGGCGTACTCTTCCCAAACCAAGGCCCAATCGTAAGTCACACTTGACCAAATTGCTTGCTCTTCTCTTGCATTTTACACAAAAAAAAAATAAATAAATAAATAAAAAAAAGTAGTTGTGGTGCTTTGTAGAATTAAAAACAATCCTTTGTTGTGTGTGTGTGTGTGCAGTTGCTATATTTTTGGTTATTTTTTGGGGAAAATAATCCGAAGACACCTGTATTGTGTTTAGTACTGGTGTGTCTTCAATGTCCCATGGCATGTTGTTGGCTAGCCTTGACCAAGGCTTTCACATGTCGTAGTACGCCAGTTCCCACACACTGTAATTCATTAGCAAGCTCATATGCTTTTCTCAACACCATGTATGCTGGAAATCCACCAATAATTTCTTATGCGGAATATAAACCATTTTTAATATTCATTAGAGTTTGGGTGGCGGTTTATTTAACACGATGTCCAATCACAGACCTGGCTGAGTTACCTTACTGTGAGGTGGTGGTTTTATTTAACACAATGTCCAATCACAGACCTGGCTGAGTTACCTTGTTGTGATGTGGGCGGTTTTATTTAACTCGATGTCCAATCACAGATTTGGCCGAGTTACCTTACTGTGAGGTGGGCGGTTTTATTTAACACAATGTCCAATCACAGACCTGGCTGAGTTACCTTACTGTGAGGTGGGCGGTTTTATTTAACACGATGTCCAATCACAGACCTGGCTGAGTTACCTTACTGTGAGGTGGGCGGTTTTATTTAACAGGATGTCCAATCACAGACCTGGCTGAGTTACCTTATTGTGAGGTTGGTGGTTTTATTTAACTCGATGTCCAATCACAGTGGGTGTGGTTTTATTTAACACGATGTCCAATCACAGACCTGGCTGAGTTACCTTATTGTGAGGTGGGCGGTTTTATTTAACACGATGTCCAATCGCAGACCTTGCTGAGTTACCTTATTGTGAGGTTGGAGGTTTTATTTAACTCGATGTCCAATCACAGTGGGTGTGGTTTTATTTAACATGATGTCCAATCAGACCTGGCTGAGTTACCTTACTGTGAGGTGGGCAGTTTATTTAAAATGATGTCCAATCACAGACCTGGTTGCGGTTACCTTTACTGTGATGTGGGCGGTTTATTTATCACGATGTCCAATCACAGACCTGGTTGCAGTAACCCTTACTGTGATTACTACATGTATTTATTTACTTAAAGGGACAGCATCATCACGATAAGAGCAGACTTTCAACAGGGCATGGAATCGGTGTCCTAGTTTAAGATGAGCACAGTGACTGAAAATTACTGGCTCATTTAGGAAGCAGCAATGGTAATATGACATCATGTGGGGTATTATTTTCAGTCACCGAGTTATCTAAAACTAGCATGCTGATTCCATGCCCTGTTGATCGTGACGATATTGTCCCTTTTAAACCTTTTATCAACATCTCGATCACTAGGCCAACCTGTTAACAATAAAAGTACACCTTTAGTTGGTTAATTTCAATTAGGTCTCGTACAAGAAATTGGCAAAATGACTAATGTGTAATTTTATCATCAAACTCTGACCAATGACAATGCAGCTTGCACAATACGCAATCTATCGCGGCAAGAAGGCACTGTCACAGACGATACGAAATTCTTTACTCGGTATTGTGAATGAGGTACACTGTGTGTGTGTGTAATGCACATGTACAGTATGCCTAAATCAGACTTAAGAATTTTCCCGTGATGTATTTTGTAACATTCCTTTTCCTAAAACTAGAAATTCCATTTTTTTTACCCTTTTGTTTTTGGTTAGTTTATGTGATAAAAAACTGAAATGTCAAACTTAAGAAACCACCACTACCACGGAAACAACGACGACAACGACATCGGCATTACACAATGTATCCTTTGAATACGGCGCCACGCAGTGATCAGGGGCGCGTTTTCGCGACTGTAGCCAGAAACATGTTTGGGTCTTGGTCATTGGTTAAGCATTTTCGCGAGTTCGGTTGTGCTGCGATGACGTCATTGTTCTGACCAAAACGTGAACCGAAGTTTGTGATCGGTTACGCGTGGTTTCAAGATGGCGGATTGTACAAAGTAACGAAAGTTTTGTTAATTATTTGTTAAAACATGACGAAATGATTGTTCATACCAGTATATCTAGTTTATTACTAGCACTCAAAATTTGAATTACACCGTATATTTTGAGAAACATTAATGATTAAACACGTCGCAAAGTGAAAACAATTTTCTGGTTACGTTTGTGTTTTCGCGTAGCTATGCCGTCTTCTTTCTGGTCAAGAATATGACATCAGAAACGAGTTTCTGGTTAGGGTCTCGAAAATGCGCCCCTGCAATCCATGCTTTACATGGGTGTACAATTGTGCATGCATCTGTTAACCCTCCTACACATGGAGGCCACTCCGATCCACAAAATTCTGTTCTTAAGCAACCTTCAGTACATACATGTACAAGCCTGCTGTCCTTTCCAAGTAATCTTACAAAATCAACTGTGTGCCACCCAAGGCCACTGTAATGTTTGAACATAATAGTATGGCCTGCAGTGTATCAATGGGAGACCACCTTACCCTGTAATCTCAGTGGTGTGACAGTGCGCAGAAGGGTAACCATAGGAGGCCACTGGCAAAAGCTAATGGCTTGGAGTGGCCTGAATGGGTTGTTTCAAAAATTGCACTGATTGTAGGAGGGTTTTACCTGCACGGCGCTGGATACCAGTTAACAGTTTGAATCTCGCAGCACTGATACAGAACTGCACAGAAATCAATACTTCTATACCGTGACAGACTACCTGTACATAAACCTGGAAGTGAACACCATCGCGTTGCAAAAACATCGTTCCAATTGAGCATTGCGAGGATTACAATAGTTAATGTTGATTTTTATGGATAAGTTTTAGATTTTTATTTGCTATTTTGACATGTTATTGTGTTTTTTATGCAAAAACAAATTATGTTAGAAGTGTTTGGTGTTTTTTTTAAAAATTCCATGAGCTGCTGTGAATTTTCCAGTTTTCCGTGTTGTTTGCTGGATTCCGCATTTCCGTCCGTGTTCACCATGTACAGAAAATTCTGAAGTCTGCTAAATGTACTGTTTTACATGTACATGAACATTGTGTCATATTGGGTAAATACGAAAAGTACATTCACTGCCAACTGTCACAATCATGAGGACTTGGTCTCGTCATATTGGATGTTTTTTTTGTATAGTTTCTGCAACATCATATTGGGTAAATAAGAAAAGTGCATTCGTCAACAACTGTCACAATGATGAGGGCTTGGTCTCATCATATTGGATGTTTTTTTGTGTAGTTTCTGCAACATCATATTGGGTAAATAAGAAAAGTGCATTCGTCAACAACTGTCACAGTCATGTGGGCTTAGTCTCATCATATTGGATGCTTTCTTACATAGTTTCTGCAACATCATGGAACCCCAGTGTAACACCCAGGGGTAGCCTCTTTATCTCTTAATCCCTGACTGTACTTTTTCACTGATTGCTTCGACCTTGTCATAATTACTGTCGAACCTGCTGTATTTCTGAGGATGTGAACGCAACCCCTCTATTGTTAACCCTAACTCCCTAAGCATTGTTACTGAACAATAAAAATCCTTCAAAATCCTCCAACTGCCTTTGTTGTCTAGGGAGTTAGGGTTAATAGATGCAGTGTGATGCATGTGTACATGGGCCAATTTTATAAAGCTGCTAAACAGGGGGAAAAAATGCTTGCCCTTGCCGGATACATGTCATATACTTGCTTAGCAAGTTTGGTTGGTACCCATCCAAAGTTCCATACAAAATGTGTGTAATTTGGCTGGTAGTCTGTTTTAAAATGCTTAGCGGAAATATTTGCTGATCGGTCTCGCGCACAACATTACTTGATGTATGTATTCATAAGTTTTCATAAGTTTTTTCATTTTTTTCATTACACTACTTATTCCTGAGTGCCCGTCTTCTACGGAGGGTGCTATTTCTCTGTTTTGTTTTAGGTGCCAAGTTACCTATTATAAGCGTTCTATGGATGAGTTGCACTGTGACAGAATAAAGGCTACATGAAGACAATTTGTAATTTTAAGCAAATTCTCTGCTGGGCAGCTGTATAGAATTGGTCCCATGATGTAGTCTAGCTGTATAGAATTGGTCCCATGATGTAGTCTGTTGTCTGCACAACCAATCCCCAATCATGTAAATGTGCATGCATACCCCATACATTATAAGTGTACATTTTACTGTGTCAATGATTGTGATTCATTGAACATGATTCATTGTGCTCCATCAATTGTGGCTACATGTCTCCTAATTTACATTGTGTTGGGTATTATAAACAATAGTTTCACTTTGTTTAAAGGGAATATGTATACAGGTACATGGTATGCTCATCTCGACCGTCTAGTTTTTAAGAAATCTATCTTAAAGGGACAATATCATCACAATCAACAGGGCATGGAATCGGAGTGCTAGTTTTAGATTAACTCAGTGACTGAAAATAATGCCCCTCATAAGGACATGTATTACCGTTGCTGCTGCATATATATACTGAGACACAATAGAAACTTACCACTTTTTCGACCTTAAATTATCAGTAATCACAATGCACAAATGTAGTATGTGCACTCGCGGTGAAGTGGATACAGATGGGATCGAGTACAGTGGACAAAACGTGGACATTTCCTCAATAAAATGCCAACATTTCTAATCCAAATTGTTGTGTTTTATTTTGAACCATTACAATTTTATGCTATTCCAAAACAAGTGGTAAGTTTCTATTGCGTCTGAGTATATATGAGCCAGTAATTTGCAGTCACTGTGTTCACCTTAAACCAGGACACCGATTCCATGCCCTGTTGAAAGTCTGCTCTGATCATGATGACACTGTCCCTTTAAAACTAACCTGCGAAAGTGTCATCACAATACCTAATAGGTACTTACGTGTTAGAGAAAAGAAACGGAGAAAAAATGTTTTTTTCCCCCATTGTTTATGTTTCGGCAACTTTGTGTAAGTTCAACAAAACAAATGCTGTTTTCTCTGAGATGAAAGTACTTCAGATGAAATAATTGTTCAGGATGATTGATACACATATACCAACTTATCACCAAGTCAGTTTTTTGATTATGATTGATTACTTTGATAATCTGGGGACAGTTTCGTAGATCCTGCTAAGCAGGAAATTATGCTAGGCAAATACATGTACATTTTTGCTAACCAGTATCAAACAGATTAACACCCAAAATGCATTTTTATTAATTAAAAAAAATGTTTTTTTTTAAATGAAAATGGCTGGCTGATGACCAAAGGTATCCATCCACTAAGCTAATTGTTCTGGTAAGCAATTGTTCTGTGCTTAGCGGCTCTGTGAAATTGGCCCCTGATTATAACCAAAGCTGTACCCAGGGTTTTGTTTTCTCTTTTTTTTTCTTCTGGAAATCCATTTTTTGGGCCACAAAAGTCAACCAACGTGAATCATGTGAATCTGCTGAGAAAATCATGGGGTAGAATATACTAATTAATTATTCATACTGAGTTGGGCGTACATTACATCTTTGGTGATTTGTTTTTTTTAACGCATCAACTAAATGTCACAAGTGAAAAAGTGATTTTTGTGGTGGTGGTGGTTGTTGCATGGTGGTGGTTGTTGCATGGTGGTGGTTGTTGCCCCGAACAAGGCTTAAAGCCACTCAAGGTACATGTATGGGGCTACAATACAACAGAGGAGCTGAAGGTGAGAATTGAGATTCAAAAGTTAAAAACAAAATCACGAAAGTTACAAAAAAAATAATAAATTGCTCAAAAGATGTCCCAGGAAGGCTTAAATTGTACCACAGAGCATCTAGACTTTTAAAAATTTGCGCTTCGTTCGTGCATTTTCAGGTTTTTTGTTCACAGACCAATCACATCCCTGAAGACCAGAGTTTTAATGTGCTCTAATTGCAGTTACATGTAATGTTTATTTGATTCAACTCTGTACAATATATTTTATTATAACCAAAGACCAAGGAGATTACATGTTTATTGTAAAATGGTACAGCCTGGCACAGGCGTGATGCATTGTAACATGTACATTGCCGATGGCTCTCCAATCAGTATTGCAGTATCAATCTTTGACAAGCCTGCTAGACTACTTGGAGAGTTTTTTGTTTGTTTTTTGCTTACTCTGCCAGTGTTTTAACTTTGGTCAGCAGACCAATGAACCCTTGTATTTGAGAATTAGGTGGTTTTCTTTCAGTGCGCTAAGGTTGTGTTTGTGTAATCACAGCCCGAGAGAGACCTTTCGACCAACTTGTTTTGGAGATACTCTACTCATTTGTAGTGCACACTGGTACACTGAACCTATACATAATAGAAACACAACATGATCGGACTTGGACTGATGCCAGACTATAAACCACAACAAGTTGTGTCACAGCTGGGCAACCGGGCTATTTACGCAGTGAAGCTATCAGAGGACCGCCATGTTCATAAAAATAGGCTCCACAGTAGCTCTGTTATTACTTGCTTGTTTTTTGAAGGAAGTCCAGGCCCTCGCTTCAAGAAACACATACAAAATTGGAGGGCAAATCAAAAATTGAAATGCTTTTTGACCATGGATGTAAAAGAGGGTGATATGATTTTCAGACCAGGCAGTGGGCTGGGATTTGTGTTTTTTTGACCTACCCCGAAGGGAAGATCTTGTAACTCATGGCAACAAACCTACTGTACATGTAGCCTGGACTAGTACTGTATGTTAATCGTTTTAGTTTCTGTAACTGGCAGTGTACAGTGCTGTGTACAGTTCAGTACTGTGTACATTAGGTACATGTACTGTACATGTACATAGTATACATGTATGTACATGACATTGTCAAAAAGTAAACTTTTAAAGAGATGGTACAACATACATGTATACAGTTAGGAGAAAAATAGTTGAAGATTGGCATTAAACAACCAAACTGGGAAGTTTGTGCTCAATGTGGCTAAGTCCAAAAGAAAAAGCCTCTGGTTTCTGGTCACAGGTCAGCTTCAAAATTGGTGCGGTGATGCACTTATTTATTTTATTTGGTCGTTTTTTTGGTTTTTTTGTCGTTTTTTTTTTTGTCAACCAGTGGAACACATGATAGTGTACATGTGCGGTTATTGGAACCAGACCAAATTTCCCATACACAAAGTATGGTGGCTAAGAGAGGCCTCACAAATTGGGCAAATGTTCATGTGAAAAAGTTGTTTAAAACATAGCACGGCAGAATTCCAATCGATCCGGCAAAAATGAAAGAAAATTAAAAATGCCATTGCGCACTTTTGAGGCGACGCGCGCAGAGACCCGAAACCGGCGACCTTTTTTCTTGTTTTGGCCTTAGTCAAAGAGTGTGAAAATTTTATTTTTTTTTTGTACAGGAAAGACACAAAGAGCAAAAAGTTGACGGCTGACAACTTGTAAATTATGTGAATATTTTGTTTGTGTTTCCTCTGAAATAAGAGCACTTCTGATAGAATAATTGACCAGGATGTTCGGTACATTACCTCAAGTACCACCTTCACATCAAGTGAAGCTTTTGAGTACACATGTAATAATTTTGGTTAATTTGTAATCATGTCATTACCAATGTTGTACCTTTCCTATAACCCTCACCATCCTAAATCCTTCAAAATCAACCGGAGGATTTGAATGATTTTGTAGGATGGAGGTAGGATTTGAAATTCTGTTGACTTACAAATGTAGCCTACCAAATATCAGTTGATTTTAAAGGTTTGGAAGTTTGAAAAAAAAAAATCTTTAAATAATTATGTTTGCTTCTGTTTAACTCAGGTCCCTAGATGGCCGTCTACAGGTCTCCCACAAAAAGGGTCTACCCCACGTCATGTACTGTCGACTGTGGAGGTGGCCGGATCTACAGAGTCACCATGAGCTCAAACCTGTGGAGCATTGTGAGTTTGCATTCCGTCTCAAACGGGATGAGGTCTGCGTCAACCCCTACCACTACACACGTGTTGAGACACCAGGTAAAAAAAAAAAACGTGTTTCATGATCTGGTCACACCCTGGCCAGCTTCCATATAGACATACAAATATCAACCCTAACCCCCTAATGGTTTTGGCTAGGAACCTTTCTGAATCCACTCAAAACGAACACCATGCATGGGCTATACAGTACCGAGTCCATCAAAATGCAACACGGCCAGCTGTTGGAGTTTGACGGGTTTGGGGTGGTTATGGTTAGTAAGCCAGGATTTGGATATTGATTAGTCCAATTGATTAGTCTTTAAAAAACAAAAAATGGGCATCCTAATGTTAAATTTCAAACGTGTCTTTCATGAGAAAATATTGAAAATGCAAATTCAGATTTTGTTTTATTCATTCAAACATGCAATTTAGTTAAGAGTACTCGTTCCTGCACCTGAGACAAAGTGTATTTCTAGGCAAGATTAATGCCACCATCATCTTTACACAAAGTCATTGTTACATTAATAACCCTAACCCCCTTATAGGCATTTCACAGAATGCAACAAAAGAAAATTGTGAGATCCACCAGCTAGAACAATGGTTCATTTGTTCTCTGCTGCAACAGTTGTTGCGTCATGTTGCATTGAGCAAGGTTAGGGTTAAAATTTAACCATTTTGTTAATTTTGAATTACCAATCCCAGATACCGCATCTTTAATTCTTACAAATTATGCATTTACAGACATTTTTTTTTACTACAAGTGTATACTGCCTGTAAGGTATGAGTATTCCCTCGATGTATTCTTAGTTTTCTACTCCTGTCTAGTGTTGCCGCCAGTGCTGGTGCCCAGGCAAACAGATGTTCCCACAGAGTTACCAGTACTTGACGACTTGAGTAGTACAGTTCCAGACAATGCTAACTATCCCGTGGGGATGGAGCCACAGAACCTTCTCCCACCAGGTAAATCACTGCTTCACAAACGACTAAGGACAGGCTAACAGGCCTGGGATTTCATTCTTGGAGGGACAAGGCCACTTTTTCTTGAGTAAAGGACACTACCATTAGAATATCGGAATGTTTATGGGAACATTTTGAAGGGGACACCAAGACCAGAGCAACGGAGGCCATGGCCTCTGTAACCTCTGGGAAATTCCAGTCCTGGACTGGTAAACATACATGTATCTTGTTCGTAAGTGTGACGTAGTTACAACGTAAACCACACCCACTTGGCACTTGCTGGCTCCAACAATCATCACTTGAAAGCCCACTGGAAACGCATTGTCTGTTCTTGAACGCATGAAATTAGAAAGTTTGTGAAGACTCAAGATCTTATTAACAAAGTCAATTTCTGCCTCAAGAATCGCTTTTGAATGTTAAAATCAAGGAATTTAGGTTACACACAACGGTATGTCAGCTTTTGCAACTGGAAGTATCTAAAACAATGCGCGTACTTCCAGTGCGCGCACGTATTACTCATTGACTTACAAACATGATAGTGGAAAATAATAAGGGCAGGCTCTGGGTACCATAGTAACCATGCTTGTTGGATTTCACTGGTTTGACTACGCATGCACTGCACAGTATGCACTCTTATGTATACACGTACACGTAGTACCAACCATTTAGTTAGGGGTCGATCTGTCTATAAAGGCAGATCAAAATGTTAGCCAGTATCGGAAGTGCGAGTAAGGGCTACTTTAGGGGGAGAGGGTGGTGGAGTGGGGTGGCAACCAGGGCTCAAACTTCCCAGTGCTTTCAAAAATACAAATTGCTAGATTAAATGCTCGTACCAAGTTTGTTCAGGGCGTTACCGGTACGTACAGTTGAACGAAATAAGCCAAAGTGCTGGTTCACCCTTAGGCCGTGTAACATGAATTTGAGGTTGAAGCTCTCGTGTGCATAATGTACATGTGTGGTCCGATGCTAATTGTGATGGTAGCATCACGATGTTGGTGTATGCGCACAACGCCAGCTTCGTGTAGGTTCAGAAGTCCAGACTCTTGCCCGTCTGCCCGCCCGCCCGCCCGCCCATGCACAAAGCAATTTCATTAGTGTTCTATCTCTGTAGATCTATTTTCTTTTGTTAAATGTGTAGATCTATTTTTGTCTTGTTGACAAAAGGTCGGAACCTTTTTAAGGCACCATCGGCGTCCAATGGACTTGTTTCCCCCCCCAGGTGTTCAATGATTACAGTTGTTAATCAGAGGGTAGATCAGTTGGCTCGTAGTCACACTAGCATCACTTGATTTAGTGAGTAGATACATGTATATGTAAAGTGCGAACTGGCCCACATCCGGGATTAACCCAACCCGATATAGATTATCTGCGGTGCGCTTTGCTTTGAATGAGAAGTAGTTAGCCTTGTGTCACGATGACAATATCGTTGACATTGAAATTGTTTCCAACTGTCGGTTTATGTGCACCTGTGGAACAGAGTGTGCAGGTTGATGAAAGCAATCACGGGATAGATTATCGATTTGATTTTTTGCCCTTTACCGACGTAAATACCATGTCTACTACATACAAATGATGTATGTATCATTGGATGTGCTATTCATAACTTGACATTGTTAATGACCCCAGTGCAGATAGTCTCAAGTTGCTGTTAAAGATGTATCGCCGATTTGTCAATAAAAATAGATTTACATATAAATGTTGGGTTAAGGAAGTTATATTAAGCTTTCCTTTGAAACATTGAACCTTTGAAACAATGATTAGTACTAGTAAATTAAAAACTCAAATCAATAAAAGGCGGGAACCCGCGTTTTAATTCTCTGGTTGCACGTGACCACACTATTTAGTGTATGTAACGGGCTGAGGGCGTGGGCAGTCTTCCGATTGGCCAGCGTGGCTGTCAATCAGAATCAAGCACATTTGAAATATCGCTTTTATTTACAGTTTCCAACATACGAATTTCATAATTTTCTTTCAAAAATTCCTTAGCTTTGTAAATTTGTTGGTCATCACAGACAAATACAGCGATATACATGTACCTCTAAATACTTGTATGAAACCAGACATGGTTTACATCAGTACATGTACATTGCTGTTTTTTTATGAAGATGTAATAATGCATGTATATACATGTATATTTACATACAAATCCACTAATTGAACCTATGAATATTTCTGCTCGTTCCACGCATTTCCAAGAAAAAGTGCAAAAGTCGTAAATGTACAAAGTATGTCGTTTCACAACAGTGAATACAAGTGCAGTGTTCTTCCCAACACGAAGTGCATTATTTTTTTATTTACACAAATTATCTAAGGTACACAGTACATGTACATGTATATCAACGGTATAAGTGTGTTCTGTAAAAAATGTTAAAATGTTTGTTTGTTTTTTCCTACAGCTATCTCATGAATTAGATCCCTGTATTGAGCTGAAACTTTGGTTGTTTTGATAATGACCAGTCATGTACATAACCAGCATACCAGAAACAGTTTGGCCAGCATTACCAAAGTACCTATCCTTTTTAAAAAATAATTCCATCATGCTTTACACATTCGCCATGCAAAGCTTCAAATCTTGTACACAAATTATTTTCGACTGTAGATTGAAATTCCAATTGCCATTTGATTTTTTTCTCCCCTTCTTAAAGGAGAGTGCCTTGAGCAGAATTATTTCTGGTTTTAAACCACCACAAAATTTACACCAAGTAAAGCATTTTTTATCTTTCTTCAAAATTACAAATTTCAAAATTACAAAATTATAAAAACAGGTGTGATACTTAACACACTTACAGGAGATTTTTTTTTTTTGGGGGGGGGAGGGGGCGGAATCTTGCTCTGAATTGCTGCAACATTTGCATGTTTTAAAGCCATCATACACTACGTTTAAATGAAATGTTTGCATGAAACTTGGTCCCTGTACCAAGTAAGGTTGATGTACATAGTAAAATCAGAGATCATTTATTTTTTTCCCTGAGAAAACCCATGAAACATTTGCTTGTAGTAACCCTTCTGTGACTGCAAGGATTCAAAATCAGTCAAAATTTTGGTATACATGTTCTTGCCAAAGGTATATCTAGTACACTGAAAAGTCGAACACTGTCAAACCTTACGTGTAGTAAACGCATACAGGTCAAAATGAGTTGACCGTTTTTGACTGGTAAAAGCATTGTCTGGTATTGCTCAGTGTGGTCAAAATGACAGTCAAAACCAGTCAAAAATGCCCCTGTGTGCACATTTGGGTCAACAGTCAAAAACAGTCAGTTGACTCGTTTTGACGACTATACATGTAACGACTTGCCACTAAAGTTCAGCTAAAGTAGGAGGGTTAAAACCATCATACAATATGTGAAATTACATTTTTACTTGGTCTGTATACTAAGTAAGTTTGACGTACCCATGTACCCGTAAAAACTGAGATATTTTTTTTTATTAAATTTTTTTTTTTTCAAGAATATCAATAGGGGCTTTAACAAGAAAGTAAGTTGCCTGCTTGAGTTAGGTGTTTTCGAAGGTGATTCAGCACGGGTGAATCAGCAAATTGGTGGGTCCTATTCCCGTTGTATATTTGGCACCTTGTAAGCTCCTAGCTGGTGCCATCATGACGAGTGACGCCCAAATTAGTTTTTGCCAAGCGTCGGTGAGCTTGCTCCACTTACGTAGCCTCATTAGGTCTCTTCCTGGGATGGGTTAATGACCGGTACAAATGGACCCTGGACGGATTCAAAGCATAATCCTTGTGTCAAGCCTGATTATTCATTGATTAAGTGTAGTTACTCCTTTGTCGTTCGGCAACATTGTTTACATGATCTGTCAATAAACTCGGCACCTTTCTTGAAAAGTTTAAGCTCAATAAGTTTCTGAACTAGCTAAAAATTCATGTATGCAATATTCAACTTTCAGTAGCTTCTGGGATGCCTGTTAAAGGGACACTATCATCACGATTAACAGGGCACGGAATCGGAGTGCTTGTTTTAGATTAACTCGGTGACTGAAATTAATACCCCACGTGATAAGGTCATAATAACCATTGCTGCTGCATAAATGAGCCAGTAAATTTCAGTCACTGTAAACTGCAAAAGTCATTTTAAGCTTGGGCCCCGATTCCATGCCGTGTTGAAAGTCTGCTCTGATTGTGATGATACTGTGAAGTGCCAAAATGCATGTACAATGCAGATTCAACAGACTTCTTTGAAGCTACCAAATTTGTGCCATTTTCCCCCACTGATATTCAAATGAGCCTCTGGGCAATTAAAGTATCTGTGATTTTATTTTAATTTCTGGTAATGAAATTAAGAATTCCTTAAAAGTATGGACACATGTTGATGTACCTCACAAGCATGAAGAAACCTGTTAAGAGAAGATGAAGAAATTTTAAGTTAATTAAAAAATAAACACAACATTATCAGGTACGGTCTGAAAAGCCTATCCACATGTCGGTCGCGGAAGGGATTCCAACCTGGGTCCCCAGGTCGGGTGAAGGATCAGGAAAAAAACACTTTGCCAACCTGACTCCCTTCACAATATGCAACGTTTCTAGAAAACAAAAGTTAATGAAATTATTTAAAAGACGGGCCTGTGATTTTTCCTGATTTAAGGTTTTCTTTTTACAAATCTCCCTTTGCCTCAAAATGTTCTTGAAAGAAGAGAAGTAGCCACCAAGGAAAGAAAGAAGTAGTTTCTTGTTTGTGGGGATGTGGAGAGTCTGTAAATCCTCCCAAATTAAACATTTGTTTAAATTATCAAATCACACTCCTGAAAAGACCGTACATATCTGTCCATAGCCACATGGTACATGTAACTTCCTCCAGGTTGTTTTGACCACACCCCCCCAAAGTGAACGACTCTCCGCTCCAAGTCCAAGTGCAGTCAGGATGTCTGATCACCGTGTATTTTCTAATTAGTAATGAGAACCCCAAGGATCCGTAATGCAGAAAACAAATAAATTGCTGTCTTCCTGTCGGGTAATTGAACCGTTAGAAAACCAAGCCAGGAACTCGCATGTCAACAGAGTCGGTTAACAGTGGCAGTTGTTTGTTCCTTTGGCGTGTATCGCTGGTGATTTAGGGATTCCCTGTTTAGTGAAGTTCTAGGAACAATGTGTTGTTCAATGAGTATGAGTTTTGGTTTGTTTCATCAGGTAGTGCATCCAAGTTAGTGTGAGCCAGGATTTAGAAACAGGGTGTCCACATTTGCTGGAAATTTGAAGAACAGGGTGTCCAAATTGTTTACTTACAATACATTTACATGTAGATGACAGATGAAATAGGGTGTCCAAAATTGAAACAGGGTGTCCAAAAGACACCCAGACACCCCTCTGGCTAATGCTACCATGTTACCCACGGAGCAAGGTATTGGCCAGGATTTAGAAACAGGGTGTCTAAATTTGCTGGAAATTTCAAAACAGGGTGTCCAAATTGTTTACTTACAATACATTTACATGTAGATGACAGATGAAATAGGGTGTCCAAAATTGAAACAGGGTGTCCAAAAGACACCCAGACACCCCTCTGGCTAACGCTACCATGTTACCCACGGAGCAAGGTATTGGCCAGGATTTAGAAACAGGGTGTCTAAATTTGCTGGAAATTTCAAGAACAGGGTGTCCAAATTGTTTACTTACAGTACTTTTACGTGAGGATGACAGATGAAATAGGGTGTCCAAAATTGAAACAGGGTGTCCAAAAGACACCCCTCTGGCTAACGCTACCATGTTACCCACGGAGCAGGGTATTAGCCAGGATTTAGAAACAGGGTGTCTAAATTTGCTGGAAATTTCAAGAACAGGGTGTCCAAATTGTTTACTTACAGTACTTTTACGTGAGGATGACAGATGAAATAGGGTGTCCAAAATTGAAACAGGGTGTCCAAAAGACACCCAGACACCCCTCTGGCTAACGCTACCATGTTACCCACGGAACAAGGTATTGGCCAGGATTTAGAAACAGGGTGTCTAAATTTGCTGGAAATTTCAAGAACAGGGTGTCCAAATTGTTTACTTACAGTACTTTTACGTGAGGATGACAGATGAAATAGGGTGTCCAAAATTGAAACAGGGTGTCCAAAAGACACCCAGACACCCCTCTGGCTAACGCTACCATGTTACCCACGGAGCAAGGTATTGGCCAGGATTTAGAAACAGGGTGTCTAAATTTGCTGGAAATTTCAAGAACAGGGTGTCCAAATTGTTTACTTACAGTACTTTTACGTGAGGATGACAGATGAAATAGGGTGTCCAAAATTGAAACAGGGTGTCCAAAAGACACCCAGACACCCCTCTGGCTAACGCTACCATGTTACCCACGGAGCAAGGTATTGGCCAGGATTTAGAAACAGGGTGTCTAAATTTGCTGGAAATTTCAAGAACAGGGTGTCCAAATTGTTTACTTACAGTACTTTTACGTGAGGATGACAGATGAAATAGGGTGTCCAAAATTGAAACAGGGTGTCCAAAAGACACCCAGACACCCCTCTGGCTAACGCTACCATGTTACCCACGGAGCAAGGTATTGGCCAGGATTTAGAAACAGGGTGTCTAAATTTGCTGGAAATTTCAAAAACAGGGTGTCCAAATTGTTTACTTACAGTACTTTTACATGTAGATGACAGATGAAATATGAAATAGGGTGTCCAAAATTGAAACAGGGTGTCCAAAAGACACCCAGACACCCAGACACCCCTCTGGCTAACACTATGAGTGCATCATGTACATGTATATAAGCTGTTGGAGTGAATCCAGATGGTGTCAGAATCATCCCCTTAGAATTATTGTTCGGAAAGGAAAGAAACAAACCCCATACGCTCAAATTGTTTAAAGTGGAAAAAAAAAAAACTAATCAAGTGATTGGTACATGATTTAAATTTTGTAGATGTACACATGTATCAACTCAAGTTTTTTTGGTTATATTTCAATGTTTTTGCGTTTCTTCTGGAACGAAGTACACATTATGATTTAGATGTTTTGGTTAAACAGTATTTTTTTCCAAAATGAATTTACGACAGGACTCACCATGAATTCATTTTTATTCCATCATGCCCATATTAACTGTACAACCACGCTTCTGACAATTATTTTAAGAATTGTTGTTGTCAAAAGAGGCATAATTTGTGTTAGTTTCCTCAATCAAGATAATAATGTTCTAATGAAAAAAAAAATGCCGTAAAGTGCTGGTAAAATAAATATATATCAGATCAATTTGCAATAGGTTTTTTCCTGCTTGTTTGAGCTTTCATTTGAACATTAAATCTCCTGATTTGTCCAGCTCACAAAAATATACGTACATGTATTTATTGCAAGTACATCCTTCACCCAGGTGTATAAATGGGTACATGTAAGGGTAGAGGTAGTGATAGTGTTTGATTAGCCCTGTAGCTCCAATAAAGGGTTGCACATAATGGGCTGTATACTCCCCAGGGAGCTGAGAAAGATTATATAGGAATGATATTGGCCCAGTGACCAGGGGAAATATTATATTGTAAAGCGCTTTGAGATTTCCTTCAGTTATGTTCTGCGCTTTATAAGACTGATATGCATGTACAGTACTTACAAGTAGCATGATGTGCATAGATACATTGTACATGCAATACATAATGTACATGTATGTACATTATACATGTACGTATGTATTTAGACTTTAAAATTCATAAACATTTAAAGAAATCTTCTGGTTCGTGTAAGCATTTTTGTGTGGTACAGTACGTACAAAACAAATTTGCAGAATTTGATTTACAAATGTTATCAGTTGTACAGTATCCTGTACATGGTTGTACACTTGCTATACATTACATTACATACATGTATAAGTAGTACATGTATACTGAACATGTACATGGTGTAGGTGTTTGATCAAATCAGTTTTGTGTTTGTGTGCACCAAGATGGTTTATTTTGTCCCTAATTCACGAGCTCATCCGTCAATACCTTCTTGTCAAAGTACTTGATGACTGACCTCCAGCCACTTGTATCCTCTTGTTGATCCCCAATGTCCAGCACTTGGCTCCTTTGAATTTAGGTCAACAGGCCACAGGTCTGTGTAGCTCTGATGTCAGGAGAGAGATTGAAGAGATGAGGGACATATGGTCAGTGCGGTTGCTTGATAAGCCCTGGTTCCTTATAAAAAAAAACATCTTGTGTGTGTATGTTTACTTCATACCCGCATACCCGACCGAAACTGTCATTACCCGGTTCCAATTTTCGGTTCCAGTTACCCGTAAACGACTTTTGAAAATGTTGACTGAACATTTAAAGCCACACAAATGGACGTCAATAAAATTGTCCTGAGAAATTATTCCATCTGATGTGACCGCCTATTGTGATCAAACTTTCCTACATGTAGGTTAATTTTATGATATATTTTTTTGAAAACTAGATTGCTGAAATAAAACGTATGTTACCAAATATCAATATTGTACCTTCCCTTAATTTAACCCTCCTATGCCCAGGCTGAAATTTGGCCCAAGTAAGCACCGCACCCACAGACAGTCACTTGAGTATTAACCCTCCTATGCCCAGGCTAAAATTTGGCCCAGTAAGCATCGCACCCACAGACAGTCACTTGAGTATTAACCCTCCTATGCCCAGGCTGAAATTTGGCCCAGTAAGCACCGCACCCACAGACAGTCACTTGAGTATAAACCCTCCTATGCCCAGGCTGGAATATGGCCCAGTAAGCACCGCACCCACAGACAGTCACTTGAGTATTAACCCTCCTATGCCCAGGCTGGAATATGGCCCAGTAAGCACCGCACCCACAGACAGTCACTTGAGTATTAACCCTCCTATGCCCAGGCTGGAATATGGCCCAGTAAGCACCGCACCCACAGACAGTCACTTGAGTATTAACCCTCCTATGCCCAGGCTGAAATTTGGCCCAGTAAGCACCGCACCCACAGACAGTCACTTGAGTATAAACCCTCCTATGCCCAGGCTGGAATATGGCCCAGTAAGCACGGCACCACAGACAGTCACTTGAGTATTAACCCTCCTATGCCCAGGCTGGAATATGGCCCAGTAAGCACCGCACCCACAGACAGTCACTTGAGTATTAACCCTCCTATGCCCAGGCTGAAATTTGGCCCAGTAAGCATCCGCACCCACAGACACTCACTTGAGTATAACCCTCCTATGCCCAGGCTGAAATTTGGCCCAGTAAGCACCGCACCCACAGACAGTCACTTGAGTATTAACCCTCCTATGCCCAGGCTGGAATATGGCCCAGTAAGCACTGCACCCACAGACAGTCCCTTAGTTAGTATCGGTCCTATGCCCAGGCTGGAATATGGCCCAGTAAGCACCGCACCCACAGACAGTCACTTGAGTATTAACCCTCCTATGCCCAGGCTGGAATATGGCCCAGTAAGCACCGCACCCACAGACAGTCACTTGAGTATTAACCCTCCTATGCCCAGGCTGAAATTTGGCCCAGTAAGCACCGCACCCACAGACAGTCACTTGAGTATTAACCCTCCTATGCCCAGGCTGAAATTTGGCCCAGTAAGCACCGCACCCACAGACAGTCACTTGAGTATTAACCCTCCTATGCCCAGGCTGGAATATGGCCCAGTAAGCACCGCACCCACAGACAGTCACTTGAGTATTAACCCTCCTATGCCCAGGCTGGAATATGGCCCAGTAAGCACCGCACCCACAGACAGTCACTTGAGTATTAACCCTCCTATGCCCAGGCTGAAATATGGCCCAGTAAGCATCGCACCCACAGACAGTCACTTGAGTATTAACCCTCCTATGCCCAGGCTGAAATTTGGCCCAGTAAGCACCGCACCCACAGACAGTCGCTTGAGTATTAACCCTCCTATGCCCAGGCTGGAATATGGCCCAGTAAGCACCGCACCCACAGACAGTCACTTGAGTATTAACCCTCCTATGCCCAGGCTGAAATTTGGCCCAAGTAAGCACCGCACCCACAGACAGTCACTTGAGTATTAACCCTCCTATGCCCAGGCTGAAATTTGGCCCAGTAAGCACCGCACCCACAGACAGTCACTTGAGTATTAACCCTCCTATGCCCAGGCTGAAATTTGGCCCAGTAAGCACCGCACCCACAGACAGTCACTTGAGTATAAACCCTCCTATGCCCAGGCTGGAATATGGCCCAGTAAGCACCGCACCCACAGACAGTCACTTGAGTATTAACCCTCCTATGCCCAGGCTGGAATATGGCCCAGTAAGCACCGCACCCACAGACAGTCACTTGAGTATTAACCCTCCTATGCCCAGGCTGAAATTTGGCCCAGTAAGCACCGCACCCACAGACAGTCACTTGAGTATTAACCCTCCTATGCCCAGGCTGGAATATGGCCCAGTAAGCACCGCACCCACAGACAGTCACTTGAGTATTAACCCTCCTATGCCCAGGCTGAAATTTGGCCCAGTAAGCACCGCACCCACAGACAGTCACTTGAGTATTAACCCTCCTATGCCCAGGCTGAAATTTGGCCCAGTAAGCACCGCACCCACAGACAGTCACTTGAGTATTAACCCTCCTATGCCCAGGCTGAAATTTGGCCCAGTAAGCACCGCACCCACAGACAGTCACTTGAGTATTAACCCTCCTATGCCCAGGCTGAAATTTGGCCCAGTAAGCACCGCACCCACAGACAGTCACTTGAGTATTAACCCTCCTATGCCCAGGCTGAAATATGGCCCAGTAAGCACCGCACCCACAGACAGTCACTTGAGTATTTTTGGTTGCATTGCCAATTGTTCACACATGTGTATAAGAGTGCTGGAGATAGTGGCAAAGTCAAACACACTTGTGTATGTCTTACAAGTTATATGCAGAGTCACACAGAGCTGTGTATGTACTGCATAAGTTACAGTCGAGTGGTTTTGATTTGACCTCCTACCAAAGCCACATGTCCTTGCATTTATTTGAGTGCACTGCACAAAGTCAATGGGTTGGGAGTGACATACAAATTTTGAGTGTCTTTGATTGTTAAACCTACAGGAGGGTTACATAATTTCCCTAACAAAAACAATTAACTTTATTATCCTATCAATTGAAACATGAATTTACCAACAAAAGACAAGGCCGTTTTGGTCAGACACGTTCGCCCAGTTATTAAATAAATAGGGTGTGTTCCGGTTGAATAGTGTGTGGGAGTAGGACATTGCATTTTTTTTCCTTCTTGTAGGACCTTTTGAGCGCCACGCCCAATTTGTGTTGGCAATGTGGGTAGCCTTGACGGACTGAATTAACTCGGTTATTCACCCAAATTTTTTTTTCTTTTTCCAAAAATGTAAATGCATCACATTGTTCCCACAGACCGCAAAATGCAAGCAAACCCATCTCTCAAAATGTCTTGACATAATTTTCCCGATTGGACCGAAGGCCAAATGCAGACACCCGTGTTTTGTACACTCAGTATTCTTGTTTTTCTTGGTTTTTACAGAGACCCCTCCACCGGGCTATATGAGTGAAGATGGTGATAACACAGAACAGAGCATGGACACGTCACAGAATGGCAGTAAGTCATTAGGCAGGCATTGGGTCATATCAACAGGCCTTGACCTTAAGGATTGAGAGGGCACGGCCACTTCGGCCTTGGCTGCCTCCAAATTTCAAAGCCAACCAAAGGCGCGTTATGGCTAACTCGGAAGGGCACCATGGCAATGGCCGCAGTGGCCGGCGGTTAAGATTGTGGCCTGTATAAATGAAAAATTGGTGATCGTTCGTTGGGAAAACAAAAATCAGGTTGGGCAGGAGATTTTTTTTTCTCCAAAACTTCAATCTCATTTGCAGACAAATTTTCAGGGGGTAGTCTTCTATTTTGATCTGTGGTAAATATGGAGGGGAACTTTTTTTTAAATTGTTATGATTGTACCAGTTATTGATCCAGTGATATTTACAAAATAAACAGGGACGATAACAATTTTATTTTTAAAATGCCCTTCAATCTGTTGCAATGCTTTGACCTATGTTGTATCACAATCGTTGTTTGTAAACAAATATTTCAGATAAATGTCCTCAGAATACCACTTATTACCAAAATAGTGTGTAATGAACAAATATTTGAACAATTTCCTCTAGAGCTAGTTAAAAAAAAACACATTGGGTTACCATCAGTTTCCAAACTGTTGATCGTATAAAATGCTTTACTTTGAAGTTAACTATAATTCACCAATAGAGGGCTCACTTCAGATTTCCTCTGTGCAATTTCTACATGTATGTCTTTCTTAGGGAAGGTAGATTCCCTTGTGCACCATTTAACTGCACAACAAATGTTCCCAACTGCCTCCTTACAATAAGGGAATCGCTAGATTCTTATGATGCTAATAAATACAGTTTTTAAAGCTGTTTTCTGTGAACTTTGCATTGTTCAATGTACCCATTTCATTTGATTTAATTTCCATTTTTCTGATTTTATAATTAAATATTAAAAAAAGTAATTAAATAATTTATTTATCTGTTTATTTTTTGTGGGGATTATTGAATAGGTAAATAATTCGTACAAAGATATTCCAAAATCTCTGGCTTCACCATCATTTGGTTTGCCACGCCGTGAATCCACAATATCCCCCCCCCCACCCCCCCCCCCCAATACATCAAGTGCTGGGAAGGCTTTATTTAAATTCAAACAAATTGTATATTTTTCCTTTTTTGGGGGTTTCAGAACTGGCGATAGGATTGCTTTTAACCCTTCTATGTCTGCAAAGGTCAAAATCAGTAAAAATGTTGATATACAGTGTACATAAGTACATATATATCTAGTGCACTTAAAAGTCGAACACTATCAAACCCAATGTGTAGTACATGTAAGTACATTTACAGGTCAAAATGAGTCGACCATTTTTGACTGGTAAAAGCATTGTCTTGTGTTGTTGACGGTGGTCGAAGTGACAGTCAAAACCAGTCCAAAATATGCCTGTGTGCACAGTTGGTTCATCAGTCAAAAACGGACAGTTGACTGATTTTTTTTTACCACTATATAGTGACATGTACAGTTCAGCTACAGTACAAATGTTTCCAGTAACCATTTCTTGTTGTAATTTGTTTCCACAGCGATGTCGCCCGGTTCAACAGATTCCCTTGGTAAATATTACTTCTTTTTTCCCCCTTTTTTTAATTTCTTGACATGCATTCAGAGGTTGTAAATATTTTATTTTATTTGTATATAGCGTATTTCACATATGCACTTTACATATGCTCCTTGGGTAGTTGACATCCCTGAGCTTTGTTTTTCAATATTAATCTCTACCATCACAGGTTATTAATGTTACTAAAAAACATATTGGAGCAACAACTTTGTCATCAGTTCCGAAAAGTGTGAACTATTAGTGTTATTCCCATTTTTTTGTAATACCCGAATCAGGGTTGCTTTAAAAAAAAATTAATTATGAGGTGATTATGAAAGTTTTTGTATTTGGTCTTGAAAGTCCGATTTATTAGAGCGTGAGTTAGCTTGATGCAAAACACCAATTAGCTTGATGCAAAACACCAGCTAGGCGCATGAGTCATAGCTACGCAAAAGAAACTTGCACTCTGTTAGGCTCAATGCTGTATCGAGTCGGCCCAAGCTCGATTCAGCCCAAGATCAGCAGGCACGCGACGGACGGACAAAAAACGATCGTACGTCCTGTGATGACGTCAACTGCACAAGGTCTATAAACAAGGCTCTACGTCCCCTTCTTAATCTCCCACAGATTTGCAGCCCGTCTCCTATTGTGAGCCCCCCTTCTGGTGTGCTATAGCCTACTACGAGATGAACCAGAGGGTTGGGGAGACCTTCCACGCCTCCCAGCCCTCCCTCACAATCGACGGCTTCGTAGACCCATCCAGCTCGGAGAGATTTTGCCTTGGTTTGCTGTCCAACGTCAACAGAGATCCCACTGTTGAAGTCACAAGAAGACATATCGGTAAAACAACTTTTTTTCAAGTTTAGGCCATGTAAAGAAATTTGTTGGTATTCGCTCATCCTACATGTACTTGATATGGCCCAAATTGAGGGATAATTTTTTTCATTTTTTTATTTATCCAAAATTATGGTTAAAGGTAAGGAATTGGTAAATTAATTGTAATCTGAAACTTACCAGGTGCATTAACTGATGATGGTATCACTTCAAAGAAAAAAATTATTTTCCAGGTCCAATTAAGGCCCCCCCCCCCCCAAAAAAAAGCTCCTGTTTCTGGTCATAGGTCGGCTTCAAAATCAGTGTGGTGACAGTACCCCTATGTGCATATATGCAGTGATGTATATACTCGTACACAAAAGTATGTGACAGGGCTCCCTTGTAAGTGCAATGACCCCAGTTATTAGACTGTATGGAGTGCCATGGTCGAGCGGTTTGGTGCATCAGATTTGTGTTCTGATGGCTGAGTCGTCAGAATGTGGGTTTGAATCCCAACCGCGACCATGGTGCTTGTGTCCTTGTGTCCTTGAGCAAGACACTTTACTATAATTGCTTCTCTCCACCCAGGGGTAAATGGGTACCTGTGAGGACAGAGTTGGTTGTTGTGTTTGATTAGCCCTATATGCGCTGTAATGGCAGCAATTGAGCTGTATACTCCCCAGGGAGCTGAGATGGTTTCAGGAATGATTTATGAGCCTGATGAGCAGGGGTAATAATATAATGCGCCTTGAGCACCAGTTTGGTGGATACGTGCGCTATATATAAGTCCACATTATTATTATTATTATTTATTATTATTATTATCAAGATGGAAAGATTCATATAATATATATGGAGAGTAACCGCTCTATTAATAGACCTTTACCATGCTGTGGCCATCTTTGTTGGATACCTTTTCTATGCCAGTGTGATCCCAACACTGATAATCAATAAATAAAATGGGGCCAGCCTATTTTCCAACTAGCCTAGGTTTGGTCACTTGTAAGTCTATGAACGAAAAAAAACCTTTAAAAAAACCATGACTGCAACATGATAAAAAGACTGGTATAGTTGCCTTATGCATGATAAATACAAAAGTGGGGCTGTAATTCTCACACCCAACACTCTGTAGCTTACATGCTGCATGCACCAGCGAGAAGGCACAATAATCTGATAGTTCCAAAGAAAAGTTCATTCCTGACATAAGGAATAAATAAATGAATGTAGCTATTTCCATTAACCCTGCAAAATGTTGATATACATGTACTTGCCAGGGTTATATCTAGTGCACTTAAAAGTTGAACACTGTCAAACCTTACGTGTAGTAAGTACATTTACAGGCCAAAATGAGTTTTTGACTGTTTAAAGCATTGTCTGGTATTGTTCAGGGTGGTCAAAATGACAGTAAAAACCAGTCAAAAATGCCCCTGTGTGCACATTTGGGTCAACAGTCAATACGGGCAGTTGACTGATTTTGACCACTATAGCTACTTGCCACTAAAGTTCAGCTATTGAGGGTTAATTTACTTAAAATTCAATGACATTTGAAAGTGAGGTTGCCCCAGCAAACGGACAAAATCAGGCGGGTTACTATAATGAGCATGTACAGGAACACAACCTGTTGTATTCAGGGAATAAGACATAAGATGGCTAACTCATGAGTAAGGTGAATAGCTTGATGGTCTGTTAACCCTCGTCTTGTCTTATCTTCTCCACCCAGGTAAAGGAGTGAGGTTATATTACATCGGCGGGGAAGTGTTTGCCGAATGCTTGAGTGACAGCAGCGTGTTTGTTCAGAGCCCCAACTGCAACCAAAGATATGGCTGGCATCCCGCAACAGTCTGTAAAATACCCCCTGGTATGTATTGCTTCCAGTCCTGTACCAATGATTGTTCAGAGAGGGGGGGGGGGAGAAGAGGGGGATGGGTAGAAGAGGGGGATGGGTAGAGGAGGGGGATGGGTGAGGAGGGGGATGGGTGAGGAGGGGGGATGGGTGAGGAGGGGGGATGGGTGAGGAGGAGGGATGGGTGAGGAGGAGGGATGGGTGAGGAGGAGGGATGGGTGAGGAGGAGGGATGGGTGAGGAGGAGGGATGGGTGAGGAGGAGGGATGGGTGAGGAGGAGGGATGGGTGAGGAGGATGGGTGGGTGGGAATAGTTGTGTTTGGTAAAAAAAACTAAATGTTAGGGAACTGAACTGATAGTCACAAATTTGCTGATACACATTAGGTTGGGGGGGCCATCCTTCCTCCCTTTGTCTTTGCTACTGCTTGTATCTACTTCATTCATCATGAAACCATGACACATCAGAGACAGGCCTGTGATTTTGCAGGATTTTTCCTGATTTCAGGATTTTGTACAAATCTTTTTTCTTTTTTTTTTCTTCTTTTTTTTGTGCCTCAAAATTTTCTTGAACGAAGAGAAGTAGCCACCAAAGAAAGACCATTTCTAACATGATTTTTATTACCATCTGATCCGAGCTACAATAGATACATGTGATGCAATGAACTTTGAATTTATTTGTAACATACAGTTCAAGTCTGTGACAATACAGTGCAGTGCAATCGGCCTGTGCATGTATTTCACGTTTACCACACATACGAATTATGGACAACAAAGATGACAATCAACAACCAGAGAATATAAGCAGCAACTTTTTGGATAATCATGTGTTATAGAATAATGCAATAGCTTCTAGATTTTTCGATGGTAATCATAAATACTGCCCTCTCTTGTTGAAATGATAAAAAAAAATGACTGTGCTGCTTTGGTCTGCATTTTCATTGTTTTTGTTGGGGAGTTGTTGACAATTATTTTTCCGTTTGATCTTTCAAACAAGGCTGTAACCTGAAGATCTTCAACAATCAAGAGTTTGCCGCTCAGCTCTCGCAGTCGGTCAACCGGGGATTCGAAGCCGTCTACCAGCTAACGCGAATGTGCACCATCCGCATGAGCTTCGTCAAGGGCTGGGGCGCCGACTACCGGCGCCAGACGGTAACCAGCACACCTTGCTGGATTGAACTTCACCTTAACGGGCCGCTACAGTGGTTAGACCGGGTGCTGACGCAGATGGGGTCGCCAGTCGATAAATGCTCCAGTATGTCATGAGCCCTGTCGGTGCCCCGTGCTGGTTTGTGTTTTATATGTCAAAAATTAGACGGTCCCTATTGTAATCAGCTTAAGAAGTTGGACATCGGTTGTCTCTTACACTAGAAACCATCATTAGTTTGTTGGGAGTATTTGAAGCAGGTCAGAGGTCAAAGCCTTAACAATTCCAATTTGCAGTTTTGCTTTTAACAATCAAATTACATCTCTAATTCCAGAAAGTGGAGGGGGGGGGGGTAGTGATCGAGAGAATGTTCCCGATAAATTAGGGGAGGGGTGATGAAAAAGAACCCATAGAACATATCTTATTAGGACTAGATTGTTCTAAATAGTAACCGTGATATTGGACCTCGGCCCTGTAATAGTGACCATGATATTGGACCTTGGTTCTAAATACTGACCATGATATTGGACCTTGCGTGTGCCAGGACCTTGCTCATTATTTTTCTTCCCATGTTTCAACACTCAAATGATGAGGGACAAAAGACGTGGCTCCCTGTGGCGACACTTAAAATCTGTTTTTGACTTTAAACTAAAACAAAATTAAAAGAGCAGCTTGTAAAAATTATTAAAATTGATGATATTTTTTATGAATAACACTACATGATTTTTATTTTTATCTTTTTTTATTATTATTTTTTTTTTTAAATCTGACTCACATTGACCCCTTGTTGTCAGGTGAGGGTTATGCTGAATTATTGTGGGAAGCTCATTGTGTCATAAGATTGTATCAGGCCATTTAGTGTGATTGTTTTGAGGACCAGTAAAGGGGATGTACAACAATTGGAAATCCACCACATTTATCAAATTAGTGACTTCATGTAGGATATGAGGCTTTGCATGGTGGAGATAGATGTTGGAGAGTTCTTTCGGGTACACCGTGTAATGATCTCTTCTTGGAAGAAGTGATGGCTCTGAGAAGAGCCGGTTGGTTTGTTCTCAACGTTTTGACTAGTCTACTCGAGTCTCCTGACGACGGCTAGAGCAGACTAGTCGAAACCTTGAGAACAAACCAACCGGCTCTTCTCAGAGCCCATCACTGTTTCCAAAGAGAGAACATTACATGGTGTACCCGAAAGAACTCAATAACAAATTAGTGACTTTTTATCTAAAAAAAAAAAAATAAACTTGTAGGAAATTGGGACACGTATCAATCATCCTGAGAATTTATTTTACGTCTTTTAAGTGATTTCATCTGTTAGAGATTACAGGAATTGTTATGTTAAATTTACAAAAAGTTGCTAGAGAGCAAATTGGGACACGTTGCTAGACGGCAACTTTTTGTTGAACAGTTTTCTCAAAAATGTCATTGTTTTCTCAGAAATGTGATGAAACTTTCACAGATTAGTTTTAGGCCAAAAACTCTGGTCATCGGTTGGCTTCAAAATCGGTGCGGTGACGTGTTTTTTTTGGTTTTTTTTTTGCCATCTTTTCTTTATGCCGACAGGGAAATACGTGATACATTGTATACGCGGGGACCAAATTTCCCATATACAAAGTATGGTGGCTAAGAGAGGCCTCACAAATCGGGCAAACGTTCATACCTCTGTGAAAAAAGTCGTTTAAAGCAAAGCTCGGCAGACTTCCAATCGATCCAGCAATTTTGGCTGCAATTGGACATGGTTTCATAGCCCCCCCCCAAAAAAAAAAAAAAAAATTAAATATGCCGGAGACATTTTTTTTTTTTGCCTTATGATATATTTCTTGAAAACGAGAGGGATGAAATGAACATAGTAGGCCTCCATCCGTCTGGATAAGGTGATGGACTTATAAATGGGGCACGCTGTTAGGCTTGGGTAGTTGACCCTTGTGGCCGTGACTTGCAAGGCCTACCCAGGAGTGACAGGCGCTATGGCAACCCCGACAGATGAACGTCGAAGCAACAATTAGTAACTGCTTCCTCCGACAGCGTTTTCACATTGTGTTCATCCTCTTGTCTGAGGTCGCTGCACACATAGTATTAGACAGAGGGGTGTCTGGGTGTCTTTTGGACAACCCTATTTCATCTGTCATTTACAAGTAAGTGTACTGTAAGTGAACAATTTGGAGACCCTGTTTTTTAAATTTCCAGCATATTTCTAAATCCTGGCTAACACCTTGGGCGTACACGTGGTCCCGGAAATGAACGTACGTTACCAAACACCAGTGTTGCACCTTTCCTTCAATGGGATTGTACACCACGAACATGTCTATAAATGCATCCATACTTTACAAGAATCAAGAGATTTCTTTTGAAACCGGCAAGTTTCAGATTATACTACTCAAAACAATTTAGGGAACACCGGAATAATCTCAGTTAACCAGTTCGCTTCGGAGGCCGTGTATACACGCAATTTTTTGTTGGACAGCGGATCGGAGAGCGTCTAAACATAGAGAAAGGACACTTTCTCTATGGTCTAAACATGCATTCCGATTTTTGTGTGTGTCACCGGGAGAATTGTCAACACGCCACACGTGGCGTGCCGTCGTGGTGGCTGACTTGTATACACGCAATCGTTTCTCGGAGTCCATGGGGTCACGGTTCGGTGGCCCCGGACAAAATGCACTGCAAATACTGAACGAGTTCACTCTTTTCGTTGATTTTTGCCTAATCCCTTTATCCAAGACCTGTTCCTTTGACGTACCAGCCAGGGATTTGTAAAGAGGGATTTATATCCATTGTTTACGAGGCATTCGATCTCTCTCCAGGTATGCCGTCTTTTCGACCGGGCGCTGGTCGCTAATAGGCTGTTGCATCGGGGCTTGCCAACGGTCTAATTGTGCTGAACAAACACAACCGTAATTAAAAAACTAGCCATTTAATTCTCAAAATGTCAATGAGTAAGGTGTTTATTTGGGTGTCCGAACTTAGTTTCATTGACAAAAAAAATTATTAATGGTTAGAAATTTTTTCAGATTTTTCACTGAAAATAAACCCGCATGGGGGACCGGAAAAAAATAAATGGTTAAAGCAAGTTCATTTATTTCAGATAAACCACAATGTTTCACAGAATTGATGAGTTAACAAAGAATTTAGACATGTGTAGCATATTGAACACGGCCATTGTGTCAATATTGCTGGTACATGACGACATTGCACATGGCCCAAACCTATTTGATGTTAAAAATCCCTAAATTGTTTTGAGTAGTATAATTTGTTGTGTCAAGAAAATAGCAACAATAGTCTTGTTTGGATTCATTCTAATGTGGAAATGAATCGCCAGCCAATAATCCATTTCAGAGTTGGAATTTTGCTACATACTTTTCATGTTTTTTTTTCACAAAATGACAATTCATGTCAGACAGAATCACTTCTCAGGGTGTTTGGTACCATCACCATCTTAAAACCAAGTAAGGTTTTTAAATCATATTTTGCTCAGTTACTGTTTGGGTAATTACCCATGTTGTACACCACCTTTATATATATATATAAAAAAATTAAAAAAAACCACCACCAATGCACACAAATTCGGAAACATATATTTGAGAGGAGCAATTAACCCCAACCCCCTAGCTATTTTAGCTAAGAACCTTCGTGAACCCCATGCACAAACACTGCCACCCAGCTGTTGGACTTAGTTGAAATTAGGACACCCGGCCTCATGCAAAGTATCCCTGTCGGGGCTACACAGTACCGAGTCCATCAAAATCCAACAAACCCAGCTGTTAGAGTTTGAATGGTTTAGGGTGGTTAGGGCTAACGTGGCCAACTCATGTTACATTTATAATAATAATAATAATGTGTGGACTTATATAGCGCACGTATCCACCAACTAAGTGGTGCTCAAGGCGCATTATATTATTACCCCCTGCTCATAAGGCTCATAAATCATTCCTGAAACCATCTCAGCTCCCTGGGGAGTATACAGCTCAATTGCTGCCATTACAGCGCATATAGGGCTAATCAACCAACTCTGCCCTCACAGGTACCCATTTAACCCCTGGGTGGAGAGAAGCAATTATCGTTAAGTGTCTTGCTCAAGGACACAAGTGTCACGGCCGGGATTCGAACCCACATTCTGCTGCTAACACCAGAACTTGAGTCCGGTAAGCTAGACCGCTCGGCCACGACACCCACACTTAATGCCGTAATATCATTATTATAAATATATTTCACGCATCATTTTTTCACATTAGTTTTTTGTGGAGTGTCGTGGCCGAGCGGTCTAGCTTGCCGGACTCAAGTTCTGGTGTTAGCAGCAGAATGTGGGTTCGAACCCCGGCCGTGACACTTGTGTCCTTGAGCAAGACACTTAACCATAATTGCTTATAGGGGCAGAGGCAGTTTAACAACTGCCTTGTTCTGGACTAGTTACCCCTCCCAGTCCTATTCGCACCGTGAAGAGGCTGGTAATTAACTTGTCTTGTTTCTGTGCGAGGGGCTGGTTTCTTCAGTGTGGAGTCGTTGTAACAACTCAATGACTGAGTAGCCCCCACCTTGGAGTGGCCATTGGCCTTGTATGGGGCGAATTGCATATTTAAAAAAATAAATAAATAAAAAGTTGCATTATACCCAGACATTACTCAGCACATAAAAATAATTTCAGAAATTTGTTATATGTATGCTAGATAAGAGAAAAATTCTGGTTACTCACGTTGCATTTTACGGACACGCATAAAATGTTGCATTTTCTTGTATATAGCTTACATATAACAAATTTCTGAAATTATTTTGTGCTGAGTAAGGTCTGGGTATAATGCAACTACTGTGAAAAAACTGAGCGAAATATATGTGAGCTCAAAAATGTAACCGTGGAATTGCCCATATGTAGGTCTTGAATTTTGCTAAATAAAAAAACTCAATCAAAGAGCCTTAGTACAGGTCCTGTAAAAGCAGATTGTGTGGTGATATCGGTGTGTACAATGTAACGGAAACAAAATCTTCTATCAAGTAACCACAACAAGAAGGGGATGTAATCATTATAATCATTACATGCCTGTGATTTCTCAGGATTTTTCCTGATTTCTCGGGATTTTCAGGATTTTGTACAAATCTCCCTCAAAATTTTCTTGAAAGAAGTAGCCCCCAAGGAAGGAAGTAGCCTGTATTGTGGAGAGTCTGTAGTAAATCCTCCAAAATTACACACCCATGACGTTCAGGGGACTTTGTCCTCTAGACCAAAGGGAGACCCAGGCCCGCTACCCATTTTTCAGGATTGTTTTCTTTGTCAAATCACACACCCCTGTCATTACTCTCACATATGTTTCCATATATGTACACTGTCTTCTTTAATGGACTCGGACAGAGTGGCTCGGTACAGTGTCTTGACACCAAAGATATAATCTGCCAAGGGTAGGGTAGCGGTGTAAATAATTTGGATTATTCTCTGCCATTGTAAAGCACATGTACACTTTGGGTTAAAAATTTATCAGTCGTGTTTTTCGGTATTTTACCAGTAATTTCAGGTGATATTCAGCTTTTTCAGAACATTGCTATTTAACTTGAGGAAATGGTGACAAATTAAGATAAAACTAAACAAAAAAAAAAAAAAAACCCACATATTTCACAAATATGGTCAACCATTTGTTTTTTTTGGCAGAAGGATTTGTCAGATAGTAGAGTAGATTTAACAAGAGTATTGAATGGTGGTTGTACATGGCTATTGCCATTGTCCACACTTCTCTATGAGGCTGGTTTTCAGGATTGCTCAGTGGTGACAGAATTTCTAGGGCACCCAAGTTTTTTTTTCGCGATCCACTAGATCAATGGCATACGAAGAAGAGACATTGAAGGAAACTTATTTCATTAATATACCACCGCACCGATCGATTTTTGAAGCCGACCTATGACCAGAAACGGGAGGTACTTGTTTTTGCCCTAAACGGGCAGGAAAATGCCTGTCCCATTCGGTGACTGCGATACAACCACTAATCAATATTCTAGTTTTATCATACTCTTGGATTTGGTGACATGCATGCAACACTGATACCTGCTGCTGTTTTAATAGATGTGTATTGTCATTGAATACACCAGGAAAGAAACCCATTTTAGTTGAATGAGGGCCTGAGAAATCATCCAAATTGTTTTCCACTTTGCAATGTTTTAAAGATATCCATGATATGGAACTAGTGTGCTAAATATATATTTTTGTTGGGAAATTGGAATTTTCATATCGGAAAACATATAAGGCATGCTTTGTGAAAAGAAAAATGTTGTCAAGATTATTCAAATATTAAGTCGGATATTAATTTTCATCAAGATCCCTATGGGTATTTGTTTTCAAGTATAAGTATTTTTTTTAAACCCAGATCAAGATATCATTTTGTTTTTGTCATTAATTGTATGATTATTATTATGGAGAAGACGATGCAGGTTTAAAACTATTGTCTCAACTTGATGGATTTAAATACCGTGATATAAATTTAGACACATGCCATGTAAAATAAGATTAAACAAAAACGTATTCTGTACATTTTGTAAATATGTAACTATTGCACTGTTCTGTAGAATTTTACTTTGAACAAAAAAGCTCTTTTTTTGCTTCACTTCTTAATTTTTTAATTTAAAAAAGAAGAAGTTTTTTGTCTTATTTGCTCTTCTCCGAAGAGATGATATACTGTATGTACTTGAAGTGCGGGTCAATCACCATGGGAACTGGGTCAATCACCATGGGAACTAGGTCAATACGAAGGTCATTCCTGCGCTGAAAATGAATTTTGAGATTTCACTGGTAACCCGTTGGCAACACTTGATTTGTGTTGTTGTTGTCGCCCTGCAGTCACATATAGTGGGTACCATTCTTCCCTGGCAACTTACAGGTACACGTTAAGGTACAGGGATTGGGCATGCAAAAATGACCAAATGGTCGAATATTAAAGGGACACTATCATCACAATCAGAGCAGACATTCAACTTGGCATGGAATCGGTGTCCTAGGTTAAGATGAATGCAGTAACTGGAAATTACTGGCTCATATATGCAGCAGCAATGGTAATATGACCTTATCATGTGGGGTATTATTTTCAGTCACTGAATTCTAAAACTAGCACTCTGATTCCATGCCCTGTTGATCGTGATGATATTGTACCTTTAATGTACACACCTTACATACTGTAAAACTAAACACTGGTATCATTATAAAATCATTTTCAGTTTGAATTTAGGAAAGGGCACCGTTTCCTCGAGCACAATCTGAATAACATTTTCACTATTGTCTCTAGAACGACACAACGTAAGCTGAAACCTTTATAGGTTGGTTGTTTACTGTATATCTTGATTCAAAGAGAGTAAGAATACTCGTACAAGTTTTGCCAAATTTATCAACGATGTACCTTTCTCCTATAAAGGTTTCCTGTTGAGGTCAATCATTGGGAGCATAGGAAAGAACAATATGCAAATCGGGAAAGCCCCTACACATGATTTTTAAAATGCTTGTGAAATGTTTTGAGAAGGGAGATTCACGTACATGAATATTTATATTTGATGAACTATCACACAACTGATTATGATTTCATAAGAAACTTGTATCTTATGTGATTCAGAAATATCAAGTCCGTCGTTTTTAGTTGAATTAAAAACGGTTTTTGTTTACAAAACAAACAAATTCATTCGTATATGTTTCAACTTATATACATGAATTTGTTATTATCAATAATTCAATATTTCACCAGCGGATCTGAGTTTCTTGTGGGATCAACCTTCATTTGTCATTTGCATAATAAGCCCCTCCCAAACCGAGACCCGTCAGGGAAAGAGTATTTACCATTTATTTGGGAAACACAATTTGATTTGAAATGAATTTTTTTAAATAATTAAAATAAATTAATGATGTATGCTGCAAGGAGGTTAAATAATTTTTGTTTTGCGATAATAATTTTTTTTTTTTAAACTTAAGAAAAATATAAATGTATGTTCCATGCGTGGGTCTATTTTATTTTTACTTGAAAAGTTTGAAATGTTCAATTGCTAGTTTTGTTGGGTTACTAAAGAAGGAAGATCTTGAATGGCAAGGAAAATGAAAAGAAATCCAGCAACGCCCACTGTAGACTTGTTTATGATGTAATTACATAATTTAATTTAGGATCGGTCAGTATGTGTTAATGGATGTTTTTTGATGTCTCATTTTAAAGATCATAATCTTGGTAATCCGACATAAATAGCTACTCAAAATCAAAATGCTTAAAATAAAATCAACTGGAGTATAATCTTTAAACAATTTCAAATCAATATTTTTTATAGGATTCAAGTAAATGATTGGAATCATTTTACTATCATTCATACCTGCACTGTTTCTACCAAAATACACAATTGGTCTTTTACCTACAAACGTGATAGAGTACACATTAACGAGGTGGCATAAGCCAATTTAAAGTGATGGTACAGCATTAGTATTTACCAGATTATCAAATTAACGAGTTATTATCGATAAACTTACTTGGTGTAAAGTAATATATTATTTCGCCTGAAGTGCTTTCATCTTGGAGAAAACAGGAATTGTTTTGTCGACTTGACACATAGTTGCTGTCTGGCAACGTTTTGTAAAACCTAAAAACAAATTAAAACATGTAAGAGATTTTTTTCCCCGTCGTTTTAAACAAAAATGTGAGCACGTATTGTGTTGAAACTTTCACTGGTTTGATTTGTGATATATTTCTTGAAAACTAGAGCGTTGAAATTAACTTACGTTACAAAAAATATTGTACTTTCCCGTTAAGCATGGACCCTGTATTTTTCAGAGGTTGTTTGCATTTTATTTGTGTACAGCTAATTGGGTGGAAGCCATTTTGACATCTGCTTCAGCTCTGTCCATACCATTTTGAGCAGTGCAGATATGATAATCTCTGGCCATGTATCTCCGCTCCTCCAACAGCTTCATTGGCTACCTATACAAAAACGTATCGATTTTAAAATTATGACTATTACTTTTAATTGCCTTTCTAATAATGCACCATCTTATCTATGCGAGCTTATCTCCCTATACCAACCTAACCGTAGTGGACTTCGCTCTAGTTCTGACCAAAAGATGCTCTCTAAACCCCGCACTCATCTTTGTTCTGCAAATAAGGGTTTCTTTGCTTCTGCGCCAAATCTGTGGAACAATCTCCCATCAGATATTCGTCATACTAGTGAACTTCAGATGTTTAAAAGTAAACTTAAGACTCATTTATTTTAGCTTTGTTGTACATCTTATTTTATTCACTGTTAATTTAAGAATTACATCTCATTTTATTCACTGTTAATTTAAGAAATTATTAAGTTGATCCATTTTGTAAAGCGCTGTGATACCTTTCAGTCGTGTAAGAGCGCTATATATAAATGCTATTATTATTATTATTATAACAGGGATTTGGTGAAATTTTACAGAGAAATATATTTTTGAAAGTTTTAAGGTTTGAAATATTGGAGATGTTAACAACTGAACACTCGAAATAAAAGTAAAACTTCCATCAGGTCGGAATTTTTGGAATTCAGACTGACCCGGAAATAGTGTCAGAACGAATCCGTGTGGGAAATATCTGACCCGGATTTTCAGGTCAGGGGTCAGGGATCTGCTGACTTCTTTTTCGGGTGAGTTTGACCTAGTCATTTTTAAGGGATGGTGTACCATTGGTAATTACCTGATTACAAAATTACTGAATTATAATCTAAAAACTTAATGTTGGTGATGGTACCAAACATCATAAGACAATTTCTGGCATGGTATAATTTTTTTTTTTTTTTTTTTTTTTTCGAAAAAATATTGCCAATTTGAAATGGATCACGGCTGTGATCCATTTTCCTCATTAGAATGAATGCAAATAAATCTGAATGAATTTTCTCGTGAATGACACGACGAAATGAGCCGAAACTTTCACAGGTTGGATTCTGAACATTCTCTCTTGATTCTTATACAGTATCAGACCTGTGAGTTCTCAGGATTTAAAAAAAAATCTTCCTTTGCCTCAAAATTGTCTTGAAAGAAGAGAAGTAGCCACAAAGAAAGGAAAGAAGTAGCCTGTATTGTGTCCAAAGCTCTAGTTTCTTGTTTTTGGGAATGTGGAGAGTCTGTAAATCCTCAAATTAAACATCCAGGAGGTTTAGATGGCTTTGTCCTCGAGACCAAAGGGAGACCCAGGCCCGCTACCCATTTTCAGGATTTATTTACTTGTGTCAAAACACACCCCTGCAGTATAAATGCCGTATAATTATTATTACCAATGGTTTACGATTCCTTTATGTGCATAAATACAATCAATTGTCTCAATATGTCATGATCTTTACTGTGATGCTTGGACTCGTTTTCCCGCGCAATTTAACTTTGGCAAGTTCATTTTTTAGTTAAACCGTTGTTAGAGTATGAAAATGTGACGTCACTTTCCCATGGCAAAATGTCGGCAGGTATACAATGTGCGTTTTCGTTATTGTTCTATGATGCATAACTTACAAAATGGTTTCGGTGATTCTGTTTGAAGTGACGTCATCACTTCAAATCTCTAAAGTCTGTGGTTGTGATACGTTGCTGTCATGTTTCAGGCACAAAACTGTTTTTTTTAAAAATAAGAAATCGTTTGGGTGCGAATACCTAGCGGTACACGGCCCATGTACGGGAATGTCTTATTGTCAATGTTATGTCTATCTAGTTGAACTGATGCTAAATCTGTGTTGGTGCTTGCATTGTTAACAATAGAGAAAGTATCTTAATAAAATATCTACAAATTGTAAAAAAGTAATGCTATTATAAAAAAAAAAAGAACAACATAATCTATTGTCATCGCTTTTACTGTCATTACTACCAGAAGTCCATTTAACCTTAAATTATTCAATTACCATCAATAAGGACCAAGCCTTACTAATGAGAAACATTGACAATTATTGCCCAGCCCCTAATACCATTAAGGCCGACATAATGGGAATGGAAAAAAACTCTAGGCCCCCCCTATTTGAAGACAGATTCATGAGCACTGGCAACTATTACCCAACCTCTAATCTAAAAAATAACAGTTTGTCGGGCAGTCCTACTGCTGGTTAACGACCGGTTTTGGGCGTGGTCACACAAAGCACTAAGATTCATCTTAAGATGAGTTGTTAGTATTACCATAGTGATTTGTATTGTGACATCACAATTTTGCTAAGCAATTAAGATTGATACACAGTTAAGATCAGTCTTAGCTCTTTGTGAAATCGGCCCCAGGACCCACCCGAAGGCGGTCAAGACCGAATGTCAAACTGTTATTCCCATTCATAAATGCCCTTTTCGATTTCGTTTTCAAAATGTAAAAAAGAGCATGCAATTTTTGTTGAATAAAGGCAAATAAAAATGGGCAATTCACGTTTTGGGGACACACAAAACACTTCCAAAGTACACGAGTCAGGCGCGTGATGGTAATCTTCGTCACTCTGATTGGTTGAAATCACCATTGCACGTCGCACGAAACAGCTGGCAAAACAACTGGCGCACATGCGCTGTTCTGATTTTGAAAAGCCACTCTATATCAGCCGTTAATACACCCCACGTGATTACGTGTTGTTCAATCAGATTGTCTAAACTGTCTTGGGTATTTATGAACACGATTTAGGTCGAAAGTGACATAATAGAAAGGTAACATCATTTTGTATAAACTGTATTTGAAGATCGACTCACTGATAATTTACCTAACGCGACACATATCAGAGTTAAACTTTTTAAAATAATAAGTCGAATGAGGCCCTCTTCCACAATTAATATTTCCTTAGCTCCCAAAGTTTCTCAAAATGGGCCAAACATTTTCATAATCTAAGTAAGACTAATTGCGGTGACACCATGTGAAATTCTCAATTGAGTAATAATTAGTTCTGAAAAGAACTGGAGGTTACAACTCGACGTTTCGATCAGTATGCTCTGATCGTCCTCAGGAGAATGCCGGACTCTGGGAAATGCTGCTGGGAGCATAGGAAAGAAGAATATCCAAATCGGAAAAGCCCCTACACATAATTTTTAAAATGCTTGTGAAATGTTTTGAGAATGGAGATTCACGTACATGAATATTTATATTTGATGAACTATCACACAACTGATTATGATTTCATGAGAAAGTTGTACCTTATGTGATTCAGAAATATCAAGTCGGTCGTTTTTAGTTGAATTAAAAACAGTTTTTGTTTACAAAACAAAGAAAAACTTTAAATTCATTCGTATATGTTTCAACTTATATACATGAATTTGTTGTTATTATCAATAATTCAATATTTCACCAGCGGATCTGGGTTTATTGTGGGATCAACCTTCCTTTGCATTTGCATAATAAGCCCCTCCCAAAGCGAGGCCCGCCAGGGAAAGGGGATTTACCATTTATTTGGGAAACAAAATTTGATTTGAAATGATTTTTAAAAATAATAATTAAAATAAATTAATGATGTATTCTGCAAGGAGGTTAAATAATTTTCGTTATGCAATATAAATAATAATAATGCTTATGTAGGCTGCTGAAGGATCACGCGATAACTGGAGGATTAGTTCGTTGAGGCGTGCAGGTGGGAACTGTTGAGACTAGGATCCTAGGGGTTGGGGGAGAGAAGTGTGTGCTCACTGAACTGAATCAGTTGTTAACAAACAAAGGGGGAAGGAGGGTGGTTGACTTAGGATAGGAGATCCCTCAGTCTGGGATGGGTTGTAGACTTTGGATATAGAAGTTCCTTCGGTCCGTAGTAGTGGTCGCCAAATATCACTGATGTAGAAGCCGATGTCCTGTGGAACAGTGTCGTGTTTGACGATCTTGATGGCCTCTTTGATGCGTCTGGGGTGCCATGTGTCGATGGGTGTGATGAGTTGAGCTGCCTGCCAGTTGATTTGGTGGTCCTTGATGTGGGAGTGCTTGACAATGGCTGACTTCTCAAAATCTCCTCTGCGGCCGTATGCTCGGTGTTCTTTCAGTCTTGTGGGGAGATTCCGCCCTGTTTCGCCGACGTATACCTTATGCCCCAGTCACATTGGAGCTGCGATTGCCTACGACCATGTCAGTCGTGCGACCTAGGGCGGTCTTGGCCCGGTCGTAGGTTTTTTCTGCGATGTCGGCCTAGCAGTCACACAATAAGACCTGTCCCCGACTGGTCTGCGACTTGTAGCCAACTGATAGCACGACTGGTCGCAAGACCTTGAGGGACTTGTCGTACGATCACCCAAGACTACCTACGATTGTCAAGGATCAGTCGCACGACTAGTCACGACTGGTCGTGCGACTGGTCGTGACTGGTCGTGCGACTTGTCGTGCAGTCGCAAGACTAGTCACGCATAGTCGTGTGACTAGTCGTGCATTCGCACGACAAGTCGTGCGAATAGTCGTGCATAGTCGTGCGACTGTTGGACGACTGGATAGTCCCACGATGAACCACGACTACGTAAGACCACCCCGTACTTGTAGCACGACCATCGCACGACTATTGAAGACCTACCTACGACCATGCAGCTACGACCAGCTACGACCAGTTTGGTCGCAGCCAGGTTTTTGAACATGATCGAAAACCTCCCCAAGACCGAATTCGGTCTTGCGACTACCCAAGACCACCCGCAACCACCCGGGACTTGTCGCAGGACTTTTCTACGATTCCTTGTAATTTCCAGTCGCAGACGATCGTAACCTGTTGTAAGTTGTCGTATCCTCCAGTGTGACTGGGGCATTACCACACTCACATAGGATCCGGTAGACTCCCGCTCTGTTGCTAGGATCCGGTTTAAAGCTCTCAAACTTTCCACACGTTATTTTTTTTTTTTTACTAAGCCCTATTTATTTTTCAGTTCGAATGAATTGGATTGAATGCATTTTTGCTTGTTTTTCTCGTTTTGTTTCTCACAATGAAATGATACTGAGCTGAACATTTCACATGTTGGTTTTTATACATACAGGCCTATCTTGATGCATTTACATTATTTTAACAAATGCGAAAATAATACCACACGAGCTCGCTCTGGACTAGATCTTGGCGTCATGTAGGCCTATGCCAATAATATTGTGTATCCCGCCCTAATAACACATGAGCGCGCTCTGGACTAGATATTGTCGTGATAAGGAAGCATGTAGGCCTATGCCAATAAAACGGTATTGTGTATCCCGCCTGGTCTTATTTTCAGTCACTGAGTTCATCATGAAACTAGGACACCGATTCCATGCCCTGTTGGAAGTTTGCTCTGATTGTGACAATATTGTCTCTTTAAATTCAGAATTAAAGGAACAGCCTGTCGGATGAAGAATAGCTTCAGGGTTGATTTGAGTGGGCGCATGGCCGCTACGAGTGCTCTGAATCGCCCAATGCATGTCAATCAATTATTGTGTCATCACCCCCCCCCCCCGTTTTTGGCTGTTATACCCCCTTCTCAGCCACTATGGATCCGCCCCTGGTTTCTTTAAGATATTAAATATCATCAACATACGAAAGCTGATACGACACTAGCCCAGGTTGGACTTTCACTTTCAGTGTATAATACAGAGACAGAGTCCATATTTGGACTAATAATGATACTTTTGTATATCGTTATCAAAATTAGTCTTTGAAGGTCGACCTTTTTTTGGAAAACAAAAATGGATTTTGTCAAAAGAGACACTTGAATTGCCGCATCATCACAATCTCTGCAAATCCTTTAAGTGGGGGGGGGGGGGTGTCAACACTATCAGGCATTTGTTTTTAAATATCTCCAGAACGCTTTGTCCGATCACGCTGAAATTTTCTGATTTTCCCCAACTATTCTTTGGGACATCGTCACGCAAACATCAAAGATAATGGGTGTTCATGTTATTTTGAACAGATCCAATTGAATTTCCACTTTTTTGTTAAAAATACTAGATTTTTGATACTGAAGACATTTAATATGTGTTTTTTGGCTTGTTGTCAACTTTCAAACTCTGAACTGGACAATATTGAGTCATGTGACTACTTCCAATGCATTCTGGGAATCCAATATGGCCGCCATTATGTTTAATTGCAATAACTTATATTTTGTCCCAATTTTTTTCTCAATATATAAATTTATGTCATCAATAGTACCATGGATGTTATTATATCTGCCGTTATTGTACTTCTGGTAAGAGAATCCCAATTTTGGGTCAAAATCTTAGGAATAAAATAACAACAGTGGTGTCCACTTTATTTTGCTATATTTAGTGTTCATCACTTGTATATTATTTTTTACATCAAGTTTCCACAGGGTAAGCTTTTGATAGAAATAACCGATGTTGTTATCGTTTCCAGAAATGTTTCTAAAATTAACCTTGCTAGGGAAATCCGTCATGCTGTTTGTGTTTCCTCGGAATTTGTTTCTAAATCAACTTTTTCTAATGGGACATTTGTCTTTGCTGTTTCTGTTTATAGAAATGCAAACTACAAAAAGTATTTCCTCAAAAGCCACTAACTGTTGGTCATCTAAAAAACAGAATCGATCACATTTTTACATGAAACATAATCGGTGTAAAGTTTATAGACGAGTCACGACTGACCTCTTGAGTGCAATTTTGGTTTCATCTTCTTAAATTGTTTTTAACATCTATTCGCATTGCACATGTGAGTGTACCCAAATAAATAGTGAGGAATTAATGCGCCGAGCTGTTTATCAGAATGTGTATACGCCCTCAAATTGTTCTGGAAAAAATTGAGGCCCATACATTTGAAGGGATTGTTGTAAAAATGGTCCAATATCATGACCTGGTAATTGACTTCCAACTTTGCGTATTTTGGATACACTAGGCCCCGAAAAAATGGTCCTAATTCGATTTCAAGCGTAAGGCCTTTCTCAAATAGATGTTTTTCAGTGTGGGCGTATTCACTAGTGTAGAGGGTGGTTTTCTTTAGGATGCAAATAACTCGACGGGCCTCTGGACAATCCTCATTAAATTGAAAATAAAATATGGGGTTAGATATCAATCAATATTTTGTCTTTTGCTTTTAAAAATGCTTTGAATATTTTGTATTTAGCATTGGTCGCTATGTGAGTTAGTGGGTTGCACCCATGTGTGCTGCAACAGCGCGATGTGAACACCTTCACTAAACGTCTGGGCTCAAGACTTGTGAAGTTCAACAAATGGCTTTCTCCACAACCGATGTACGAGATACATAGTGTCGAATGAACAAGGACTGCAAGAGCAGCATTTTGTCATAGAAGAAGCGTTTTACGATAGACTGGCAAAGTATGATGTCACTAATCCCAAAAGTGGATACTTATTATAAGACCACAAATCCCTGGAAAGATTGACCGCCGAAATGGCTGATATAATTATATAATAACAGTATAAGGTATAATGTAGCATTCATTGTCTAACTGTGTTGTTTGATTAATATAAAAGCCTTATAAAGAAAATAGCACTAACCGAAAATTAGCTCAAAATTGTACGGAAGCATTAAAGGGACATCGTAAAAAATACAATTACTCGACTTAAGTCATAATTATGACTTACTCGGTAATATTCGGCTTAAGTCATAATTATGATTTAGCATAAGACATAATAATGACTTAATATCTCATACTTATGACTTAATTAAGTCATAAATATGAGTTATGTTCAGTGATAATTATGCTAAGTCAGTTACGACTTAAGCCGATTATTTTTCTTTTACGATGTCCTTTCAACGCTTCCGTAAATTTGGTCAGCAATTTTGAATAATTTTCATGATGTTCTTAGCTCTCATTGAGACGAAACTTTCACAGTTATGGTCTCTGTACGTGCTGCTTCGACTTCATGAACTATGATTACACATAATGACGTTATACTCACGAATAAGAGTTTGCAATAACAAAAACAAACCATTATTGATTGTTATCTTGGCTCATTGTAATTTCCTTGTAGGAAGAACAGGATAAATAATCCTGCATACTTTGTTAAAGATGTATCGCATGTGTTTTCGCTACTATAAAGGAAAGGTAAAACTACTTCTATGGGCATGCTTACTTACTTTGAATATTACAAAATTTATTAAGCAACCAGCCTGAGAAAGTTTCTACACAATGTGAAGTCTAAGTCATGATAAAACTGTGGCTAAGCATTCACAATTTGTGCAGAAAATATTAAAAGCAAAAGAGCATTATTTGTTCGTGTCTTCTCCTTAACGAGACCACTTCAGACAAAATCAATTTATTCGCAAATCCGTGGCTAATTTTTGTTTTAATATTGCTTTTGTTTTTATTGATGTCGGGCCCGTATCCGGGGGGTGGGGGTGTGGGTGAGGGAGGGAGAGGGGGTGCATACGCACTCCCCAAATATCACATTTGTTCACTTTTTACGAAAACATATTTGTTTTACGCGATTTATGAGAGCAGTTAATTCACAAAAGACGACGACGACTACTACACAGGAAACATTTTGGGGGAAAATGGAAGACATTTCAGACGGTACTTGATCACACCACGTTCCATGCCCCCCACCCTCGGAATCTTGCGTACGGACCTAGATGTCATACGGTAAATGTCGTTTGTTTTGCAGAATACATCATCCGTGATTTTTGAGCGGAAGTGATGTGTGGGTGCTTTAAAAGTGCATGCGGTTTGAATATAGGCGTTTTCCATTAAAACCGAAAATGACAGAGGAAAATGAAAGAGGAAATGTTGTAATTGTTTTGCAATAAACATGCAGATAGTGAACTTTGGCTCGACTTATACAAGTCAATCGAAGTATCCATCCATGACAACACGGGTGCAGAGAGGGAAGAGGTCTTAATCAAGGGATTCTGGGCTTTTGTATAGATCACTCTGCTACTATCATTGTAGTATCGTGGAGTGTCGTGGCCATGGAGTGTCGTGGCCGAGCGGTCTAGCGCACCGAACTCAAGTTCTGGTGTTGCCAGCAGCAGGGTGTGGGTTCGAGCCCCGGTCGTGACACTTGTGTCCTTGAGCAAGGTACTTAACCATAATTGCTTCGTCCTTCGGATGGGACGTAAAGCCGTAGGTCCCGTGTGTTGTATAATGCACGTAAAGTGGATTGTCGTGCGGTCTAGCGCACTGAACTCAAGTTCTGGTGTTGCCAGCAGCAGAGTGTGGGTTCGAGCCCCGGCCGTGACACCTGTGTCCTTGAGCAAGACACTTAACCATAATTGCTTCTCTCCACCCAGGGGTTAAATGGGTACCTGTGAAGGCAGAGATGGTTTGCTCTATATGCGCTAGAAATGGCAGCAATTGAGCTGTATACTCCCCAGGGAGCTGAGATGGTTTCAGGAATGATTTATGAGCCTTATGAGCCTTATGAGCAGGGATAATAATATAATGCGCCTTGAGCGCCACTTAGTTGGTGGATACGTGCGCTATATAAATCTATACATTATTATTATTTATTATTGTCTTGTTCCCTGACTGTTTAATGAATTCAGTGTGAATTCAAATCAAAGTGTCAAAATGCACCAGCCTAGGTTGGATATAAGCCTCGGCTTGATCGTGTACACGAGAATCGTGTACAGGAGAATCAAGGTGGCATTTTAATGCAATAAAGGAATTATGTTTGTACCCTTTCGGGCTTCAACAATGTACACATTGTTTTTATGAGCAAACTGTTTTCTTCAAACTTTGTCTGTTGTACACCCCAGTCGGTCACCAGCATCCATTAGTCGTTAATTTTACCAGTAGGTGGAATACGGGGTTGTCATTCATCAACCATTTCTGTCAGTTGGTTGGATGATCTGTTCTCATTTGTTGAAATACAATACTGCGAATTCAATGAACGGATGTGCGTGTTACCTGTGTGCATTTTCCATGTACTTATTTACTTAACATGTACTTTGCTTTCCCGCGAGTTGAAAATTAGACCGAGCTCACACAAAAGAACAAGGAAATTGAAGAGCTGTTTTGCAGTGATTTTAGAAGCTCACAAATTTCAACAATTAGTCGCCGATTTAAGTTATCCAAACTCAATCACTGTCGGACCTCGAGAGGCGAGAATTTCAGAAACATGGAACATGGATTATTGGTATTGTTATCATTTGTAGCAGGTGCTCTTGCCGACAATATCACAACTGTTTCTCCAACTATAAACCAAAAGTAAGTAAATGTTAAATAACATCATGCTGTATAAAGGTCTTCTTGATTCAAAGTTGTGATTTTGGGAAGGGGTTCGATGTACAAAAGGAAACCTAGTATCTTGGATGAAGTCATTTACGATCTCCTCAGTTTACTTTATGCTAGGGGTGCAGAGTCACCCAAACAAGTTCGAGTAGCAGTGATGATACAGGCCTGACACCAGCCGACTAAGGCCAAAAATAATCTCTGGTTTCTAGTCTCTGCGCGTGTCGCCTCAGACCCGCTCTTCGGTATTTTTATTTTTATTTTTATTTTGCTATGAAACGATAATGTGTGGACTTATATAGCGCACGTATCTACCAACTGAGTGGTGCTCAAGGCGCATTATATTATTACCCCTGCTCATAAGGCTCATAAATCATTCCTGAAACCATCTCAGCTCCCTGGGGAGTATGCAGCTCAATTGCTGCCATTACAGCGCATATAGGGCTAATCAACTAACTCTGCCCTCACAGGTACCCATTTAACCCCTGGGTGGAGAGAAGCAATTATGGTAAAGTGTCTTGCTCAAGGACACAAGCACCACGGTCACGGCTGGGATTCGAACCCACATTCTGACGACTCAGCCATCAGAACACAAATCCGATGCACTAAACCGCTCGACCATGGCACTCCATAGTCCAATTGCAGCCAAAATTGCTGGATCAATTGGAATTCTGCGGTGCTAAACTCACTTTTTCACATAGGGGTATGAAGGTTTGTCCGATTTGTGAGGCCTCTATTAGCCACCATACTTTGTGTATGGGAAATTTGGTCTGGTTCCAATAATCATGTGTGCATGTATCACGTATTTCGCTGGTTGGCAAAAAAAGAAGAAGAAAAAAAGAAAAAAAGCCCGTCACCGCACCGATTTTGAAGCCGACCTACAACCAGAAACTGGAGACATTGAGAAAATATAAGTTTTTCCACAAATCATGCATGTCTGTTGTTCGTGTTTCTCATTAAATGCGCAACCATAACATGACATTGAGATAATAATCCCTATGGCCTATATATGAGGAGTGTAAAGAATGTACTAAATATGCAAATATTTGTAATAATTGACAAATTAATTATTAACAACCACCATGAACACCAGCACAACAACACCATCACAACAGCCGACACACTCCACTGAACATCACCCACAGACAGCCGACACGCTCCATTGAACATCACCCACAGACAGCCGACACGCTCCACTGAACATCACCCACAGACAGCCGACACACTCCACTCAACAACACCCACAGACAGCCGACACACTCCACTGAACATCACCCACAGACAGCCGACACACTCCACTGAACAACACCCACAGACAGCCGACACACTCCACTGACCATCACCCACAGAAAGCCGACACACTCCACTGAACATCACCCACAGACAGCCGACACACTTCACTGAACATCACAGCTCCCGCCTACAGCAAGATCCTCCAACGCAAGATAAATAAAAGCTACTGCACTCTCCACTTTTCTTCAGTCTCCTGACGATGACTAGAGCAGACTAGTCGAAACGTTGAGAACAAACCAACTGGCTCTTCTCAGAGCCAATCACTTTTTCCAAAAAGAGATCATTACATGGTGTACCCGAAACAACTCAATAATAACAAATATTTGTAATTAGGTGTTCGGGCTACAGCGTCTGAACACCTATTGACATTGTTAGACATTTTTTAGTTGTTTATACATTTTTATTTATTATTATCATTTTATTGGCATTCGTTTTGTGTGTGTTTATTAGTGTTACTCAACGCTGTTGGCATAAAAAAGGTAAAAAATAAAACAATTATGAAGTAAATAATTTTTCGATAATTTTATTATTGGGTAAATACCAAAGTTGTGAAGGTCAAACATCGAAAAGTACAACACAAAAAATACTATAAGATAACATAATTGTTTCTGTATGACTACTTCTCTTTCTGCTGAATGTGAGTTCCACTTTCTCAGAAAAGTTGTATTTTCTCAAAACATTTCCCTGGTCCATATAAATGTGCCTCCTCATCAACTGCACAGCTTATACGCACCTGTATATCTCTCCTCCCTTGGAGTAAAAAAGGATTTGTTTGCATGCATTTTACAGACGAAAAATGTGTATGATATATCTTGTAAATAACTTAATTAATTTTGTATTTTTATTTTTATAACCAGACAACCGGCCGCTAATTTAACGTGCAAGCTGGTTAATAAGTCGTTGGAATGTCAGAATATCGGAACGTCGGTACAAGTTGAGTCCACAGGTAAGGATATTTAAAGAGATATTCTAACGCAATCTTTGTTATAGAGGTTACTCCCAACTTTCAATAGATAAGGTCCTCAGGAATCTAAATATTCATGATTACTTAAACTCACGCTAAAATACTGTAAAAAGACATTTTCTCTTAACCCTTTTTTTCGAAATCGGAAAAGCCCGCTTGTTTACATTGCGGCAGCATATGCAAGTGGAGGAAAATATAATAACCGAGATTCTGTGTACATATACAATGCTCGTTGGACCGAAACACCCGAACAAGCGGTGAATTTGAGCATTCATTTTATGGCTAATCATGTCAGATTACCAGGAAAGAGATTTGTTCCAGGAAGGAGATTTTAAAGTTGTTCCCTTTGTTTGCTATTTCATTCACAATGACTTTTTTCAAGACGGCTTATATTTGGGGTCGATGTGGTCAGGCGGCGTCCAACAAGTGCAAGCGGCCCGGACCCACGCAAGGCATGCACCACATACGTTGGATCGTTACGACAGCGTTGGACCGTTGGTTGTTTTCATGTTCAACTAAAGTAAGGCCAAGGAACGAATCAAATAAGAACATAGCGTTATTTCAGAAGATTTTTGGAATTTCTGATGGCAGTGCAAAGCCAGCTTTGAAGATAGTACCGAAGAAGTGGATGTTGACCGATCAGCCTGCTGTCGGGCCCGCGTTGGTTGTCTGCGGAGCTAGCTGAGCCTTACCGGTTCGAGCCAATGTCCCCAGCCGTTGGGGCAGGTGCTGAAGAGGAATACAATGACAAAGCGATGCTTCCCTACATAAGCATGGATCGTCTCTTAAACACTGATTGGTAAATGAGGCGGTTTAATAAGCTTATAGTCTGTCTGTTAGCTTGAAATTTGTGCAAGTTCACTTCAAAATTCCTGAATCTATTCCTCCGACAGCCTCCAACAACACACAGTATGAGATTGGTTCTGGTCTATGACCGTCTATCAAACATCATGAGCAAAATCCAAAACACAATTCCAGATAATGATGACAAAATATTAGAAGAAATTTATCGGAAAATTGTACGCACGATTATATAAAAATCATCTTTATTGTTAAAATATCACAAAGGTGAAATAAATAACCCAGGTCCTCTGCCACCAGAAATAAACCAACATTATCCCACAGACGTGATTTTATTTCCTCCAATGACGTGTCGCATATGATTTGCATAATAAGCAGTCGCTGTTTTTTCGAATTGGCTGAAAAAGCCGCGAGGACAGGTGCATTTTCAGGCGTGTTTGTTTTATAACTAAATATTACTCGTGAAGTCAAATTTTATATTAGTCGGTATCATAGATGTCTAGTAAGTCATAAAAAGTTAATTAAGTCTTTGACAAAGATTGTGTTAGAATATCTCTTTAAAATAATAAAAAAGGAAGCCTATCTATTATTATCTGTTTACTGATTTATAAGGTCTATACAGATTTAACTGTTTTATGTTTCAAATGCAGTATATACACTTTCATCTATACTTTCATCCATACTTTATAAGAATCAAGGTATTATTACAAAGTAAGAATAACAGATTTCAGGTCTATACAGATTTAACTGTTTTATTTTTCAAATGCAGTATATACACTTTCATTTATACTTTCATCTATACTTTCATCTATACTTTATAAGAATCAAGGTATTATTACAAAGTAAGAATAACAGATTTAAGGTCTATACAGATTTAACTGTTTTATGTTTCAAAGGCAGTATTGTTACGAATCTTACCCTTTGATTTTGATAAATATTAGCGCCCCTTATACTAGTTCACTTCTTCCACTTCCAATATTTTGCTTACGATGCAATTTCAAGAAGTCCCAGGGTTGTTTCCCCGGACCCTCGATTGTCCGCTATGAATATGCAATCCTTACAAGGACGCTACTTTTGCTCATGCATATCCAGCGCCAACGCAATGCATAATGCAACACCAGCGAGAGCCTTGCGTGCGTGCCACACCCTCCCGCCACGTTGCTTGGAGCCGTCCTTTGGACTTAGTCTATTTTCCGAATACTTTCCTCGGAGTCCACCCCTTCACACCGAACCAGTGGCGCACCCAAGGGGGGGGGCTCGGGGGGCTCGAGCCCCCCCCCCACCCCAAGGGCCCGCTGATGTTTTATTTTATTTTTTTTAAAGAAGGGGCCGGGAAAGAGAGCAAAATCTGAGCCCAAGTCTTGTCTACAGAGGAGTTCGGCAAGGAGTAGGGCAGTGGTACAAGGGATGGGGACTCAGGAGACTCAAGCTCCCCTCCAAAAGTTTTCCATTTATTCCACTCACTATTATATTTTACGGCGTTGCGTATGCATGTGCATGTAAGCTTGAAGGGCCACCAGTATATATAACAAGCATTTTTAGACATTCTCCCCCCCCCCTGCCATGGTGCACCCTGATCAGGGAGCAGCTTTACTTAATTTTATTTTCATTTTCTGTTGTCCGTTTCTCTTGTTGAGGTCGTTGACTGTCGTTGAGGTTACTCGTAAATGTTTTTTTAAATTTAAACACGCCCGCATTATAATCAACTCCTTTCCAGTTTGTACACAGTGGCCCAGGATCGGGTTTTAATTTACAAAGATTATGCGACACTGTTTTAGCAAACACCGATTGGATAATATTGGGATTTGGTTTTGCCGCCAAATTCGTGTTTGAGAAAATTTAGCTCCGCCCGGAATGATCACAAACTTTACGTCCGCGCAATGAAAATATTTAAATATAGAAATCTTGCAGACGAAACAATTAGCTCAAGTTCTTTACATCAAGAGGAGGAAATTATATGGAAGGTAAAACCCTACGAGTCTGAATCATGTCATAATGTCTTCTTTTTATGACTAGAAACCACCAAGAAACATTTAACATGGTTCACTGACGAGCACGATTAGGGACATGGCTACAGCCGCGCCAGCGGTTATGGTTTGGGTCCGCCATGTCTCTCCCCCATATTGGATTTCAAAAAAAAAAGAAGGGGCCGGGAAAGAGAGCAAAATCTGAGCCCAAGTCTTGTCTACAGAGGAGTTCGGCAAGGAGTAGGGCAGTGGTACAAGGGATGGGGACTCAGGAGACTCAAGCTCCCCTCCAAAAGTTTTCCATTTATTCCACTCACTATTATATTTTACGGCGTTGCGTATGCATGTGCATGTAAGCTTGAAGGGCCACCAGTATATATAACAAGCATTTTTAGACATTCTCCACCCCCCCTGCCATGGTGCACCCTGATCAGGGAGCAGCTTTACTTAATTTTATTTTCATTTTCTGTTGTCCGTTTCTCTTGTTGAGGTCGTTGACTGTCGTTGAGGTTACTCGTAAATGTTTTTTTAAATTTAAACACGCCCGCATTATAATCAACTCCTTTCCAGTTTGTACACAGTGGCCCAGGATCGGGTTTTAATTTACAAAGATTATGCGACACTGTTTTAGCAAACACCGATTGGATAATATTGGGATTTGGTTTTGCCGCCAAATTCGTGTTTGAGAAAATTTAGCTCGCCGGAATGATCACAAACTTTACGTCCGCGCAATGAAAATATTTAAATATAGAAATCTTGCAGACGAAACAATTAGCTCAAGTTCTTTACATCAAGAGGAGGAAATTATATGGAAGGTAAAACCCTACGAGTCTGAATCATGTCATAATGTCTTCTTTTATGACTAGAAACCACCAAGAAACATTTAACATGGTTCACTGACGAGCACGATTAGGGACATGGCTACAGCCGCGCCAGCGGTTATGGTTTGGGTCCGCCATGTCTCTCCCCCATATTGGATTTCAAAAAAAAAAGAAGGGGCCGGGAAAGAGAGCAAAATCTGAGCCCAAGTCTTGTCTACAGAGGAGTTCGGCAAGGAGTAGGGCAGTGGTACAAGGGATGGGGACTCAGGAGACTCAAGCTCCCCTCCAAAAGTTTTCCATTTATTCCACTCACTATTATATTTTACGGCGTTGCGTATGCATGTGCATGTAAGCTTGAAGGGCCACCAGTATATATAACAAGCATTTTTAGACATTCCCCCCCCCCGCCATGGTGCACCCTGATCAGGGAGCAGCTTTACTTAATTTTATTTTCATTTTCTGTTGTCCGTTTCTCTTGTTGAGGTCGTTGACTGTCGTTGAGGTTACTCGTAAATGTTTTTTTAAATTTAAACACGCCCGCATTATAATCAACTCCTTTCCAGTTTGTACACAGTGGCCCAGGATCGGGTTTTAATTTACAAAGATTATGCGACACTGTTTTAGCAAACACCGATTGGATAATATTGGGATTTGGTTTTGCCGCCAAATTCGTGTTTGAGAAAATTTAGCTCCGCCGGAATGATCACAAACTTTACGTCCGCGCAATGAAAATATTTAAATATAGAAATCTTGCAGACGAAACAATTAGCTCAAGTTCTTTACATCAAGAGGAGGAAATTATATGGAAGGTAAAACCCTACGAGTCTGAATCATGTCATAATGTCTTCTTTTATGACTAGAAACCACCAAGAAACATTTAACATGGTTCACTGACGAGCACGATTAGGGACATGGCTACAGCCGCGCCAGCGGTTATGGTTTGGGTCCGCCATGTCTCTCCCGCCTATTGGAGTTCAAAAAAAGAAGGGGCCGGAAAGAGAGCAAAATCTGAGCCCAAGTCTTGTCTACAGAGGAGTTCGGCAAGGAGTAGGGCAGTGGTACAAGGGATGGGGACTCAGGAGACTCAAGCTCCCCTCCAAAAGTTTTCCATTTATTCCACTCACTATTATATTTTACGGCGTTGCGTATGCATGTGCATGTAAGCTTGAAGGGCCACCAGTATATATAACAAGCATTTTTAGACATTCTCCCCCCCCCCTGCCATGGTGCACCCTGATCAGGGAGCAGCTTTACTTAATTTTATTTTCATTTTCTGTTGTCCGTTTCTCTTGTTGAGGTCGTTGACTGTCGTTGAGGTTACTCGTAAATGTTTTTTTAAATTTAAACACGCCCGCATTATAATCAACTCCTTTCCAGTTTGTACACAGTGGCCCAGGATCGGGTTTTAATTTACAAAGATTATGCGACACTGTTTTAGCAAACACCGATTGGATAATATTGGGATTTGGTTTTGCCGCCAAATTCGTGTTTGAGAAAATTTAGCTCCGCCCGGAATGATCACAAACTTTACGTCCGCGCAATGAAAATATTTAAATATAGAAATCTTGCAGACGAAACAATTAGCTCAAGTTCTTTACATCAAGAGGAGGAAATTATATGGAAGGTAAAACCCTACGAGTCTGAATCATGTCATAATGTCTTCTTTTTATGACTAGAAACCACCAAGAAACATTTAACATGGTTCACTGACGAGCACGATTAGGGACATGGCTACAGCCGCGCCAGCGGTTATGGTTTGGGTCCGCCATGTCTCTCCCCCATATTGGATTTCAAAAAAAAAAAAAGGGGCCGGGAAAGAGAGCAAAATCTGAGCCCAAGTCTTGTCTACAGAGGAGTTCGGCAAGGAGTAGGGCAGTGGTACAAGGGATGGGGACTCAGGAGACTCAAGCTCCCCTCCAAAAGTTTTCCATTTATTCCACTCACTATTATATTTTACGGCGTTGCGTATGCATGTGCATGTAAGCTTGAAGGGCCACCAGTATATATAACAAGCATTTTTAGACATTCTCCACCCCCCCTGCCATGGTGCACCCTGATCAGGGAGCAGCTTTACTTAATTTTATTTTCATTTTCTGTTGTCCGTTTCTCTTGTTGAGGTCGTTGACTGTCGTTGAGGTTACTCGTAAATGTTTTTTTAAATTTAAACACGCCCGCATTATAATCAACTCCTTTCCAGTTTGTACACAGTGGCCCAGGATCGGGTTTTAATTTACAAAGATTATGCGACACTGTTTTAGCAAACACCGATTGGATAATATTGGGATTTGGTTTTGCCGCCAAATTCGTGTTTGAGAAAATTTAGCTCCGCCCGGAATGATCACAAACTTTACGTCCGCGCAATGAAAATATTTAAATATAGAAATCTTGCAGACGAAACAATTAGCTCAAGTTCTTTACATCAAGAGGAGGAAATTATATGGAAGGTAAAACCCTACGAGTCTGAATCATGTCATAATGTCTTCTTTTTATGACTAGAAACCACCAAGAAACATTTAACATGGTTCACTGACGAGCACGATTAGGGACATGGCTACAGCCGCGCCAGCGGTTATGGTTTGGGTCCGCCATGTCTCTCCCCCATATTGGTTTTAAAAAAAAAATTTTTTTTTTGCCCCCCCCCCCCCCCCCCCCAATAAAATCCTGGGTGCGCCACTGCACCGAACACGGTTCGTGGGTGAACCACGGCCAAACAGTCACCGTGACTGACCCGCTCAGTCATTAGCCGTGGCCCGCGTGTATAGTGCTCCCTACCCAAGCACAGCCGCTGTTCCCCTCATGCACTAATAGCTTAGCATCCAAGCAAATAGCTTAACATGCCCGGTAAGCATTTTCCCCTTGAACACGCCCTCCTTTCTAAGTTGTCGATCACTTCACTTTCGTCAAATACCTTTCCTTATATGGAACAAGGACCTGTTGTATGTCATGATTTTGCACACGTTTCTACCCTTAGACGCGGAAGCCAAGCTTCTCATTGGCTAAGACGCTAAACTAGGCTTATGTTTTATTCATTCCTAGGCCCCAGATTTCTATATAATCCCCAAGATTTTCTGATCTCGGGAAGTGCGATTCCGAATGATATCTGTGCGACTCGATCCATGACAGTGCGATATACCGAACTATTACGGTCCAGAGCCTCGTTCGTTGAACCAATGGTGCAGGGCGTCGATATGGCCATTGGTTCGCCTACATGTAGCTAATGCAGTCTGATACACACTCTGACCCCGTGTAGTCAAGCCCCGGTGGTCCCCGTCGTCGAGACCGACCAGCCGCCCGTCTCTCGGTATAGCAGTGCCCGTACCGTATGCCGAGTGACAAGCCGCATGAACGAACGATGGTCCCCACTGGCTGTACCCAATAGTTGGTATTCGTACACCTTATTCGGAACTTAGCACAAGTATATAAGTTTAACTATTGACATGTACCTATACGCTACCACTCCTGTCATACATGTTAGTAGTGCCATTGTTAAATAGTGATGTTAATAATAAACCAACCCCATTGATTGAGATTGTCACAACAAAGTTTGTGTCCGACTATTATTTGTTGACCCACGATAGTGGGGAATGCAACAGTATATACACTTTCATCTATACTTTCATTTATACTTTTATCTATACTTTCATCCATACTTTATAAGAATCAAGGTATTATTACAAAGTAAGAATAACAGATTTCAGGTCTATACAGATTTAACTGTTTTATGTTTCAAAGGCAGTATATACACTTTCATCTATACTTTCATCTATACTTTCATCTATACTTTCATCTATACTTTATGAGAATCAAGGTATTATTACAAAGTAAGAATAACAGATTTAAGGTTTATACAGATTTAACTGTTTTATGTTTCAAAGGCAGTATATACACTTTCATCTATACTTGATAAGAATCAAGGTATTATGTATATACGCCAACCTATAAGTTTCAGCTTATTTCGTTGTGTCTTTAATAAGACGAAAATAGTGAAAATGTATTCTGATGTTTTGTATTCATTCCCGTGTTAAAAGGGATCACCACCTCAGCTGATGATCCATTTAAATTTGTAATTCCGTTTTCTAAAAAAATTTCAACATGTCAAATGGCTTATCAGGATGTCTGGTACCATTAGCATCGAAAAACCAAGAAAACATTCAGTTAATAATTCATCCAGTTCACATTTCGGCTAATTAACAATGGTGGGAACCTCCTATAAAAAGTAAAATTATACACTTTTGGTAAAATCCATACTTTATAAGAAGCAAGAGGAGGTATGTACACAGAAACCAGACTGTGGAAGTTTCAACTTAATTCATTGTGGCATCCACGAAAACATAAAAATGAATTAAGATGTTTCAGATTCAATCGAGCTTGGAATTTACATCTCTCATACAGTTTTGTAAACACATTGAATGTTTACTTTGTGTTGCACAGATTCTAAGCGCTTTTGCCTACAGCTGACAGAATGTAAGCTCAGTGTTTGTTCGTGCGAGTCTTGCAAATGTTGCCGACGCAAGAACAGTATAAACAGTTATTTCAGGTGTTTTAGAGAAACAGAAAGGTAAATGTTTCTGTAAATGAATTGTTTGTAAGTTTGTTCATTTGCTTTTGGTTAGCTTGTTTTCTTGCTTGATATATCAATCGATCCTTAACTTGCATTATACATTAATGATTGCTTTTTAATATATTTCTCTTTCCCTTCCAGAGTTTGGGTAGCCTAATCCAAAATGAATGCATTTTGACACCACTTTTAACACGTATAGAAACAATTGCATCTAATGGCATATGCAATGCAGTTTATGTAGATACACATTTTATGAAATATCCACGCTTCTGTTCGGTTCATATTGAGTTAATATTAAGTAAATACTGGTTAAATTTGTAAAAATATTCATGCTTATCCTTGACACTTGAAATTATTACTAAATTATTTGATTCAATGACAATGTGTACATTTCGTATCGATTTTGTTTATTGGCATGGATACCATTAATGTTGATAATGTATTTTTCGTTTTACGAAGCTACACGTGTTTAGCTCACAGACCGAACGATTATTCGGGTAAGAAATTTTAAAGATTATAAATATATATTTTAAACTCCCAATTATTAAAAAAAAGCTAATCAGTTTGTACGAAAGCCTATTAGTGCCATCGCTATTTTATTTTCGAGAGCAGTTATTTTTATTTTCAAGAGCAGTTATTTTTATTTTCAAGAGCAGTTATTTATATTTTCCAGAGCAGTTATTTATATTTTTAAGAGCAGTTATTTTTATTTTCAAGAGCAGTTATTTTTATTAGTTCAAGAAGCACATGTTTCGCGCGGACGCCTAGCCTGTGCATGCAGTGCATCCATTCCTTAAAAGCGCAGCTTTAATACTGGGAGCAGTGTTTCCTCAGAATGCCCCACCAGAACTAAATGCGCTGGTTGCTCTGACTGCTTCCTTCGAGGAAGCTCCTCTCCCCTGCAAATGCATCTTGAGAGTTTCTTCTCAAGAACTGTTGCATCTGTCGAACAGAACTGTTTTCCGTTCCAGCGTCGCCCCGAAGTAGTCTAGGACAACCTACTTTGTTTCTCACAGTTTCCATGAAATACCCCGCAATAACGCCAGTGTCACTATTTGTCAGAGAGGCTTCAAGCCAGAGGATCTGTCTGGAATACCTGTCGATACATCCGTTAATACAAACCCCGTAAGGCTTTAGTTTGTCATAAGAGTCCATGTGCCACACAAAGTTTGGGCCTCTTTCGTTGTATCTCCTTCTTTGTAGCCGCCGCCTTCTTTGCTCGACTCCCTCTGGGTCTAGTAATCCCAGAAGATGGCGCACTGTTTCTCGGCTTACCAGAATTCCATTCTGAAGGCATCTCAGGTGCATCCACCGGTAACCACAAAGTTGCCCTGAGGTACTCAACTGCCCTTCTATAAAACATGCAATATCAACGATGTATATGTGGTGTTTTCGGCGATAACGGCAAATTTCTCGCAATTAACGGTTTAGGTTACGCTTGCTGATAAAGATATTGTGATTAGAAGCAAGTGATGCAATTATTTCGTCATAATTAAGTCCTAAACTAAAGTAACGCCTGATCAAATGCAGACTCCGTGCGTCCGAAGCTGCCGCAGCCATAGATGATGATGGCTTCCGGAAATCGAACAGCTGCTTCAAAAAAGACAAAAATAAAGCTGCTTGAAAATAAAAATAACTGCTCTTGAAAATAAAAATAACTGCTCTCGAAAAAAAAAAAAACTGCTCTTGAAAATAAAAATAACTGCTCTCGAAATAAAATGACGATGACACTAATGGCTTTCGTAAGTTTGAATACATGTGTTTAAAACAAATATTGTTAATACATAGTTTAAAATTAAAAGTACATGGAAAATAGCGCTTGCATTTACTGTCTATAGGATAATTTAAGTAAAGTAACTAACTCAAACTGCGCTCAACATGTTGTTATAGATTATAACACAATCCGTTTACTGAGTGAACAATTGAACTCGAACCTACGTCCTCCAGATGACTGTACAGGCGCTCTACCAACTGAGCTATCCAGCCCCAAACTCAGCGTTCACCCATTGTCAATTATCTCAGCGCTGGGTCATTCGTCATTGGTCAGAGTAATCAAAATACTTGTGCTTAGATACATTATTTAGTCATGACTCTATCCTAGAAAGCACACAGATGCAGATCAGTATTAATGTTTCCAAAAAAAAAAAAAAAATGACTTCCAAATGGCAACTTTAGTCATCCACAATTTTCTCTTTTAAACCTGTTGATCAGGGCTGGTATGCGGAAGTCAGACGTGGTCTTTGAACACGGCGTGTCCTGACCGAGAAAGTTGGTACGTATAATGCGCTTTGCACCTCTTTTTCTCGAGTTTTTATTTCTGAACTCCAAAAGAATGTAAGCCTTTTGAGATTTAATTGTTTGTATTAATTTTATTTAATTGAATTATAATTTGTTCGTAATCTCATCAAGTCTCCCAGGCAGAGACAGATTATGGGATCTAAAATTGGATCCTAAATTTCATATTGTACTCATATTGTTGAACATGACGACCAGAAGTTTCGTTATGACAAAAAATAATGAATTGTTAAGCTATTTAACTCCTCTGAAAATATACTAGCTAAATTACTCTGGGTTTAATTCAGGGCTGCAACGATTTTAGAGAACAAACCAGTATTACGATATATATTTTTAAAATATTTTTTAAAATATTTATTTTGAAAAAGTTGCGGTCATAAGTTATCAAGTTTCCCATTTGCGGCTAAAATTCATTGTGACTATGGGGGAATGGAATCGGGTGAGTGCCTAGTGGGAAGCCACACTGGCATGTGGGGTCCTGGGCCCGCCTAAGTGTGTTCTAGATAGAGAATCATAAGTGTCCTCGTCATTTTGGAAGGTTTTTTCTTTGTTATCATGCAGAGTGGTGTAGTATTTAACTCTCTGTTTTTTTAAAATTATTTTCTTTCAGTGACCACGAAAACTCAATAACAGGTAATATCATGCATTCAAGCCATTGTAGAGTTTTAAATTGTGTACATTTCTGCGGTATCCCTCATGTATGTCAAACACTGATCTCTATTATACTGACTGAATCATGTGCTTCCACTGAAAGCCACTGAAAGCCACTGAAAGCCAAGTTGGTACTCACATAAACCACGTCTTACAACAATCATTCCTTTGTGAATTCCTTTTGTGTTCCTTTTGTATAGTGGAGGACCATGGGAGGATCAACATGGCCCTGCGGTGAATGCCTTTATTTTGTCATCATAACGGCGGTCATTGACCTCAAACTGTAAAGTGGAAACAACGGATTATTACACCATTGACCAATCACAACGCGTCACAGCGTAGTTACCAATGGTTTTGTTTCACGGGTGTCGATTGGTACCCTGCAAAATAACACCAGTGGTTGCATTTGTACACTGCAAAAACTGGAGTGTTAAAAACTACACCATTGCTGTTCATATGGGGCAATTCCCCCAATATAAACACCATGACAGGTGTTATTTTAACACCGCCGTTTTAGAAAATGATTGGCAGCACGCTGTATAATGTCAATACTTGAATCCTTCAGTCTCAAACAGGGACCTATTTTTCAAAATTCTGAATGGGGGTACCCAGGGGGCATGGACCTCGGCTGGTGGGAACGTGCCCCCCGTGCCCCCATAGTTACGCCACTGATACTGCCCCAGAACCTCAGACAAAAACATTTATTGTGAAGATAAAATGCCCACATCGACTTTAAACTAAGTAAATTTTATTTAATTATATTCAACCATTTTGGGGGGTTATTTTTGAAGAACGGCAGATTGGCAGCAGGATTGGCATCGGAATTGGCATTGGTATTCTAATCATTATCTCATCTGCCATTCTTATCATGATGTGCCGGGGTCAGTCATATATGAGATCACGTGCTCAGGGGTGAGTTTAACACTTTGTTTTCAACTTTATTTATGCTATCTCTCATTTGGTGGCAGTCACCTTGGATTTGACAACTTGCTGGATGCATATTTTTTTCCCAAGACCAATTCATAATAATTAATTAAAAAATTAATAAATAAAAAAATAAAAAAATAAAAAACACTCTTACACCAATTGATACAATTTGTGTGTGGAATTACATAGACTTGTCCTGGGAAATAACTATAGCATCTAGATAGGTTACGTGAGTGCAATGACGTCACAGCACAGTGGACACCACATAGCTTAATACTTAGGCATGGGTTGAGTTCCTGTTATGATCTCATCAAACAGCGCCCTCATCTGTCAAGGATAAACATTTAAAAAGAATTTAAACAGTATACTTTTAACTGCCCAGAAACTGCCCAGTAACATGGATATTTTGTATAATATGTAACTACATGAAACTGTATTTCATAGACCCTGTGAGGTGTCGTGGCCGAGCGGTCTAGCTTACCGGATTCAAGTTCTGGTGTTAGCAACAGAATGTGGGTTCGAATCACGGCCGTGACACTTGTGTCCTTGAGCAAGACACTTAATCATAATTGCTTCTTTCCACCCAGGGGTTAAATGGGTACCTGTGAAGGCAGAGTTGGTTTGCTTTATATGCGCTAGAAATGGCAGCAATTGAGCTGTATACTCCCCAGGGAGCTGAGATGGTTTCAGGAATGATTTATGAGCCTTATAAATATGAGCCTTATGAGCAGGGATAATAATATAATGCGCCTTGAGCACCACTTAGTTGGTGGATACGTGCGCTATATAAATCCACACATTATTATTATTATTATTATTATTATTATTGACCAAAGTAAAATATTGTCACCGGTCTGACGAAGTGACACAAACTTGCCCAGTAGACAATTTACATTTGAAGAAAATGGCGTTTTAACGAACTGACATTAAGTCAATTCACATTTGAAGAAAACGGCGTTTTAACGAACTGACACTAAGTCAATTCACCATAGACAATATACTGTGAACGCCGCTGCCGACAGAATAAAACGTTTTCACGAAGTGAAAACGAAGCACACGTTTATTCATAAAACAAATAATATTTTTGAATTGTTGACACTTTGTGGGCGACGTAGAATTTTCGAATTATGAAAATTATGTTTTTTTGGACTCTCTGACGTTTTCAATTACTAAGCAATTAGGCCTAACCACTGAAAACAACAACATACTTCTTTGTGTTAGTTCGTGAAAACGAAAACTGTACAAAAACCTGTTATTCGTTTTCACGAAGTGACGCGCGGTTATATATTTACTACGTGAAAACGCAAAACCACGTCGTGCTGTGTTTTTTGCCCACTAAGGTTTATGTCGCTGCGTGAAAACGTTTTATTCTGTCGGCCTCGGCGTTCACAGTATATTGTCTATGGTGAATTGACTTAGCGTCAGTTCGTGAAAACGCAGATCACTTTCACATAAGTTCTGCTTTTGCAGAATGTAGCACACTTCCAGCTTCATAACTTCGTGACACGGTAGCTTCTGATGAATATCGCCAAAATATGTATTACAAAATAATAAATAAATAAATAATAATAATAAAATTTATTTAATAATAATAAATAAATTAACAATATTTAATTGTCTACACTTTGTGTCACTTCGTGAGATCGGTGACGAAATATTCGATTCCACTTAATTATTATTTGTTCTTTTGCGGTATAGTGTTAACTGGGACGACGAAGATTATAATAACGGAGTGACTGAACGAGGCAAACCGGTGCATCGTGTCAAGGGTAAAGGTCAAGTCAGTCGAGGTAATTACAGCATAAAATAGTGTCAGACCATGCACAGATAGAGTGAGTCCTTTGAATTAACTGCTTGAATGCGAACCAGTATGTGAACGATCAATATTTACATGACCAATAATTTAATGTTTTTAAATCACCACTATCATGATAATCTGATTAGGATTCAAGCATAATGTTTTCCCGCCTTAAAGCTACATACATCAGTGGCAAAACGGTTAACAAACCTTGATACAAGGTGTACAATAACACATCTCACTGAGATATCTAACAATGTTGAGCGCTTATATTCATTGTGCGTGTTTGAGGGCAGGGATGGGTGGGAGGTATCAACAGTTTTTTTTTTCATGATTGTCCTGTAACGTCTGGACCGATCTGCCAGCAGAGGGCGTCCCAATGTTGAGCATTTTGATTTGACGTTGTGAGTGTTTGGGGGAAGGGGAGGGGTGGATTTTATCAACAGTTTTTTTTTCATGATTGTACTGTAATGTCTGGACCGATTTGCCAGCAGAGGGCGCCATATTATACTCCATTTACTATAAGTCAATAAAACTAACGGTGCAGACATTTTGCTTTCATTCAATTAAAATCCACTTGACTAAACCAAGGCTGATAGGGGAGGGAGCTGGCCCTGTGTATGGGTAAAATGACATTAGACCTACATGGGATCAGACAAAGATGGCCACGGTGTAAATTATTAAGACAAAGCCTTGTAGGGATTGGTGTGATGTTTTAGAGACTACTACTACAAACCTTGTCTGTTACAAACCTGGTCTGTGAACTTTAAGTTTGGACAATGTTGTTTTCGCCTGAAAAATGATACTCCAATGTAGAAATTCTCACTGCATTCGTAATAACAGAGATCGATGTTAAAAACACCGCATCGTTGCGCAGCTGCCATTACAATGTGCACACATTGGACAAATCTATTTCAGTAATTTAGGCTAATAGCGACCAATGCTCTGGACCTATCGCGACAGAATTGCGTGACGGCAGCTATTAAAGAAGCAGTGGCCAAATCCGATCACTTCTAAAAAAAAAAACGGCTTTCCAAATACATCAGTTAAGCAAAATTGAGCTGAGAACCTGCCAAAAACAATACACATTAACATGACAATTTGGCTGGTAACCTTTTTCAGTGTTCAGTAAACTTGTGTGCTTAGCAATTGACCATGATCCTTATTGCGATGGTAAATTATGCAGGCCTACTTGCAGCTTGTTTATAACTTCATTTAGGCTGGAGGGATGTAGCCAATAGTTCAAGCGTCGATGGCAAATCGGCTGCCGATGCAACACATTGACCTCATATGGTTGTACACACTAGATGGTAGTCGCAGGTACAGTCAAATACATTTTTGGGCAACGATAAGCTTTGAGTCCCACATCATTAAATGAAATCTTGTAATATTTGGAGCGGTAAACTAACTTTGTCTTCTCTGTATGATTTAAAATTATTTAAAACTTTTTCATGTTTGATTTTTTTTCTCACTCAGGTGGTTTCAACAATCAGACATACGAGGATGAAATAGCGGCCGTAGGAAGCAACCGTACTATCGTCCCCGTGGTCCCGCCAGCACCAGCCCAGGCAGTCCACAAAACACGAGAGGGTTACGAAGAGTATAATCTGCAGTTGGATCAGAAGGTCACTACATACACAAAACTGTCGAGGTCGAGGCAGGAGATTCCGTTACCAGTGCCCGGTAAGGAATACGACTACGAGACGCCGTATGAGGAGATTAAGGACATAGTTTGTCCAGTTATTGATAACGGTCCTGCCCAATCTCTCGTCATCTCACCAAATCCACAGCAGGGTAAACCGACCGGCAACCTTCCCAGTGGATCATCGAGTGGTCGCTCTAAAGGGTATGTTGACGTGGACTGTCCTGGTGCTATGTTGACACCCGATCCAAAAGCAGAAACGGCTGACCCAACAGGCGAGACTACATCCACCGTCACCGAATCAGTCCCACCCGATTATTTCATACTGGAACCACCCACCGCTGGACCGTCACAGGACAAGGACTACGTCACTCCCGATGTTGTACGTAACAGTGTCGCCAATTCTGACGTCTCAGGGGAAACCCAGGGAATCGACGACGCCCCATCCGTGCGGGGGAAGTCCCAGCAACTTCCCGACCCCGGGCCCACCGTCCGTGACACAGGCCAAGGAGCGGTTGATCAGGTGCCGCTAGTCGAAGTTGATGGCGACGTAGTCTTTGACGACAACTACAACAGACTAGATCGCGGTCCTCGAAGGAGCGACAACCCTTCATCAGTGCCGGGGGTGTCACAGCAACTCCCCGACCTTGGGCCTACCGTCCGCGACACAGGCCAAGGATCGGTTGATCAGGTGCCGTTAGTCGAAGGTGACAACATCTACAACAAACTGGATCGCAGTCCTCGAAGGAGCAACCTACGGATTTCCTCCGAGGGTCCCATGTCGACTCCCATGACGAGTCATCAGGAATCTCGTGATCGTGACGTCACCCCCAATGTATTAAACGATGGTCAATCAAAGATGACAGAGCCGTCCGAATATGACGTACCAAAACCATTGCGGAAAGAAACAGTACCGTTATAAACTTTTAAAATGGATCGTATTTCTGAAAGATATGCTCTCGCTTCACCTCATGACCCCTTGTCGTTTTAATTTGTTAGCGGAATTGTGACTATTTCAAGTAGCTTATTACAGCCTGCTGATGTAGGATACTGTTAATTATTAAGCATAAGGCTTTATTCCATGAGTTTTGTTTCGAACAACTTAAACATATCTTAAATGTGCAAGTTTATATTAATCGATGTTATGCATGAGTTTCGACCAGATAGGCAATCATTTATAGGAGCTTTGATCTCGCTGAAAAAAATATTGATGATAGTACATTTATTATACTTGATGCTGTAGATATGCGACGAGGAAAAACATTATAATTACAAAATCAAATTGATATAAACAACGTTTGGTAAGCTGAGTTTACCCAACAATTTTGTTTTTAGGGTTTTCGATTTCCTTTTCCCTGTTTTACTTGTATGTGCAGTGTATAGCGTACACTGTTAAAAAAATGGTTGTTCATTTACAGTAAGTTGTTTTTGTCAATTGGCATTACGGAGACTTCTTTATTATACAGCAGATTCTTTGTTATACAGCAGAATTTTTCCCTTGTGCATCAACAGCAGACCTGCTGTAACTTTATACAGAGAATAGGATCAACGTAACCATTTAGAAACGGCACATTTCTATTTTCACAGGAAAATCTGTAAACAGCTATTTCTGCTGTAAATTTGTTATTCTTTTCAACAGAAAAACTACTGTGAACTCACACAATATTTTACAGTGTTACTGATAGTTTATCACATAATATAATATAATAATATTGGTACAAGGTTTCAGAGTTCAATCAAAAGCCTTTTGCCGTTCGGAAAAGTTTTGTAAAACATAAAAACATTTAAAAATAAATAAATGCAACCTTTATTATTATTATTTTTTCAAACGTGAGCACCAAAATTGTTACGATACCTCCACAATTTGTTTTACGAATGAACGTACGTTTCCAATGTTGTACACTCCCTTTAAGTTCATACACGTGTAGAAAGCAGTGGCAATAGGATATGAGGGGACAAGGCCTGGCATTTTTGGAAGATCCTTTTAATAAAAAGGGAATGGTTAACACTGGTTAACCATTTAATTAATGAATTGAATTTTGGTTTTAGGTACAACATACTAAGTGTAAAGTTAATGATGGATTCAGGCATTTCTTGATTTAATATTATTTGAAGTACTTTCATCATATTATTAAAACAAACACAATAGAACAGATCATGCCATTTCATCCGTAAACAGGATTTCTGTATTTCCTAAGTCCTTAACAGGGGACAGCACCGCCTCATTTCTAGTGAATACAATACGGAAATCCACAGAAAAAACAACATTTTGGGTTTACAGAAATGTTAAAGGGATGGTACAACATCGGTAATGTTGACAAAATTACTTCCATGAATATGCAAACTTTCTTTGATTCGATACATATATTAAACAACTACCATTTTAAAGTTTTAGCTCAATGCGAAGTGTAAGTTAGGAGAAAACTGTGAAAACACTTGGAGCAAACAGTTGCAACCTCTTTGTAAATGTGCATATTATTTATCAGTGTTTTCTCTTACATAAGAACACTTCAAACAGGATATTTTTTCATGATGATTCGGTGTATATCTTAACGAACTTCACACCACGTCAGCTTTCAGATAATAACTCCATAATTTTATAATCGGGTATTCAATTACCTATGATGTACCCCGTACCTTCCCTGTAAGTATGGGGGAACATCGTGCTTCAACGGACGGCGCTGTTGTTTCTGCAAAGCCGGGACTAGGCCATTCAAAATTCAAATGCTACGCATACTAACTTTGTCATAATTCAACATTCTTATTCGATCAAATTAATGTATTAATGTATTAATGTATTATTTGTCTATTTAAATATTTTAAAAATAAACACATCATTTTATAAATTGGCTTATTATTTTGTAATAACGAATCAGCGTTGCGGAAATTAATTTCCTCACCAGGGTCTAGTAGTGAGAATGAGGTAGACCATGGATACGACGAGTTTGGTGTAAAAGTGTATCATAGACAGTTCGGTATGTGATCCAATGATCACAGAATGATGATGTTTGTCCTTGGAACATCTTGAGCGCCCTCTGTTGACTATCATCAAGCTTAAAGTGGAGAAATCAATCAGTGTACTTGTTCCATGTCTGGAGTTTGTATATTGCTTTATGGCAAAAAAAGTCTCCTGTTTCTGGTCATAGGTCGGCTTCAAAATCGGTGCCAACCAGTGAAATACGTGATACATGTATACGCGGTTATTGGAACCAGACCAAATTTCCCATACACAAAGTATGGTGGCTAAGAGAGGCCGCACAAAACGGGCAAACGGTCATGCCCCTGTGTGAAAAAGTCGTTTAAAACACAGCACGGCAGAATTCCAATCGATCCAGCAATTTTGGCTGCAATTGGACACCGTTTCATAGCAAAAGAGGAAAACTACAAATGCCGACACACGGGTCTATGGCGGTGTGGAGACCAGAAACCAGACTTCTTTTGGCCTTAAATCCATCACTGAAATGTTGGCTTAAATTACTTGTATAATGCATTATATTATTGTACAATATTTAACATATGATAGCAGACAATTAAGATTGAAATTAGGTTATTTAAAATTGTATAAAGGGCAAAACATTAACAAAACCCATTACGTAGGATTGTATATACAAAGAACTAAGAAATACATAATAGTATAAATGCATTTAGGTAATAGAACAATCAAAAAGTAAATTTTTAAAACAAATTGTCATATTTAATTAAAGCAGGAGTGTTCAGTAAAACTTTCTAGGAACAAATGCTCTGCAAACACTTGGGTTTTAAAAACTATACCAGTTCAGATTGGGCAACTCACCAAAATATGAAAACCACGGAAGAATAAAGTTGACACCACTGGTGTTATTAAACACCACCGTTTTTGCAGCATGGATAAAAATGTTCATTGTTTCTGTCATTTGGCAAAGTACACAAGATCTCCTCCGTTCTGAAAGTTTGCACCTAAAGAAATGAAGACATGAAATTGACTCGTTTTTGTCTGATTTTCCCCCCATTTTGTTTGATACCATGGGCGTTAATCCTTGATGTGGAAGTATTTAAACCCCTGATTGTTGAGCCAATGTAGAAACATAAAGTTGTGTAAACTCCTTGGTAGCATTTTATATATCGTGTGATTCAGGGCCATCATAGTAAACAATAAACAAAAGTTATTTTAAAAATCCAAATGTTTCAACCCATCAAATTTTTTTCTCAAATGGGAGTGAGGTGTAGGAAGGGGGAAATCATTGAAATTTGGGATAACCGCCACCCCCATCTATGCCGACAAATTGACACCACTGTCTAATATGAGTGATTCTTAGTATCGACGTATAGATGCAGATCCTCTTCCCAAATCCCCTTCCAAGACCCCCAGATCCCCTCCCAAGATCCCAAGATACCCTCACAAGATACCCTCCCAAGATCCCCATATCCCCTCTCCAGATCCCCTCCCATATCCCCAGATCCCCTGCCAAGATCCCAAGATACCCTCCCAAGATACCCTCCCGAGATACCCTCCCAAGATCCCAAGATCCCCTCTCCAAATCCCCTTTCAAGATTCCCCAGCTCCCCTCCCCACATCTCCCTAGTTATATACCATTTTATACACGTTGTACACTTACACTCCACCCCCACACGCACTCCCCAACCCAAACCACATCCACTTTCCCCAGTACACACTGCAAAAACTAACGTGTTAAAAACTACACCAAACTCGCCAAAGTTGAATATCATGGAAGCATTTAGTTGACACCACTGGTGTTGTTTTAACACCAACGTTTCCGTAGGCTGCATGAGTAAAGTATCGTACACCTCAACTTTATAATGCCATTCGGGTAATGATCTTTTCATGGTGTTTTCTGAATAAAACCAATAAGGAAATACTACTATTTAAACACATTTTTAGTCGTTCGAGTCCGCCATTAACACCACTATACACTGGTATTCTCGAAAAACATAATGATCTCAGATTTACATGAAACTTATTTAATATTAAATAAGATAATACTTGAATATTCATGATTGTTTTCTGTTCATTGTATTTATTGTATTAGGTGTCATGACTTAGCCAAGGGAGCAAAACCCTTTTGGGCCCGTTTAAAAAAAAATGTTTTTCAATGTTTTTTTGTTGGTTTGTTTATTTGTTTGTTTGTTGGTTTGTTTATTTGTTTGTTTGTTGGTTTGTTTATTTTTTTGTTTGTTGGGATGTTTGTTTTTTGTTTTTTGTTTTTTGTATTTTTAAAACTAAAACAACTTATTGTCCCACAGTGAAACAGTTTCTGTCATTTTGATTTTGTGTTAATTGTTTCCTTGTCTAACTCAATGTACCTCAATATTCAACAAAAATGTTGATGTTGATGTGACCTACAGGAAAACGCTTGCCTGTCTTCACTTTCATTTCCTTTTATAAATAATTACTATAAAGGGCAAGTTTTATTTTATAACTCTTTGTTATTATTATTTGTTATTACTTGAAGTTGAATCGAGAATGTATCATTGAGAAAGCCGCATGTCCAAGATTCGTTTCAAATAGGTGACGACACAAACCAATATAATATATCCAAAATATTCTTTGAATAAACATGAAATGAAAGTCAAAATTGTTCTTAACGATCATTTCTAAAAAGCCACTACAGGGCTCATACCGGCTCTTTATTTCAAGATTACAATCTCCTCCGTGTCAAGGATAGTAATGTGTATCAGCAAAATATCAGGTCTACATATTTTGTTTAAAATCAGAATACGATTATTATTTGAGAAATAACCCAAACAGAACCATGCCTAAGACTTGATACCGAAAACGGTGACATCATTCAATGATACGACATCATTCAATGCCAAAATAGCTTAAACACCTATTGTGTGAATTCAAGTTAGAGAGAATGTACAACATTGGTGATGTTGGCAAAACTGCTTCTACGAGTTGTCTTGAACCAAGGTATATCAGTAAATCAACCAACTTAAAGAGACACTATCGTCATGATCAGAGCCGACTTTCAACAGGGCATGGAATCAGCGTCCTAATTTAAGATGAACACAGTGACTGGAAATTACTGGCGCATTTATGCAGCAGCAACGGTAATATGACCTTATCATATGACCTTATCAATCCGGTTTAATCTAAAACTAGCACTCCGATTCCATGTCCTGTTGATCGTAACGATATTGTCCGTTTAAGTTTCAGCTAAGGTTATTAAAGAATTATTGAAGATGAAATTATTGTATTTCATTCTAATCGGAGGAATTTAAGAACGAGTACTCTTCCTAAATTCGAAATGTATTATACTTTATTCTAATTATCATACTCTACTTAAAAGTAACAGCACCTCAATCAGACAGATGGTTTTCTAGGCAAGATTAATAGCTTAGTTCATCAGCTTTATTACCAAGTGAGTTTCACATTTCAATGTATTTTTAATGTTTTATTAATTGCCATCTCCACACTTTATCTTTTACTTGGTAAATATTATAACGCAACATTTGATGTCTTAAAACGTATGGTAACAATGTGTATTTATTTTATTGTGTATTTATGTGTATTTATTTATTTATTATTTTTCATCAAAACCACAAGGGATGAGCCTTGTATTTTGTCAGTATTTTTAGGCAAAGTGACATGTTTGTGAGTCAATATTAAAATATAAAAAAATAAAAAATAAAAAAAATATTGATTTAATTTTGTCATACACCGACGTGTGTATAGCACTGTATACTCAGTGCTTTCCGAGTGTCTGTGAGAAAACTACACAGGCGACTCGGGCGGTATTCGAACCCACGACCTCCTGTTTACTAGTGCAGACGTCTTAACCTCTCGACCACCGAGCTTGCCCGATGACAAACGGCCGGCTAGAATCCCATATAGCAGCGGGTTCCGCGATATATAATTTCACCAACCTATAAATAAAAAAATATTATTAGAATTTTTTTTCAAAACTAATTTCTGCAGAAAGTTAGTCAGAGTGATGACCAGGCATTGGGGAGCGTTGAATCTTCTAGGCGAACCCAGCGTGATAACCACCTTAGCACCCTTCTGGGGGAATCAGCAGACCCCCGGTCGCTCCTTTACTTTCCCGCACCGTAACCAACTATCGAATAGGGGAGAGACTGGCGGCCCCCAAGCCGTTGCTGCTGCCGCAACTGCCATGTCCCTGAATTAGGTATGTTCTAGGGCTTCGAACCGGTGCGTCCCAGCTCTGGAAGTCCCGCGATTAACACTTCCAGTGGTCCGGCCAACGTGCTGCGCCATCTGGACCATGTTGGTATTAGAAAGGTAAATTAAACCTATTAAATCAATTGTTTATTAAACCTATTAAATCAATTGTTTATCTCCCGACGCAAGAATTTCACCAATCTATATAATATCGCGGAACCCGCTGCTATATAGAATTCTAGCCGGCCAATCGTCATCGGGCAAGCTCGGTGGTCGAGAGGTTCAGACGTCTGCACTAGTAAGCAGGAGATCGTGGGTTCGAATCCCGCCCGAGTCGCCTGTGTAGTTTTTTTTTCACAGACACTCGGAAAGCACTGAGCATACAGTGCTATACACACGTCGGTGTAGGGCAAAATTAAATCAATTGTTTATCTCCCGACGCAAGAATTTCACCAATCTATATAAACCTACTAAAATAAACGGTTTGAATTGTGTTGCTAGACAATAAAAGAAAAAAAAAGCCGCAGGTGGGATTCGAACCAAGATCGCTCGCTCGGAAGTGGAGCGTCTTATCCATTATACCACCGGTTCATCTGGTCACTTGCATCAGACAGGTTAAATTAAACCTACTTAAATAAAGGGTTTGAATTGTGTTGCTATGCAATAAAAGAAAAAAACACATACGCGGGATTCGAACTCAGATCAATCTCACCTAAGTCTTACCCATTATACCACCGCTTCATCTGACTACTCATAATGAAAGGATATTCATCATCATTTTATACGATGAACAAATAAAGGGAACGCTCATCGATTTTTTAAAAGTTTTTTTTATGGAAAATAATTGTTACTGGCTTTCGAACCGAGCATGCAGGTTCATTCTCAAAGAACCTGCAAGGACTGAGTATACAAATGAAGCAATACAATAATAGACCTACATTACTGCTGGCCATCATAGTAAAACAAAATAAACAAAAGTAATTTCAAAAATCCAAATGTTTCAACCCACACAATGTTTGCTCAAATGGGAGTTGGGGTGTAGGAAGGGGTGAAGTTAAGGGGAAGTCATTGAA